>CM053401.1:50120461-50266684 GCA_028644305.1 Xerus rutilus | reverse complement strand
CTCCGGGGGCCTGAGCGGAATAAGGTGGCTCACAAAGACTGGGACGTCTCCCGAGCCCTTGCGGCCTTAAAACGGGGGAGGTCTGTGGCACGCGCGTGACTTACAGGTAGACCTCCGGAACGGAATGGGAGGGAGCCAAAAAGTCAGGGGAGATGGGGAGGGAACGTACCTCATTTCTGTCGGTTTGGGTGGTGGAAACGGAGAGCGGCTCAGGAATTCTCTTGGTCCGAAGGGCCTGCTTCAACTCCGGTGCGGAGGAGGTTCAAAGCCCTCCCGGGTTTTCGGCACCAATTATGTAAAATTCACACGACCAGAAGAAGATGAATTAAGCCACTCGGCAAGGCTTTATTGGAAGGTGAGCCCTCGGACCATCTCCCCGTCCATCAGAGCGGGTCGGGAGAAATGGCCCAATATGGAAATATTTACATAACTATTTTTGAGTATTACATTCTACTAACAAGTTTTAGTTTTTTATTCAATGATTGGAATAAAATCCAAAAACCCAAGTTATATTTTATTGCAAGCTCTATTGTCTTGTAATCCTCTGATTTTTTTTCCCCCTTAGGGATATATTAGGTTGACTTCCTAGAAGAGGTCATTTTCAAAAACATCTTCATGACTTGAATTAACACATAAATACCAATGCAGAGCATTGGCTAAAACAACAGAAATTTATAGTCTCACAGTTCTGAAGCAGACTCTACCTGGCCTATGATGTCAAATCATACTGAGGTAATAGAACATGATCACTTTATTTTCTCACTTATTGAGTTGACTATCTCTCACTAGGAGAATAGAGATGATGATTTCCTATATTCATCATTATAGACCCATAATCTAGCAGTGATTGACATATACTCAGTGCCTGACACTAAATAAAAACTCACTGGGTATTGTTGGATCTTATACCACATTTCTTGTACAGCACATCTGAAAATCTTGCTGGGAACACTGATTCTTTGGGCTAATAATGGATGTTACCATGACAAAAAGAAAGTAGTTATAGTAGTCAATCACTATGTTTAATGATGTTCAATTTATTTAAATTACTACAAAAATATTCAGAGCACTTAATATGAAACTATAGATTATAAATCGTCAAAACACATTTTATCTTGCTTTTTTGAAATGACTGTAGTACATAATTGTTTTCACATGTCATCTCTTAGAATGATTAATCTGTATAGCTGGTTTTTGTTTAACACTTCTCTATAATCTTTTTCTTCCTTGACATTTAGGCCAGAAGTCTGTCTGCAAGGACTATGATGCCCTTTATTCTCAACATTTGTAAACTAATAAGTGACAAAATTGCAATGCTTTCATGGATCAAAGAAATCACATGGAAGTTCGTTTTACAGAACTATTTTACATTAGCTCATTAATGCTCATTATCAAAGGCACTGTAGAACAAAAGGTCCTATTGTCAAAAGAATTAAATAAATAACCTTGTTAAAATTTAACTGAGAATGCATGAATTGAGGAACAATTAGTGTTTTCATGACAAACAATTTAAGAGCTAATTAGTTCCAATGGTGGGGGGTTAAGATAACAATTCCTTTGAAACTTTGGACTGCTGCAGAAATACTGATGTACAACATAAAATTATGTAAAAAACAATATAAATATAAAACACCTTACAAATTGACCATAATGAATAAGAACAATATTAGTGCATTGAACTTTGTGAGATATTTAGGCAATCACAAATCAGATAGTAATCATAGGCAGTAACAGATTATTCTGAGAATGCAAATAAACCATAATCATCTGAGTGAGTACTCATTAAACTTCTTATTGATCCTCATAAAATATAAATTCTAATTTTATAAGTCTGAGGTAAGGCAGACCTGGTATTTTACATTTTTAAATGACATACCAAAGATGTTCCCTAACTTTCTCCTTTCTCAGAACTGCCAGTGTTTTATTTTGTTTTGTTCCAGGGATATTTAGGACAAATAAGTAACTAATAGGTTTTTTTTATTACAAGGATAATCTAAATAACTTAAAAAGGGTTTATGTCTTAAAATTTTAACTTCCATTTGAAAGAGTATAAAATGCAATTGAAAAATGATTTTTCATCTTATGGTTAACTAATGTCTATTATTTATTGGGGCATATACAAGCAAGTCTTGAGCACTGCACAACTTCTCAAGCTTTGGGATCAGGTTGGCCACCATTCCCCTCATTTCATTTTCCACATGGACTTTTGTTCAGCACCTGCTTTTCATCACAGTGACTATCATTAAGCCAAACTATTGACTTCCTGCTATTTTTTCCATACCTTAACATGAATAATTCCTTTTCAGATTTTATCTTATAGAGTTCTCAATTTTCTTGGCAATAACAGAAAAGTATTGGGTAGATTTTATATAGTGAAAGCAGCTCAATTCTGTGTTTTTATTTAATGTGCATGTGGCAAATTATACTATATAGTTTCCAAAATATTTGTGAATAAACACAGGATTTATATATCTGCTTAGTTATAGCATGATACATATTTTTGCTATCAATAAAAACACAATTTTTCATGTAATTATTTGTTATGTTCAATATTTTAAAATACTGTGAGGCTGTGGTTTTATTACTCAGCATCTCCCCCTAAAAAACAAAACAAAACAAAGAAAATAAAAATAATTAAAATATCCCACTCCTTGGTCTATACCCAGAAGACTTAAAAACAGCATACTACAGTGACGCAGCCACTTCAAAATTTATAGTAGCTCAATTCACAATAGCTAAACTGTGGAACCACCTAGATGTCCTTCGACAGATGAATGGATAAAGAAACTGTGGTATATATACAATATGGAATATTACTCAGCAGTAAAAGAGAATAAAATTATGTCATTTGCAGGTAAATGGATGGAGTTGGAGAATATCATGCTAAGTGAAGTAAGCCAATCTCAGAAAACCAAATGCCGAATGTACTCGTTAATAAGTGGATGCTGATCCATAATGTGGGGAAGGACATGGGAACAATGGAGGAACTCTGTTCATAAGAGTGTAAGGGGGGAGGGGGAACGGGGACAGTAAAGGTGGTGGAATATGATGGTCATCATAGCCCTAACTTTATGTATGACTGCATGTATGTTGTGATTCTATACAACTTACAACCAGAGAAATGAAATGTTATTCTCTATCTGTGTACAATGAATTAAATTGCACTCTGTTATCATGTAAGCCTACATAGAACATATAAATAAATTAAATATGGAAGAAAAACACTCTAATTTATTAATCTATTATTTAGACAGAAAAAATAAGTAGTGGAACAATTTGATATGTGGTGTGGTTGGGGTCCCTACAACCAACCTCAGGTTTAATGATTTACTATAATAACTCATAGTACTCAGAAAAGCTATTATAATCACAGTTCTGGGAAAAGAGTAGAAGAAGAAGGTATATGAGTGAAGTCCAGAAGTCCAGGAGAAACTGGGAACAAACTTGAAGATTTAAGGAGTCAGTATTTTATTCTATAAGTGACAATGTGTGGCAACATGTATGAAGAGCTGCCAACCGGGTTAGCACACCCGATCAGTGGTGTCCATGGTGTCTAACCAGTCACTTAGGCATTCAGAGTTCCATGTGACTGACCTTGTCACTCAGTCTCCAGGCCCTAGGTGTCAGGATGACCAAGACCTCAACCATTCTACTTTTGACAAAAGCAGCAGTCTTTTCAAGGCTCACACATGACAAGGCCTAGTCCAGTCTGCAAGTCAATGACATCTCCATAGATCCAAGGGTGTGCATACCAGCTGTGTGGTCCATGTTGGGAAGGATATATCCAGAAAAGTAACCATATGAAATGGACTTATGACCATTTGGGCATGGGATACTAAAGTGTTGTGTGGAGGCAGGGATGTGAGCTCTGACAGAGAATCCTCATGGCCCTGTGAGTATTCCACTTTTGAGATAGGGATCAGCCAATGAAGGGCAGAGTGAAGATATCTAAAATACACAGCCTAATAGTGGTTCCACTCTTAACCAGTTTCCAAGGGTAGTACTATAAATGGTCATATTTCTGAAGCATATGCACTGAAGGCAATGCATGTCCCACACCACACCTCCCAGATCCATCAGTATTAGCAAAATCATACAGTCCTCCAAGTACCAAAAAATAGCAGCATCGTACCTCTGAAGAGTGTACAGGTTTCCAAATGCCAATCTCACTTAGATTGGAAATTGTGTGTATTCATCTCAGACCCTTGAGTAAAATGTTTTCCCATCTTCTGATTCTAAAAGTATAGGGAAAATGAAGTTCTATTTATCCTCTCTATCATGGATAAAATTGATATCCTCAATCACATAATTTAGTTTATCTCAATTTGCTTCAGTTGTGTGTGAACACAAACATCAAATTATCAGATCAGATTTAAGATTAGGCTTATGATATTCTCAAGGAAACAGGCATAGAAGGAGTAAAGAGAGGTTTAAGAATGCTTGTGTCTCCCCAGATCTTTCTATTCTTCATCATACTCTGTGGCCTAGATTAATAGATGATATTTCACATGAAGTTCAAGTCATCTCACAAAACAGATTGCATTTAAGATTTAAAAGCCATCATGAAAATCACTTGGAAAAATTAGAGGCCCAGAATAGCTAAAGCAATCCTTAGCAAGAAAAGTGAAGCAGGAGGCATCACAGCACCAGAGCTTAAATTATACTACTATAGATATAATTTATATAGTATATAGTAAGATATATATATATATATATATGTATATAATATGTATATAGTATTGTCTACTACATACATATACTTACAACATATATATAGTAGATATATAAAGTAGATATATATATATAGTAGATATAATTTATATAGTATATATAGTAGAGGCAAAGTAACAAAAACAGCATGGCATTGACACCAAAATAGACATAAAGACCAATGGAACAGAAGAAAAGACAGACAAACCCACAAAAGTACAATTACCTCATGCTATACAAAGACACCTTAAACACACATTGGAGAAAAGATAGCCTCTTCAACAAATGGTGCTGGGAAAACTGGAAATCCATATGTAGCAGAATGAAACTTAACCCCTATCTCTAACTCTGTACAAAACTCAACTCAAAGTCATTAAGGACCTAGGCATTAGACCAGGAACCCTGCACCTACTAGAAGAAAACATAGGCCCAATTCTCCATCATGCTGGCTTAGGTACCGACTTCCTAAACAAGAATCCTAAAGTGTGAGAAGTAAAATCAAGAATTAAGAAATGGGATGCATCAAATTAAAAAGCTTCTTTACAACAAAGGGAAACAATAAAGAATGTAAGGAGGGAGCCTACAGAATGGGAGAAAATCTTCGCCACTCACACCTCAGATACAGCATTAATCTCCAAGATATATAAAGAATTCAAAAAACTTAACAGCAAATATACAAATAACCCAATCGATAAATGGGTAAAGGAACTGAACAGGCACTTCACAGAAGGAATGTAAATGGTTAACAAATATATGAAAAAATGTTCCACATCTCTAGCAATTAGAAAAACGCAAATTAAAGCTACAGTGACATTCCATCTCACCCAGCAGAATGATAATTATCAATATTACAAGTAACAACAAATGTTGGCAAGGATGTGGGGGAAAAGATACACTCACACATTGCTGGTGGGACTTCAAATCAGTGCAACCACTATGGAAAGCAGTATGGAGATTCCTCAGAAAACTTGGAATGGAACCACCATTTGACCCAGTTATCCTGGTCCTTGGCATATACCCAAAGGACTTAATATAAGCACACTACAATGGCACAGCCACATCAATGTTTATAGCAGTTCAATTCACAATAGCTAAGCTATGGAAACAACCTAGGTGCCCCTCAACAGATGAATGGGTAAAGAAAACGTGATGTATATATATACACACAATGGACTATTACTCAGCCATAAAGAGAATGGCTTTATGACTTTTGCAGGTAAATGTATGGATCTGAAGACTATCATGCTAAGTAAAATAAGGCAATCCCCCCAAAAATTCAAAGGTCGAATGTTCTCTCTGATATGTGAATGATGACACAAAACAACAAAAGGGGAAGAAGAGAAGTTCATTGGATTAGACAAAGAGGAATGAAGGGAAGAGAGGGAGATGGGAATAGAAAAGACAATAGAATGACTCAGACATATCTTTCCTATGTTCATGTATGAATACACCACCAGTAAAACTCCACATCATGTACAACCACAAGAATGGGATCCTACATAGATTAAGTTACACTCCATATATGTATACCACATTACACTCTACTTTCATGCATATCTAAAAAGAACAAATAAAAAATGAAAAAAGGATATAAAATATATTCACCTAGTCTATGTTACATTTGTCAGTGATCCATGTCCTATTAATCCATTGATCTCAACTTGGTTATCATAAGCACTCCTAAAGTAACCATGACCTGCTCAAAGCATACTATAAATGAGTCCTCTTCTCTTAGAAAATAACATTTTTCTATTTATCAGGATACTAGTTATCAGACTGTTTACAAAGAGATTAGATCAATTTAACTATTTTTTCTTCCCTGGGAACATCATCTTCTCTGTTCCAGATGTATTCATTAATTTTGAGAAATTAACAACAGTCCTGATGCTTAAAACTCCTTTATCTCTCTTTTATTGTTTCAAAGAATGATATGGAAGACAAAGTATTGGGAACTTATTCCATGTCATTAGTCCAAGTCCTTAGTTACCAGGCCAATTTTGTCTGGTTACAATGAGCATGAATTGTTTTTTTTAAACTACTCTGAAAAACACATACACATTATACATAATATACATAATAGTGAGGTTCATTTTGACATATTTATTAATGAATATAACAGTTTGTTTCACCTTAATCCCCAGTACTTCCTCTTTCCCTCCCCTCCTCCCTCCTTGATCCCCTTCCTCTACTCTACTAGTCTATCTTCTATTCATTTATTTTTAATTGGTACATTATACTTATATAAAATTGGAATGCATTGTGATATATTCATAGTTGGGTCAGTTTCTCTGTAGCTCCTCCTCTTTCCCATCACTCCTTCCGCCTCCTTGGTCACCCACTTCTACTGTACTGCTCACCATTCTATTTTCATGAGATCACCTTTTTTATTTCTTTTTTTCTATTGATATTATGGAGAATATATTCCACCTTTGACTTTTTTTAGTCTGGCTTATTTCACTTAGCATGATGTTCTTCAGTTTCATCCATTTCCCAGAAAATGATATGAGTTTATTCTTTATGGATGAGTAGAATTCCATTGTGTGTGTATGTTTTATATACACACAAATTTTCTTTATCCATTTTGCTACTGATGGGTACCTAGGCTGGTTCCATAATTTGGCATTTTAAATTGTATTGCTATAAACATTAGTGTGCATGTATCACTATAATTTTCTGCTTTTTGTTATTTTGGATAAATACCACAGAGTGGGATAGCTGGATCATATGGTATTTCCATTCCTCACCGTTAGAGAAATCTCCATTCTGTTTTCCAAAGTGGTTGTACTAATTTGTAGTCCCATCAACAATGTATAAATATACCATTTTCCCCACATCCTCAATAGCAATTATTGTTATTTATATTCTTGATAATTGTCATTTCTAAATAGGATGTATTCCCTTTTTATAATTTTAATTGACACATAATGTTTGTACATATTTACAAGGTACAGTATGGTAATTTGACAAATGTGTACAAGGTATAATGATAAAATCAGGGTAATTAATATTTCTACCACCTCCAATATTTATCATTTCTATGTGTTGGAAAATTTCAGACACTTCAAGTTAATTTGAAATATATTATAAATTATTGTAGTTGTTAATTATCTTACTGTGCTATAGAACACCAGAACTAATTATCTCCTAATTGTACTTTTTATTATTAACACATATTAATTACACAAATTAATGGGTGGTATTACCACACATGCATATATCCTGCATTGATCATATCAACCCTCCCTTTTACCTAACTCTCTTGCCTTAGCCTTTCTGTCCTCTCCTCTTTACTAACAGTCCCTCTTCTACTTTCAGATCATCTGAGTTTTGTTTTTGATGGGTATGTATATATTTTTGCTTTGTTTTATTCTGTTTTTAGTTTCCACACAGAGCATTGATTTTATAATAAGAAAAATCAATTTTTTGTGGTCTCTTGATAGCCAAATTTCATTATGAACCCCAAACAGGATTCAAAGACACAAGTTACTACTATAAATGTTATTTACTACTTAAATTATAAATAGACTGTGCTATCCTTCAGATTCTGAAGACTACAAATAACACATACATAATGTCTGCCAGTTTGTTAACTGATTCACTTTCTTTTAACTTCAGCAAAAGTTGAAAAGCAAATAAGATGGGGATCTTTTTCCTTAAAACATGAAGGTTATTCTCTTTTCTTTTTTCTAGTATGCTTGTTTTTTTTTTTACATAAATCTATGATTTGGCATACTATAGGTGTTAATCTTTTTTATATAGATTTAATAAAATGATTAAAACTTTAAACCAATTTACAGTCATTTTTTTGTTTTATAGGCTAAGAAAGTAAAGGTTGAATAACTCACCTGTCACACGGCTTTACAATGTCTGTCTGTTCAGTAACTAGTAATTCAGATGATACAGATTTGACATTATGTACTCCAAATTACATTCTAGTACCTATTCATTTGCTTCTGAATTCAACATTTCATTTTTAATTAAAATAAAATCTATTTTATTTAAAAATCTCTGTGTATTCATTCTATTTATCTTTTGAATGTATTGTAAATTATATGTATCATATTAAGCAGCAGAGTGGCAATTTCTTGCTGCTAAGCAACCAAAACTGAAGATTGATATGTTTAAATATATTGCTTTAAATCAACTAAAATTCTCATATCATTTTTAATGCAAAAATGTTAGAAACTGAGAATTTATACAAAAGTAACAATGCCCAATTCAAGTGAAATTTAAAGCAGAGAAAGAGCAGTAGAATTCAAGGAAACTCTCATTAACTCAAAGTACTGATTAACTTTCTATTTCTGGGTTTACAGTTATTACACACACACACTGAATGCAAAGATGATTCATGTATTATATGCATCATCTTTCTAGCTAATTATATTCTAAAGTAATCTCTAATGACAGTGTAATAATGATACTATATAATTATAATGTCTATTTTAAGACAACACTTCCACCTTAGAATCCAATGCATATCCTCACAGCACCAGTTTGTTGGGTTTCTTAAGCATTAAAATAAACAGATTCATATTTCTGGAGTTGGGGTATTTGCATAAATAAACATAAAATTGTATTATGGGTAGGAATCGCTTTATAAAATTTGACAAAATGGATAACTAAAGTGATGGAGAACACTTTTTAAGTTATCCAATGAATTGGAATATACTTCCAGCTGATTATAGCTTTGCATTTCTGTTATATTTCCATTTGACTTTTGATTTGTTTTGGTTTTTGGTACTGGGGATGGAACTCAGGGGTACTCAACCACTGAGCCACATCCTCAGCCCTATTTTGTGTTTTTGTAGAGACAGGGTCTCACGGAGTTGCTTAGCACCTCGCTGTTGCTGAGGCTGGCTTTGAACTCGCGATTCTCCTATCTCAGCCTCTCAAAGTGCAGGGATTACAAGCGTGAGCCACCATGCCCTGCTATTATATTTCCATTTGTATTGAGTATTATCATCTGACAAGCTTACATTAAGCACTTCCTCAACTTGGGACTGAAGTAAGTTTTATGCTAAGATAGTCATTGTGCCAATGGAAGTCACTGGCCAAAGTTCTTAATTTCTAATGCAATAGAATAAAGTCTAAATATTGTATATGTATGGCCTATGAGAACTTTTATGAAGAGAATAAATTCATCTGAGAGGTTGGTATCAATGTAAATATGTCTAAAGAAAATGGAAGTTCACAACTTAGAAACAAAGGTAGACAAATACATGAATTTCTTTCTTTTTTTTTTTTTTTTTTTTTTTGGTACTGGGGATTGAACTCAGGTGCACTCGACCACTGAGCCGCATCCCCAGCCCTATTTTGTGTTTTATGTAGAGATAGGGTCTCACTGAGTTGCTTAGCACCTCGCCGTTGCTGAGGCTGGCTTTGAACTCGTGATTCTCCTGTCTCAGCCTCCCTAAGTGCTGCGATTACAGGCTTGAGCCACCGCGCTCAGCTCATGAATTTCTTTGTTATCAAAGTTTCCAACTAAAAGCAATGGGCCATATTAATACTACTAGCATTTCCATTTAGCACCTTAAGCAACACCAACAGACATGAAACAGAAATAAGCATATACATATTGGCACAGAGAAACATTACAATTAAGTAGTAATATTACCACTAACAGTGGAGAATTTTTATTTCACTACTTCTCAAATGAACAAAAAAAAATCATTACTTTTTATTCTATAACAATTCAAATATTTCAAGTAAGCATATCTTCTGGGTATTAGAAGAGAAAACTTTGAACTTGAAAACCTGAGGATTGAAGTCTTTTCTAGATTAAATGGTCTCTTGGAAAATTCAGTCTTAGTAAAAAAGTACTACCCAATTGTTTCTCTCCAAGGCGACAGCTCATGATCTTTGGAGGTGTAGGTAGTTTAAATGATCCCATGAGGAGGAGGACTGGGAGAAACCTGGTGTCCACACTGTTTTCTGCAGCATTCTGATCTGAATATTGGACTGAGAATGTAATGTACAAGTCCTGATATACTGTTAGGACCAATTGGTTGCACCCAGTGCTGTTGTGCATGTTCCTGACCCTGTATTCCCAATTGCAAGAGAAAAGCCTTTTTATTCCAATGTTAAGTCTCTGGTGGCTCACAGTTCTCTGAGTACATTCTTGACCCATAATGTGGGATTGTGGATGCTTCCTGATCTTCTGTGTGGCTCACTAAGGCTATAGGCTATCAGAAGCTCTATTCATTCTTATCTGTCTTGCATATCTCCCTGCGCCACAACTGATCAATTTCTGCAGTGGGCACCATTGCTAAGATCCTAAGAAAGAACTAAGACAGAGTGCTCTGTTTTCTTCATGTTGTTTCCCTTCAATGTATCTAGTAAAATGCCTGACTTTGAAGAGAAAATCAACACAAGTGTCTAGTTACTGGTCTTCCTGCTTCCATTCCCAAATGCCTTTTCCACACTCCCTTGGGTGTGGAGTAGCATACTTCCTACATATTCTTTCTGCTTTTAGGCATTTCTCCATATCATATCCCTTGTGCCTTCTCCACAAGAGATGTGTTCTGTTCCTTTCACCGATTCCTAAATTGTGGATGAAGAGCAGAACAACCAGTTGAAAAACAGGGAAAAATGAAGCAAGAGGGTTACCAAGAATATTATTCCCTTTATAGCCAAAAAATTCAAGAATATAAAGCTCAGCTACACAATATATAAACTTATGCATTTCCCATTTGTCAGAAAAAATCAGCAAGAAAATATCTGAGTATAGGATACATTCATGAGCATTTTAAAATAAATAAATTATATTAATTTGAAACAGTGTAAAATTACAACTAACTTTGGAATCAAGTTGCTAATCAAGAAATGAGAACTTGAAGCATCTGTGACTTCAGATTTTCACATAGAAATCTCTAAATATCTTCTTTTGAAATATATGACACAGAGCAATGTGTGGAATATCTACATGTTTACATGCTCTATATGTTTAAATTATTCAAATATAATTATCAAATAGTAGATCAATACAGAAATAATAATTATTGTATAGGGTTTTTGGTCTTTGACTCTCAACATTTTAATAATTCCAATGTAAAAATGTAACTATAATGTAACCATCTGTTTTCATATGTGGAAAATTTTCCAAATCTAAATTCTAGCAAACCATAATTATTCAGTTGTTAAAAATAAATCTCTAAGATTCATTCAAAGATGAATTTTGATTCTCTTGTTTAAAGTTAAAACTTCCAAAACTCAAAACTCATTTCCTCTTCTTTGAGCTCAATGATTTCTACTTTCCTGATGAAACTTCAAAATTTGGATGGCTTTATATTCACCCTGACTGGAAGTGCTGACTTTTCTACTAAGGTCTCACAACAGAATAATTGCCTGAATTTAAGGCAAATTGCTGTTTCGTACTGATACATTAACACCTCTGACTCTACATAGATCACTGTAGTGTCAATGTTATGCAAGTATAGAGGCAAAACTGTCTAGTGAAATCCAGATGTTTAACACATCTCTAACTTCAAGAATGATTCCTCTATATCACTGATACAGCAATGCAATGTTACATGCAACAATTATTCCTTAAAGCAAATGTGTTAAACTTGGATGTTTATATACTTATGGAAATATTATATAAAATTAAAATAAATATAAATAGTAATAGCTAATTTATTATGTGAATATATTTTTATGATTGAAATATATATGCAATAAATGGCAATGACCAATTATTGGCTTATACTTGATGTGTAGTTTCTTACTGTAATTTGAAAGGCAAATATGTTTTTACTATTGGTTGTAGTAAGCTATTATATTGTAAGTCATTATAATTTCAACCTACATGTTTTATGATTTGAGGTAGGAAAACACAGTAATAAGAGCCTAACCTTTGGAGTTTGAAAGTCCTAATTTAAAGTCAAATTTATATCAATTACCAGCAATGTTGACACTCAAAAAGTAATGTAACACATTTAAAACTAAATTTCTTCAACCATAAAATTGGGTATTTACCATGTAAGCTTCCTTCTATAATTATAATAGGTCATAAACATTTAGTAAATAAAAATGGTCTACCAACAAAACATTTTCAACTTCTTTCTTCAAAACTAATATCAGTTACATTTAAGTATCAAAAATATATGACTCCTGAATCAAAAGTCACACACTATTAAGGTGGCTAAACATTTTCTTTTAATCAACAGCAAACTCATCTGCTCACAATCATTAGAAAAACAGAATCATTGACTATTAAATCAAATTAAAAATCTATCATTTTCTACTGCTTGTGAATTAAGCTTCAAGGAAAAAAAAACTTAACAACACTAACAAAAGTCCTTAATAATAAGAACAATCTGGATATTCTATAAGATCAACTTTTACCGCCTCAGAGAGTTGAGAAAGCAAGGCAATTTGAACTGAAATCCAAAATGTGGCATACCCTTGTACATAGATAGATAGGTCATATAGATTGTCTCATCTTTACAGAACATGAAAGGAAGAGTTAGTCACAATAGAGATAAGAAGAGAACAGCTGAAACTTTAAGAGTTCTTAAAGGTCAAATGCAGATTAGTGTGAAAGTTTAAAATCTCCTAGGACTCCAGAAATAAGGTAACTAATCCCACTTACCAAATCTCCTGTATAGTCTTCCCCTGACTGGGTGAAAGACTGACAGTATGGCAGGGGACCCAAGAGACCTCCTCTGTGGCTCAAGCATGCAAGAGGCAGTTAAATTTCAGGGTGAGGTACAAGATCCTTGTGGATTTTAATAGAGTATTTTGGGGCAAATCAAGAAAAAGAAACAAAATAACAGCATCTTACCACAGGCTTTATTGGACGGTGCATGGAGAGAGTTGCAGGATAGAGGAATTTCCTTAAGCAGGAGATCTTTAGAGATAGTGGCATGGAGTCACCATTCTGAAGGAGAAGTGGAGAAGAAACACCCACAGAAAGGGAATAGGCTGTCACTCAACAGCACTATGAGAAGTCTTGGGATCAGAGATCTCCAAAAAGATGCAGTGATTTGGGTTTTTTATAGATTTAATCAAATCTATGATGAGCACATGTTGAGTGCAATTTTGTAGGATATGAAAATCAGGCAGACTCTAAATGGATAAAAATATTCCAATGGGAATATATTTAAAGTAATTAAATGTGTCAGAATGTCAGTATTGGCTATATTGTGCACACAGTCCTAATTTCTATGAACAAGTAAAAGATATAGGAACCAATGTGAATGGGGCATCTTTATCCCATTTACATATAAAATCCAGAAAGAGTTGTCTGTTAGGACCTATATGAGCACAACTGATTTGCTATTTATGGGGAATGAAAAAGGAGTCCAACCATGCCCTGGCCCCTGCACAGATTTGAGTAGGGATTTAAGTACGGTTATGTGGATTTAAAAGATATCATTTCCATACCCAAGATTTAGGAACTGATCCATGACTATTCCTGTTCTTTCCAAATGCTGTGATGACAGTCAATGCTCATGATGAAGATTCAGTCAGCTTCCATGAATAAGCTCAACACACTGCAGAACTCCAACAAAGTCAAGATGAAGGAAGCATGTGAACAAGAAGAGTTCACTAGAGTAAAACTCTTGTTTTACTCTATGAAGATTTGGGGGTTTTTGATGCTATAGCAAATGGACTAGCCTCAAATGATGCAAATGAGACTTAGTCTTAATACTTACTTGGTCATTTATTAATGAAAAATTCAACTTTCCATCTTACTAAGATGCTATGTCTAAGCTATTGTCCATAACAGAATTATAAATCTCATTTTGACAGTAGAAATACCATTGAAGTAGGCACATAAATGCAACTCTTCTTTCTGAGTCAACCTCATCATCATTACTCAGAGTTTAAGGACATTATATGGTCTTGAGTTTGCATTAAAGTCTCAACTTTGTACAAAACAAGTAGCATTTTAATTCCCAGATCAAGCACAATTTTGCCTTATGTATATGCTAAAATTTTATCACAAGTTGTAATTGTTAGGTTAATTAACTTATCACTGGATAGTATTTATGTGTTTGAAATTGCAATTAATTTACAAATAAAAATGTTAAGACATCCTTTATATTTACAGAATGCATTTTAGTTGTTCTTCACCCCAATAATACTAATGGAAAGCTTAAACTGTTTCAGTGAGAATTTTGCTATGTATTGTAAAGGAAACATGGTAAAAAAGAATAAATTCTATACATATTTTTAGCTACCTTGTCAAATGTATTAAAGTATCTTAAATATAATTTTACTAGTCTTAATATCCTATGATATTATAAAAATTTGTTACATTAATCTTTTTTCCCTCATATCTACTTTATTATTCCAGAATCACTATCTCAAACTTGGATCACAGCAAGAACTCCCCATTTCCTTAATCTTCCTATTTAAACATTCCTATCTCCCAAACATATCATTTTTTGTTTCAACTACTTGTGTAAAAGCTGATAATTGGAGGGAAAGGGGAGATAGTGGAGAATAACACTGGCCAAATTATAGTGCTATATTGTGTGTACGTATGAATATGTAATAACAAATCTCACCATTCTGTACAAGTATAATGCACCAATAAAAAATATGAGGAGAAACACATTATAATAAGTAGCATAAGAAAGCCTCGTTGAAATCTCTCTCCTGACTCCATTCACCATTGGAGAATTTCAGCCTATCACTTTCTAAAATGAATCAGTTTTCAGAAGTATTCCATTTTTTCCTCTCAACATCTCTCCAAAATCCTTTCCTTCTTATAAACTTGTAAGCTACTTGAGGAATCTGGTTGTAGCTGCACAGTGTTTTATAAGTCATTGATGCACATACATTCTTGTTAGATCTCTTTATTCAGAATTCCCGGAGCTTCCTGATCTTTCTTCATGAAATTTTATAGTATGAGTTACCCTCAGGGTAGAATATGGATGTGCCATACTTACTACAACGTTTGCAAAATAGTTAAAATATTTCTCCATACTATTCAATTTATAAACCAGATTAAATACATTTTATGTGTCTATTCTGTTCATTTATAAAAATTTACATTTTTTTTTTTTGCCTGATGTTTGAGTCATCTTTAAAGCCACAATTCAGAATAACTTTTAATACTAGAAATCTTGAAGGAAAACATCTGCTCTATCTTGAGGCCAGTAACACACTTTTTATATAATGTGAATCTCACAGAAAAGTTCTTATTTTACCATTGAGTAAATTTATCAGCTATGCAAAACACTGAAATGAAGGATAATCCTTCATTTCTTTCAACAGAGGCTTGTAGAAATGAACTGTCATGGCAGAGTGGAAGAATGCATGATTCTGCTTTAAGGAATAAGAAATGACAGTGCTAATAAGAAATTTAGGGCAAATAAAAATAAAATTTAAAAATAAGGTACTAAACAAGTGCTAAGATTTAGATATGTTATAAACAAAAAATGATGCTGGGCATGGTGATGATGCATGCCTATAATCCCTGATACTGGAGAGGCTGAGACAGGAGGATGAAAATTTGAGGCCAGCCTCAGCAACTTAATGAGACTATGTCTCAAAATTTAAAAAAATAAAAATAAAAAAGGGCTGGAGATATAGCTGAGTAGTAAAGCACCCCAGGTTCAATCCCCAGTACTGAAAAGAAAAACAATTTCATAAAATATTTACTTCATTATGAAGAGTTTCAAAATAGAGGTTTTGCTTTTTCATTTTAGCATTTCCAAAAACAATAATAGTTTTTCTATATTAATGATTCATGGATAATTTATACTTTTTTATTTCTTGAAAGTACATAAAATAATGGCCTATATTATTATGGATCACAGCTGTGCAAAAGATTTTATGATATATGGGAAATATTTGAAATATTTTAGGATTTATAGTAATAATTTCACAACCTATTTCAATTGTGTGTTGAATCTATTCATATCTAAAACATTTAAAAGTATGTAATGTAATATAATTATATATGATTTATATGAGTAAAGGGAATTATCACTAACCCATTTAAAGCACTATTTCCATATATGTGCTAAACACTCCAGGAAATACCAGCACCAAAGCATATCTGAAGCATCTAAAAATATATATGTATGTATTATATACATACAATTGTTTATATACACACATATCTATATATGTACACATACACACACATATATATCTATATCTATCTATCTACCTATAAACATATATATATATATATATATATATAGAGAGAGAGAGAGAGAGAGAGAGAGAGAGAGAGTAATGTGAAAGAAAGCATTTTAAATATTTTACATTCTGGTATTATAAAATATTTATGTTCAAACTCCTACAAATGAAAAGAATAAGGTCAGCAAAAATTGTGAGAGACAAATGCTTCATTTACAAGATTGTTGTTGGAGATAGGATGAGAGGATTTACACAAAAAGAATTGCATAAATTTACTCTGTACCTGAAGATTTAAATATTGAAATTTGGCTGAAAAATTGATGTACTTTTATCAGTTTACAGGGTGATCTTCCAAAAGCTATACAATATAACTTAAAAATAAGTTTTAAAAGTTCTCATGCTTTTATATACATGGATGATAGCCAGATTTTTTTCTTTATTCCATTTAGCTATATTTATATTAAATATATAAATTATGTTCTCATATTATGTATTTTAATTATTCTATTTGTTTTTGACATAAAAGAATGTTTTAGTCAGTTTTTCTGTTGTTGTGACCTGAAGACCTAATAAGAACAATTTTATAAGAGGAAAAGTTTATTTAAGACCCATGGTTTCAGAGATCTCTGTCCATAGATGACCAACTCCATTTCTTAGGGCCTGAGGTAAGGCAGGACATTATGATGGAAGAGTAGGGTGGAGGAAAGCAACTCAGGACATGGCACCAGGAAGCAGAGAGCACTAAGCTCATCTCACAAAATGTATACCCCAAAGGCATACTCTAAGGGACCCACCTACACCAGTCACATCCTACCTACCTACAGTTACCACCATGTTAATACCTATCAGGGGATTAATGCACTGATTTAGGTTAAGACTCCCACAAGCCAATTGTCTCACCTCTAAACCTTTTTGCATTCTCTCACATGTGAGCTTTTGTGGGGGTGAGGGCAGACACTTCATATCTAAACTATAATAAGGAAGATTTTTATTCCTGAAAAATGTTGACACAAAAATATGAAAAGGAGTAAGTAAAGGAGTAAAGAAACTTCAATAACTTTTAAATTATTTTTATAGTTTTTATATCAAAGTTCAGTCACACTTAATGCCATAGTCAAATATTTTATATTATGGTTTTTATAAACATGCATTTCTACAAAGTATATGTATAGTTTACAGACAAAAAATATATTAAAACTGTCATGTGCCCACTAAAAACAGAATGATAGCATTACCTGTAAAGTCTTTGGGATTGTTTCCAAATGGAACACTGTTTTCTCTGTGTCCAGAGATTACAGCTATCCTGGATTTTTGTTGAAAATATCCATGCTCATTTTTATGCTAAATCAATATATTATTTATTTTTTCTTACTTTAATTTTAAACATAGGTAATGCACTGTAGGTACTTTATTATCCTCATGAAATTCATCTTCCTTGAGGCCTATAGCTGTGTTTCTTCCTTCCTGACTGTTCTAGATAAATCCTTCATGTGACTAAAGTCCATTCATCTACCTGTTACTGACAATTTCAGTGTTTTCATTTTTCCCCATTATTGAAATGTGCTATTAGGAATATTCCTGTAAATGTTTCTTGACATATATATGAAAGAATTTTAATAGAATATGTAGCCAGAAACCGTGCTTTTCTTGAGCTTTGCTAAGTAATGGCATGTGTGTTATGAATTTATATTTAAGAGTTCAAACTGCCTCACCTATTGACCAGTACTTGATACTATTAGACTTTTAAATTTTTATAAAACTAAGAGAGTGGTGAGGAGAAGCCACACACACACGCTCAATAATGTACTTAAAGAGTTGTTAATCAAATAACTTCAGATGGTCATAATTCAGTGACAATGGTATTGTACACATCACATGGATACTCATGAATTTAACATTAGCTAAAAATAACTAATGATTAAAAGGTTCCTGGCTAATATTACTGTTAGCTAAACCAACATTTTTCATACTACCTATCTTTTCATATTTTTGTCTACTGATCACCTCTCAGAAATATGCAACTTCACCAAACACTAATTTCCTATAGTTATGTCAATATTATGATTGTATTTGTTTATTGTTGCTGACTGATTTATATGGTTGTGCTTATGTTATATGGTATGACAATGCTGTATTCAGTTATACAATGCTTCTTTGCTGTCAAAAATATAAGTAAAACCTTTCTGTTTAGGGAATGAAAAAAATTACCAATGCATCTAATATTCTACTATGAGATACCAAAATATTTATATTATGATTTCCAAGATATTCATAATATGATTGTGTAGAAGTCTGAAAAATATTTCCTTATATATATTTCATGCTCTTTCAAGAGATATGAAGTAAAACTCTATTATCTGGTGAATTTTCTTTAGTTTTTATTATCTATATACACTGATGCATAATATTTACAGAAGCCATTTGGGGCCTCTCTGCTGATTTTTGTTGATTATTCATTTAATGGACTTATTAAATTATCAAAATGATCCATTTATTTTGTACTGGGAAATCATGTTTTTATGCATGAAGTTCAACAGCCTATTGACCTCAGGAAAACTAGTAGAAACCACTCTACTGACTTTAAACCATCAGCCTAGAGCAGATGAATATGGAATGAACAAACAATAATTAGCATTGCTAATGGAGATTTCTCTGTTGAACACATGACCTCATTGTAGACACATTTCTAAATAGTGAGTAACTGATCCTTTCAATGGAGACTGCCCTTGCAAACTTAGTCAAAAAATGAAACCACACTGTAGAGGACAGTGTCCCAATTTTAAAATATGTATCTAGCTCCACGAAAAAAAAATGAATTTCACCATATTATGGAAAGGTTGTAGAAATTTTAGTTAAAAAACATGTGGATCAGCTAACCAGGAATGACTTTTCTACCTTTTCTACCTTGCTGGAAGGAGTTCAACTCCTTACTGAAATGACTAGAGTATTATGATGATTTTGCCTCTGGTATATTTATATGGTCTGTTTATTTCCATGTGGAGCTTTGCAAAATTTTATAATTGTGAATAGTCATTATTATTAAAAGGTCATTGCAAGATTTTCCTTGAAAGGTAACCCAAAGTTAGATAAAATGGCATATCCATTTTTCTCTGATAATCACTCTTTTGCTCTTCTTAATATTCAACTTAGAATATTGGTTTTTGAAATGTATTAATATAATCTTTAGAGATTCATAATCAGACATTTATTGTGAATTATAAACTATAGTATTTCCACCTTTCATATAATTGAATATCATAGTTGACAAGAAAATATATTAGCACTTAATAAAATTAACCAGAAAAAAAGAGGTAAAGACAATATTATTTAACTCTAAAATCTTTTTAACTTATGATTTAGATCAAATAAAAATGCAGATTTGCATTAAGTAAACCATATCTTTTCATGGCTAAAATCTAGGTGAACATTTTATTTCATCTTATTTTATTTTATGTTTTTGGTACTGGGGATTAAACCCAGGAGGCGCTTAAGCACTGAGCCACATCCCCAGCTCTTTTCATTTTTTAATTTTGAAATAAGTCTCACTAAGTTATGTAGGGTATCACTTAGTTGCTGAGGCTGGCTTTGAACTTGTGATCCTCTTGCCTTGGCACCCAAGTTACTGAGATTACAGGGATGTACCACCACATGCAGCTACCTGGCCATTTTTTTAAAAACCAATAAACAAATCTATAAAATATGTATTCCCAAATATTCATTGTGGTATTTTTGTATAACAACAACAAAAAAAAGAAAGAAAAAAGACAAAACCTACATAATGATCTGACAAATTCTAACATATCAAAGTGATATATGTAAATATAGCTATATCTTTATTTAAAATTATTTGTTTAAAGTTATACTCCTATATAAAACAGTGACTCTACCATTTCACTGTAAATTCGCTTCTCATCAGTGTCTTCACATATTTTAGTCATAAATTCCCCTTTTGTATTAAGATACCCAAGTGTAGTATTTTGTTCCTATTCCTCACCACCAGGTGATTGGGTGCTGTGAGAAAACAAACCTTTCAAATATAAACTGCTGCCCTAGATCTTTTTGTAACTAACACTCCCTGCTGCACTTGACCCACTCACAAAATTTAAAACCACAAACTGTATTGATCTACAGCCTAACAATCTTTATTTCTCATTCAGTTTTCTTCTAGGGTTTGTAGTCTCTACCCAGGTAGAGTAAGATGCCAGCACAGCTCAGGGTAAGGTGGAAGTTGTCAAGCTAACCACCACAGAGTCCCTGGGAAAAACAGTTGATGAAGCAGGGCCAAGATTATTAAAGTTACTGCTGTAAAAATGGACACTATCTTAACTGAATCTTTGTAGTATGTAAGAGGTAAAAGTCAGGACTGTACTTAAAGGGTCCCAGGGACTAGGTTGGATGACTTCAAGGTGGTTTTTGCAAAGTAGAAAACTGGTTTGGATTAAGAAGTTCACAATATAATAGTTTTAGCTTATCAGATATGGTGAGGAAAGAGTCTTAAAGCCAGTCTTGATAATCAGCAGAAATAGGCAATTTTAGTTCTTTTCCCAGTCTCTTAAGATCAAGAATTTCTCATGGTAAATTGCTAAGTTGTTTTTGCCTAGTTATACTAGTATTTAGCACAAGGGCAGAGAAACTTGTTGCAATCAATTCTAAATGCAAATAGAATAGTGAAAAAAAAAAAACACTGCTAACTTCAAAAAGCAGAAGAATTAGTGGGAAATTCAGTTTTGAGTTTGTTCAAGACCTAAACATCTGAATTATATTATTGATGGTGGAGCTGTATATTTGCATTTTTATAGTCTTTATTTCATATTGTGAAGTACAAATTTCAGGAATTATAACAGATTTATCTTTCTGTCTCTATCCTCTCCTCTCCTCCTCCCCTCATCCTTACTTTTCTTTATCCATACATCCCTACATACACACAAATTTATGTCATTTTTGTAAATTATTCATGGTCCTATAATTAGATTGCTAGTTACTGATTTTAGTGGTATTGAGAGTTTTCTTTTTCATGTCTATTCATGGATGTTTTATGAAAATTTAGGAAAGTCTGCTTAATTATACATCCTATTGAAAATAAATAATTTCTATAATAGCCTCTAAGATTATATAGATAATAGATATGATATGATAGATGGATCTTTAATAGACCAATTATCCAGCATAGGTTGATACAAAATCATTGGCATACTAAGTTATTGTTTTTCAAATAATATACTATGTACAAGTGCAGTAACCAGAGGCTTGCAAGAGAAGAGCTTTGGAGTGGCAATGTAAGGCGCAGTTATTGGTTTGCAGTAATGGAGTTTTATGGGAAGGGCTATCTATGTGGTAGATCTGTATCTATCCCACCATACCTGGCAAAGAAAAAGCAAAGAGGAATGGATACCCCACCCTACTCCCTTTCTATGCTCAACCACCTGGTTTTATTGGCTCAAATAAACCAGAAATCAGTGTCACAGTCAGCTGAAATAGTCCATGTCTCCTGGGATGCAGAATTGATAGAGAAGGGTCAGTTAAGAATATGGAAGGGGAAGTGGAAGATATGCAGGATAACCCTTTCTATATGGCCATACATGGGCACAATGTTTGTGTGACACTTTCTTTCTGGCAGGCCAGAAGGAAAGAAGTCATTAACATCCTCGTCACAGGGAAGAGAAAAAAATAACCCTAGGACTTTGGTAGCAATGCTGAGTTGCAGAACCAAACCTAGAACCACTTACCTTCAAACTATTGGAGTGAAAAACCCTCAGTGTCTATGTTATTAAGCCAACATTCTAGTGTTGGTCATTGAACATATCTTGACTGATCCACTCACTGTGTTGTCAGGTAACTGCTGTTGTTATCCTATTTTTCAGATAAAAGTTTTAGTCATGAAGGGACTAAGCAACTTAAGTCAAATACCAGTTCTAGAATACTAGAATCAGCGTGAAGAAACAGGCATGTTTTTTCTTACTTTGTGAATGTAACTTCCGTGAACTTCATTTTCCTTCTCTGTAAAAAAAAAAAAAAAAATAGGTAAATCACATTGTCACAGTTGTTATGATACTTAGATGTGATAATGTATCAAGAATATTTTGAAGCAGTAAATAACTCTGCAAACATACAATTTTATTAATGTATATTTCAATATCTTTTTTCTACCCAACAATTGATAGATTTCTCAGTAAAAGTCAGTTCTTTCCATTTCTACAAACATTTTATCAGCATCTTTTCTGGTTACAATTCCAGTGTTCCTTAACTCTTTTAATGTAACATAAGCTCTTGAAGCTGAAGATTGTGGTTTCTCAGCTTCATATACCCACATACTTTCAAATCATAAAGTGATACACATAATAGATGTTCGATAAGTTCAGTTTGAGTGAACATGATACTATGTCAGTATTTTATTCTTTCATATCCAGCATACACTTTTCTATTATATCCAATAAAGTATGAGATAATGCTTTCTCTAGCATTAACTAAAAATACACTATCAACAAAATGTAATATGTCATGCTATGGCTTAGATTAGGTGAACTACTTTCTCTTGTTATTCTTACTGAATAAAGCAAGCCCACAAGAAATGTCATTTCTGAATTCACATCATTTGGTTCAGATTTTTGGAAGAGCTGAAAAGTTTATAATAAAAAGAAATCTACCAGAGATCAATAAAGTTTCATTTCCACTTGAAGCTTTCTTCTACATTTTTTTCTTCTTTCCTATCTATACAACCACCCATGGTCCACAGGACACAAAGCATAAGCTTTCCTGAAAGAATTCTAAAAATGCACTTGGAAGCACAGCTTTCTTTCTTGTTCTTACAATTGTCATTGCTTAGAATTTATCTTTTGCTATAGAATTCTTAGGGCCTTAATAAAATAAACCCCAGTGAATGCATCAAATATTTTAACTATATTTACTCTGAAAAATGGATAAAACATCATTTGCTCAATAGGTCTGACCTTTTAAATATGTTTATCATCTTATGACAGAAAAAATAGAAAGGGAAAGATGTTTTAAATAGTTTTTAACTTTTGAAATAATCCCTACAAAGGAAACCAAGAACAGATAACAGACTGTTTTATATACAAGCCTATGAATATAGATTTAATGTAAATTAAATTACATTAATGTTCATCTGATTCTATGGAACTTAAAAACCATGATTACTTAAGCTACCTGAATAAGATATTTGCAATATAGATATTTATTTTACACTTACTATAAAGTAACATTTTTGACATCATTTCAATAACAAGTCTCTGGTATAGGTAGAATGCTACCAAGTTTACTGAGTAGAAAATCAGGATTCTGTGACAAAACTACACAACTCTATATCTTGAGATTTTGTGGAGTTTCCCAAAATATGCTAGCATCCTGGTTTTATATTTAACAATAATCAATGTGTTTCTTCTATTAGTCAATCATTGTGTAACTTTAAACAAATTATCATGACTCTGTGTTATTGCATCTGTCCTAACGAAATAAGTAATGCACCCATTCCATTTTGTCTATACCATTCATTCATTTATTGAATCAA
Source organism: Xerus rutilus (assembly GCA_028644305.1). NCBI lineage: Eukaryota > Metazoa > Chordata > Mammalia > Rodentia > Sciuridae > Xerus > Xerus rutilus. Next base: position 50,242,350 of record CM053401.1, on the reverse strand, counting down.
TATTTATTGACTATATAATATACATTAGGCTTAGCTCTAGCTTTGAATATTTAGATATATAATATGTAAGTTCTGCTTTAAGAGGCTTCAAGTGAACTAGAATTGAAAGCCTAATTACAATGCAGAGCAATAAGTGCTATGATGGTGGCATATGTGTGACTTTAATTAGGAATGTGCATTTAATTCAGGCCCACTATTTTACTCAAAAAGCTTCCCAGAGGAAGGAGCATTTGAACTGAATATTTGTGGTATAATGTCCGCAGGCTGGTATTCAGTCCCTAAAGTAAATTCACTGCTTGTAGCACTCAGTAAAATTCCTCCTTTATTGTCTTAATTTGATAGGTCAATTAAAACAAGTTCTTGCTTCTTAAAAAGGCCCACTTTTCAGTGTTGAAACATGGACGAAGCCTTTTTGTCTCTCCCTACCCCTTGGTTTTAGAGATAAGGAATGTGATAGGGAAGAAGAAAGCAGACATGTGTGTCCTTCTGGCAATGAATTAGTGAATTGAATAAAGGAATCTTTGATACCAGTCCAGAAAGTGAGCTGTCAATGAACAGGAGTCACAGGTGCCCTGAAGCTGATTCTCACTGATCCCATCATCCAGTGTCCTAAGCTTAGTCCTCACGAGCCAGTTTCTTATAATCAGAGAGAACAACATTTGGAGATTGGTTAGCTCCTTATACTTATGAGACAGAAGACAATTCCATAAACTCTATCTATATTTGCCTTTTTCTTTTCTCAGACTGATACAGGACTTAACATGAAATTATTCAAGTCCTCAGCTTCTTTCAGTTTTTGGTGTTGCCAGTGACTTAATAGGTATAGAACTGGAGGCATTCTATTGTGTATTGCCACAAAAGAAAAAAGGAAGCTACTGTATATTCCAGGAAAGTGAAAGGAGAATGAAAAAAAGATTAAAAAAAAAAAAAAACTCCTAGGTTTGGGATGACTCCTAGGTTTGGGATCTAAAAATATGGTTGGCTCTACTTGACATTACGTAAAAAACAATGAAACAGAATTGGGGGAGGAAAGAAAATGAGATTTTTGTTTTGCAGTCCTTAAAAATTATTTTGGAGCCACTGGAAGTTGGTATAAGTTTAGGAACCATAACAATAAATTATAAATCATTCTCATAATGAATACATTGAAAACCATGAAACCAAGCAAGTTTATCAGAGAAATAATATTGTGAGGAACAATTCTTCATGGTATTTCTTCAGATTTTGTTTGGGGCTATCTTTTCTAAAATGTGTCTATGAAAAATTGCCTTAAAATATAAAGAGCAGAGGTGATAATTTTTTCCTGGTCAGGTTACTAAAGAGAATAACTCCTCCTAGTGCAAAAGTTTGGCAGAGCTGTTAGTAGCCCTTCAAAATATTGATTCAGATGTGTCCTAAATATATAATAGTTTGTGCCACAGCATCCATCTGGATCGCTTTGTATCATCTCTAGAGACCTGGGAGGAAATGAAAATATGAAGCTCATGCTGCCTCTTGTGCCATAAGCTTGTCTTCAAGACAAGGTCCTTTGTCTTCAAGAGTTTTGTATCTTTGATTTGCATCTGTTTCAGGTTAGCTCATTAGCTTACCAGTAACATAAAATTTCAGAACCTTCACAGTTCTTAACAATGTAGATAAAGATGACTAAGGAAAGAGAATAAGAGCAGCATCTTAGATAAGCCAACATGTACAGGTAAAAAGAGATGGAGGATCCAGAAAAAGAGAATAACAAGGAATATCCATTCAGGAAGAAGCAAAACCAGAGAATTTATTTTCCTTTTATTCATAGAGTCCTACATTTAAAATATTTATTTCAGATAGAATGTCATTTTTGCTCTTCTGATCCCTCTTGTGAAAAAATTCAGTCTCTTTAATAAAATGATACTGTCAAATGTCAAAAAATATGAATATTGATGGATATCTAGAAAAACTGTTTTTTAAACTAACTTTTTAAAATTTTGAAATATTAGATTAATAAGCAGGTGTAAGAACTAATAAAATTATATCCCATTTGTTTTATGCTGCTTGATGGTATCTCTAGCATATATAGTTATTATCATAACAAGAAAATTGACATTGACTTAGTTCACTAACTTATTCAGATATCACCAGTATTACTTCTATTTATATATATGAATGCATTTAGTTCTATGAAATTTTATCATATGTATAGATTCATATGATTACCATTACTCAAGATATTGAGTAGTTCCACCACAAGCATCCCTTGTACCATTTTTTTATAGCCACAGATACTTCCCTCCTTTTCCAAATAAGAATTAGCAAAATGAAACAGAGATATTGCAACAAGATATGCAAAATCAAATGTGGCTTCAGAATGTGTGTAAAACTTATAAAACAATAACTTTGGTTCTTTCTATTGCTAGTTTACTTTTATTTGTTATGTACATACTTATCTGCTTTAATTATTTTGGTGGAGAAAGAAATTTATAGGATTGATTGATAAATAGATAAAAGGATAGAGATAAATTTAGTGACAGATAAAATAGTTTGTTCATTTCCATTCTTTTTAAAAAATTTTATCACATGTAGTCAATTCTGAGCCATTTACTGTGCAAATATTATCAAATTAATTTTATTCATTTTAAAGACCTAAATCTTGATGACATAAGATTATATGACCAATGAGGTAAGCATCCTATATACAAACCAGATGCCTAGCTGTAAATCACATTATGGCAGTGCTTCATAGATTTACTACTACTATTCAAATATATTTATAAGTTAGTGATATATTCTGTATTTGGCAAAAAGAGGCATGTGGGCTCAAAGTGAAAGAGAAGGAGAGGAAGGTAGTTTATTGCCACAAGATACTGTAGCCTAATAGTACAGAAGCCATAATTTACATCCCCAGCATTCTTTTCCTCCTGACCAAGAAAAATTTCCATTGGCATATGATGTGAAAGTAAGGTTTGACTGTGCTGCTTTTCTTGTGTTCAGCTACTTGAGGATTTGTGTGTGTGTGTGTATATGTTGAAAGTTCTTTGCTAGTGATTCTGAACTGTCCATAATCAAATTCCCTATAGTTCTGGTCACCTACTAGAACTTAGATACGTGGTCAGCTACTTCCCTATGAGAGTCAATAGAGATAGATGAGAGGGTGTCCCACCCTATGTTGTTTTTCACCTTGGGTCTCCTCTGGTATAATCAAACCAAGTTACACAGCTAAGTGGAATAATTCCATAGTAAACTATGATGTCAAGAAAAGAAAGTTCATCTCTGTCTTCTGTGGACTGAACTCAAGGTATTAAAGGGAGGAACCTTTGCAAGTTCATCTAGCAAGTCCACTTCTCCCATCTCAGACTAGCTTCTACTCCCTGTGCTTTACACTCTGTTCTCCAAGGTAGTCATTCTGCAAGTTTCTTTACCCAAATTCCCACCTGAATTTCTGGAATATTTCTCCCACTGACAAGTGAGAATCCTGTTCCTTGAGTCTCTCTACTATCTGAGTCCCTTTCCTCCTTCCTCAGACCTGAATTGCTTCATCTGAAGGTGCCAATGGCTTATCCATGATACCAATTGCTCTCTCAGTTTGAAGATGAGCAGGGTCTCCAAGGCCATTTTTTTATGATCAACTGGTATCATCTGATTATAAACATTTTTTATTTTTGAAACCCATGTGAGGGTAGAGATATACCGATTCCTTTAAATTTTCTGTTCAGTTAAGCCTATGCACATTTTCAAGTACAAATATTAATTTTCATGGATTATGCAATTTGTATCCTTATAAAAGTTTTATTTTATCAATTAGCAAATCATGTGGCCCTTTTTTCTAAAGGCATTTGGTCTATTTAATAGAGGAATTAACTTCAATATCTTTTCCCTTTGCAGGTAGTCTTACTCTGGCAAGGTAAGTTGACAATAGAGAAGAGGTGACTAATTCATGTCTTCTCAGTGTCATATGGGATAATGTCAATAATAGGCTATAGAAATCTGCCCAAGAAGAGCATTCCTCAGATGCTAAAAACAATGAGTTCCCATGTCAAAATCAGGAAGTTGTGGCAAATGTAAGAAAGCTAAATAATTCTGCTTGAAAAGAAAATAGTGATTATAGAATGTGGTCAACTCAAAGTCTAGGAATAAAATTATTCAAAACTTTTATAATGAAAGGAAGATTACAACAAGTCCTTAGAAACTCAAAGGAAGCAATAAGCACGCAAAGGGCTAAAGTGAAATAAAAACTGGACACAGTTAGAATATTGATATAATCCTTGTGAGAAATAACTGAAATATCTATTGTTCATAATTTCCAAGATGGTGAATGCCTTTCTATTACATAGGATACTGTGAAAGTAAATTGTAAGCCAGTTTCTGAACAAGTTAGCATTAAATAGATAGGCCATTGTAAGAGGTAGGGATCCTGCAAACTGTTAACTTTCTCAGCATACCAGGATATAATCTTTTACTATAATGAAGGAAAAAAAGACATTATCTGAATTATCTACCTTTATTTTGAGAAGCACTTTAGTCTTGAGACGATGTGGTGAAAGCCTACTAATCATTTCACATAAACTTTGTAAAATGTGTTTTGATTCCCCTAATTTATCTGATATTAGCACTATATTAGACTATAGTATTTGTGGAGTGTAGCACTTGATACTAAGGATCCTACAGTGATCTATTATTGACATACAAACTATATCTTTGGTATATATAAATGTAATAGGGTTTTATAGAACACCAAATGTTGTAATGCAATCTGAAATAATAAAATTGCAATTAAAATTGCTAAAATGTAGTATAATCATTTGATCTTAAAGCTAGGAGCTATTATTATTCTACTTTGCAGATAAAGAAAATGAGATTTAGAGAATATAGGTAAATTATCCAATCTAATTAGTTGTAGAATTAATATTTCAAAGTGGTTCTGTCTCCAAGGAGTACTAATTTTATAAGGAAAGCAATATATCAAAATTTTCACTGAAGAAATGTTAATTCTAAGCTTTAGCACTATCATTTGACATATCAATTTAGTGATTCTTTAAAGACAGAACCTGCTGTCATTAAACAATCCAGGAGGCTCTTTTAAAGAATAGTAAACAGCAATACACTTGCTTTCTTGTATTTGATTTGATTTAGGAAGATATTTTAGCTAATTTGTAAAGAAAGTCAACTATGATAATCTTATGCTGACAAAAATCATACCCCTGTTATTCCTTCTTGTTCCAAACTTACCTTGTATTTAAATTCAGTGCTGAATGAAACACTCAATTATTTTGATAGGACAAGTCAGGAAAGTAAGAATTGGATCATTTTTCTTATGTCATTCTGATTTTAGGCTCATTACTGAGATGCATCAAAGGTTTTTTCCCACTTTCCTTTCCCCTCTTAAGACTCATTGGTTCTATTGTTTCTTCAGCTGAGGTAATACTTTTTTCCTTTAATGAGAGCTCTAGGAAACCCTGAGAAGCCATTAAACATTTTCTATAATCAAGATCCAACTCATACCTTATGACTACAGAATTCTCCTGCTCATCCCTCATCCTTAACCATCAACAACAAAATCAGATGTCAGGTGAGCATCCAATCAGCACAAATGCATTAAGGTACAAAGGATAGGTCATCTGCATTTTAATAAAGGTTAAAAGCCTTAGACCACATAAAAGGATCTCAATTATGGAATTTAGACTTTTGAAAGGTGGGAAACTTTCCTTGGGAAGAGGAATGCAGAATACACAGGAAAGCCATAGATCTCATTCCTCTAAAATCACCAACCTACACAGCCAATTATAATTCCTAAAGCTAAATAAAGCATTGATGATGTTAAAGTGCTGACACAGACCACTGCTGCTAATAGAAACTTTGGTGACACACAGAACTTTAAGTGAACTATGATAATTAGACATTTAAAACCTTAATCGACTTCTTGATAAATCATCCTGATAACTAGTAAAACTTTAGGAAATGAGCTTTAGGAGACAGCTGCCTCACTGAAACAATGATAACAAACATAACTTTAATTTTACAAACTAACAAAATCATGATGCACGATTAGTTCCCCCTCCTTCTCTGTCTGTCTCTTTCTGGTTCTCCCCTCATTCCTGGAATGGGAGGCCCAGTCTCTAGTTCTGAGACAGAAAATTCTAGGAGTAGCCCCAACAGTAGCAAAGGAACTGGCTGCTTGGCCAAGGGCCTGCAAAAAGAAAGAATAGAAGATGTTCTGGGAAAGAGAAAAGAAAGTATGAGAGCAGGCTAAAGCATGAAGATCTTTAGTTACATGTGAATTCCAACCAGAGAACATCTACAGTGGAAGAGGTAATGTGTGACAAAGGTATAATACATTTTAGAGTAAAATTTAAAAAGTTTTCCAAAGGAGATCACCTTTTTCAATAGGCCCTAGAGCCTTGGTAGACATCTGAACCTGTAGTTATAGGCACACCTGACATTTACAAGCTTCCTCAAAGGAAAAGAAGATTCTGTAGTGAATATTTCAAGATTATGTCTGTTCCTTCTGCCTAAGGATTTAATTGTTCCTATGCCTGACATTGAATAATATGAAAGTTTTAGAGATATGCAATATGGTGCTTTTGTACACTCACCTGTGCATAACCACAGTGTGAAGTCCCCTGAATGAGAGAAAAACAGAGCAATATAAAATGAGAAATGTGAGAAAGATCCATGCTGTTCACATACATATAAGATTTCATACAAGGGGAAGAGATGGTTGAAGTCAAATAAGAGATAAATTTCAAATTGATTTTTGGATGAAAAGAAGAATTTTGACATGACAAGAAACAAGAGCCAAATTAAAGGTACACAGAATAGAAATAGCATAAACAGTGGAAAAGAATAGCTGATAGTTACTATATCCTTTCCATGGAAAGTTCCTGTTCTTGGAACTTTCCATGTATTAACTGCTCTTGCCAGCTCTTCCACCTACCTAACAAAAGTATTGTACTTTGCACCAGCCTCTCCCAACTCACTCAATGTCAAAACTTTCTTTGGGACATAGTCTCTAATTTCAACATTTATCCTGAATCTAGTACTTTTGTAATTACCTTTACTTCCAGTAGCACACTCTATGCCACAATCCTGTCTCTCCTGAACCACTCCTAGTCTCCTGCTTGCTAGTGCTGTACCTACCTGTTTTAGTCAGCTTTTTTCACTGCTGTGACTAAAGAATCTGACCAGAACAACTGTAAACTGAAAAGTTTACAAATAGGTGGTACCTTTAATTTGGCTCTTGCTTCTTGTCATGTCAAAATTCTTCTTTTCATCCAAAAATCAATTTGAAATTCATAAACTGAAAAGTTTATTTGAGGGCTCACATTTTCAGAGGTCTTAGTCCATAGAAGGCCAGCTCTATTCCTCAGGGCTTAAGGTGAGTCAGGACATCATTGTGGAAGAGTGTGGCAGAGGGGAACAGCTCACATGGTGATGCAGAAGCAGAGAAAGATTTCCACTTGCCAGACACAAATATATATTCTCCAAAGCCATACCCCAATTCTCATTTCCTCCAGCCACATCCTACCACTTCATTTACCACTCAGTTAATCCCTATCAGAGGATTAACTCACTGATTGGGTTAAGACTCTCACAAGCCAATCATTTCTTGAACCTTCTTGCATTGTCTCACATGTGAGCTTTTGGGGGACACCTCACATCCAAACCATAACACTACTTTTACTGAGATAGGTCATGTCCCTATTCTACACCAAACTCTCTGAGGGATTCCCTTCCTCAGAATAAAATAAATAACCACATTCTGGTTTTTCAAGGCCTGGTGTTTCTTTCCTTTTTTTTTTTTAATCTAATCTCCACCTACTGCCTTTGCCAACTCTTATCTACCCATGTTTGCACCCTTTCTAGTCTTTAAATGTGTCAAGAACACTTTTGCCTCAGGACCTTTCCATGTACTTGATAACTTCTCTTTTAAAAAGGGTTCTTCTCCATATGCTAACCTTTTGGCTATTTGCACTTTATTTGGGTCTTTGTTTAAATGTTACCTCCTAAGAGAGGTCTTTCACAGTAACTACATCTAAAATATCAATACTACTTATTTTTAATCTTTTACCTTGCTTGATTTTTTTGAGCATTTTTCTGCCTTTAATGACATGTATTTATTTGTTTATTATTAATCTCTTTCCACTAGAATTCTGGCCCAGTAATAGTAGAGGTTTTATCTATTCTCATCATTGCTATATATTCAGGAACTAACACAGTTGGCATATAGTTGGTAGTTCATGACCTATCATTGACTATGTGAATTTTGTACTTCAATTCTTTAAAAACCCTGTCAGGTAGTATGCCCCAATGTGCTACAAGGGAAATTGCTTATAGAATTAGCATCATTGATAGCTAATAAGATCTGTAATTCAGATTTTTGTCTATGCTGAGAGTCTATATTTTTAATGACCATTTTATACTACTTTGCCATGATGAGACTATAAAAGGAGGAGGCTTAAGAAAGCTGAAGGTTGCAGATGAGGGAGTACTAAGAGGTAAAGTTTGAAAGGTTGAATTTTCATACTAGGATATAACATGAAATCTACATTTAAATTGTTCATATACTAATGCTTGACTCAGGGGTTATGGGAAGTTTAATCCAGCCCATAATCTAAATTAAAAATAAAATTGAAGATAATTATTGCTGAGATTTTAAGTGTTAAATATTTTATTAATTTATTACAATAGCATAAAATAAATTAATGGTTTAAATACATTTTCCATTAAAAAATTTCTCATATTTAAGTGCTGTTTCAAATATTTGCAGTTTTCCAGGGTGAAGAATATAGCAATAATAGACTAAGTTATTGCCATAAAAAAATCTTAGAAATGTAATTCACGCACTACTGTGTGCTGATGACTATAATTTAGAAATGCAGATGTAAGAAAAGATATTAATTCTCAGAGTCAGCATCAGCATCACACACTTTATTGAATCATTTATTGATGAAAACAAGGGCCATTATCTCAAATTCAGTGTGATATAACACCAAGGATACTGACTAAAACCAACTCTAAATACTTAATTCTGGATGATATTTCTAAATTGTCTTATTTTAGCTGAGATACAACATCTGAAAATACTGAAGGCAAACATGCAAATTTTGTCAGCTTTCCATTGCTGTGACAAAATACCTAAGAAAAGTCAACTTAAAGGAGGAAAAGTTTATTTTGGCTTATGGTTCAGACACTTTATTCCATGTGCACTTGGCTCTGTTATTTCTGAGACTGTGGTAAAGCAGAACATCATAGAAGAGAGGGTATGGCAGAGCAAAGCTGCTCACCTCATGGCAGCCAGGTTGGAGGGCAGGGAGCCAGAATAAGATATAGTTCCCAAGGCAATTCCTCAAGGGCCACTCTGTTCAACTAAGCCCTACTTCCTACAGTTTCCATTGCCTCCATAGTCTATTTGTTTATGAATCAATCAATGGATTAATCCACAATGAGGCTAAAGTCCTCATGATCCAAGCATTTCCCCAAAGTCCTGCCTCTAAATATTGCTGCACTGGGGACCAAGCCTTAAACACACAAGTTTTTTCTAACATTATACATCCAAACCATAACATAGGCGACATATTAATGATAAATTAATTTTATAAATCCTAAATGATGTCTTAAATAATAAGCAGTTAGAAAATAGTCTCAACCACACCAATAACTTTTGAAAAGTATTTCTTCTTAATGCTTTTATTTATAAAATAAATAATCTGATTAAATGTCTTAATTTTTTGTCCTGTTCCTATGTAATTCATGGTTACCTAGACTCCAATGTACATCATTTCTGTCCTTGAACTGGCTTTAATAGCCCAATTTCATCACAAAGTTAATGTTTTTCTATTTATTCCAGGTTGACTACAATTTTACCTTTATTTGTAACTTCAACAGCACCAAATTCAGTAGTTTGTGATTCATTTAAAAAGTTGAAGATATGAATATTAGTCTTAACTTATACTTTATGAGGAGAAAGATAGTTAAATGAGATGTAATTTAATCAATATCCATGGAAAGAGGCAAGATATTTCTTGATTAAAATATAGTGAAATGATATTGCATATCTAAAAGATGAACATAGCAATTGAACGACAAGACTTTTAGGGGAAAATAAAAACTTAATGTGACTATCATTATCCATAATGAAATACAAACACTATCATACTGGCTTTCTTTTCTTATATAAAAAGAGACATCATTCTTATCCTCGTAATAAGAAAAAAAAAAAACTAAATAAATTAAAAACAAATGGTTTTGCTTAGACCTCTCAAAGAAATGAAGTGATAAGACAGTCAACCCAGAACTGGAGAGTCGGGAGATATCAAATATTGACAGCCATGGTCTGCATACATGGAGCAGAAGCCTCTGGCAAAATAAACTAGTTGGAATTTTTAATGGTAATTTTGACAACTGCTTGAGACTGACTGTGGGCTGGCATGAGAGTAAGAAATTCTTGGGGATTATCATCTAAGAGGGGGATGATGTTTTGATTACTGTTACCTCCAGGCAATCTTTCAGTTTCTCTACAGGAAAACAACAACAACAACAACAACAGAATAAACTAGAAAAGTCTGGCTGTGGTAAGAAGAGGGGAAGAATAGCCACTGTGAAATATGCCCATAGCTTTTTCATAACAAAGACCTACTTGCCCAGGGGGAAGGAGAGACTTCATGAGATCCTCATCCAACCCATTTAAATGAAGGACTTTTTCAGAGTCTAGACCCCTCTGTTCTTCCTATGCCACTTAGAGGAGTAGGGATGGGGAAGCTAAGAGCCATTCCTGAAGGTCACCCCCTAGAGACACAGAACAATTTAAATGCTAAGACATAATTCTAGGTTTACATAAAGCTTCCTCTCCCACCAAAGAAATCCAGTATAAGAGTGGTTACAGCTGAAAGAGCTGCAAGGCAGTGTCTAAGGAGGAATTCTCATGGAAACACAAAGTCATCAGAGGAAAGTAAACAAGGCACTATAAGATTCTAAAGCCTTTGAAACCTATAACTACATCAAACATCACACACACACACACACATACACACACCCATATACTGCCAAACTCCTAGACAGATTAATCCATATCCTCACAAGAAAGGCTAATTTACCCCAGTTCCTTTTACCTGTATCTTCAATAAAACATCACAAAACATGATTGTGATGGTTAATCTGAATTGTCAGCTTGATTAGATTAAGAGATGCCTAAGATTAAAAGGCTTCTGGGTGTATCAATGAAGGTTTTTCTAGGAATGATTGGTATGTGGGATAACAAACTGAAGCAGAGAACCACCCTAAGTGAGGAAAACATAGTCCAATAGGTTGGAAGCTTGGACAGAAAAAAAAATGGAAGAACAAGGAAGCAGCAGCACAAGCAATTTGGTTCTTTTTGAATAGGTTCTAGATTGCTGCTGCTATCACCTGAGGATATCAGACTTCATCACCTTCACTCATCTAAAGCAGATTCTCTCTGCCCAGTGACTTTCCAGGGAGATTATAGGCCTTCAGTCCTGAAATGGAGCTGCATCATATTGATTCCTCTTGTTCTGAGACTTCAGCTTCTTGAACTGAGCAGCTACTGGTTCCTCCAACTCTGCAGCCTGCAGACAGCCATCGTGGGACTATCCAGCTTCTGGTTGTATAAGTCAATCTAATAAAATCACATTTTTATAATCATATATATATAAATATATATATAACACATATATATTTATGTATATATATATATATATATATATATATATATATATATCCATATCCTGTTGATTCTGTTCCTCTAGAGAACTCTGACTAATACAATGATAAAAGTCAAGAAAAAAATCTGAGAATATAAAGCACATATCAGAATTAGACACAGGTATGACAGATTTTGGAATTATCAGTAGAAAATTTTAAATAGTTCTGATTAATACACTAAGAATTCCAATGGAAAAAGTAGAGAAAATGAAAGAAAATATGAATAATGGAACCAGAAATATGGACATTCTTAAGTATCAGAAGGAAATACTAGAAATCTCCTCAGTGAAATGAATAATACCTTTGTAGTTTTCACATGTAGATTGGACAAGGCAGAATATAGGATCAGTCATCTTGAAGATGGGTCAATAGAAACTTAAAGAAATGCAAAGAGGAAAGCAATGATAAATGTAGAATATATCATCCAAGAACTATGGGAAAATTATGAAAGGTGAGACATGTACATAAATGGAGTATCAGCAAGAAAAGGGAGATGAATACTTGAAGGAAAAATGGCCAAAACTTTTCCTAAATTAAAGATAGACTCTAAATCACATATCTAGGGAGATTCACAAATATCATAACAAGCATGATAACTATACACAGATCTACACAGGGCAAATATTCCAATCACAGAAAACCAAAACCAAAACAGCATCACACTATCTTATTAATCCTCATTATGACTGCAAATGACAGTTTATAAACATTGCTTTCAGCAAGAGTTCTTTCTTGAGATTAAATCTGATGAAGTGCAATAGGCAAAACAGATAAAAAGTCTAACCAAACTGCTGCACTTCTTCAAGGCAAGTTCAGAATGGAGAGAGGGGACCCTTTGACTCTTCACACAGCTCTAGCACAGTTCTGTCCGGTGAAAACATACTGTTTGCTACCTACAAAATTTTAAATATCTCAGAATCCATATTTTTTATAGCTAAAAAGACATAGGTGAAAACAAGTTTATTACTACATTCTATTATTTAACATATATAGAGTCATTCCCCATTACAATTTGATGTAGGATTATTTTTTAATATATAGATCTTTTATTTGAAGGTGAAATAAACAACATCAAAACTAATTGTACAAACATTAAAAATCGTTATTCTTAAAGATATATATTAGGTTTTTATTTTTTATTTTTATTGTATAGATTAATGGAATTTAGTGATATTTCCATATATGCACACATTGTGAATTGATTACATTCATCTACCCTTCTACTCCCCCCCACCCCTGTGCTCTTCCTAAAATGTACTCTTGTACATTCAGTTTGACTTTTTAATTTATTTTTCTTATATTCTTATTCCGGATTAGCTTACAAGAGCGCAAAAGCATTTTCAGTAGAAATTATATCTTAGAATTTGAATTTTGTTTTTCAAGGCTAGCAATAATATGGTAATATAATATGATACTCTATAGTAATGCTAGGCAGTGGCAGTGAGCCACAGCAATTGCCAGGGTAAACAACTGATATTCTAGAGTATACTCTGTTTCTAAGCTATGATGCTCAGTAGGCAAGGTGCAAGAAATGCATTTTTGACTTAATTTTTTCAGCATACAATGGGTTATTGGAAAGGTATCACCATTGTTCATCTGTACATTATACAGTAACATCTTATTTATCATTTTAACATATAATGAACATAAAAATTACCTACTAGATATTTTACATTTCATTTTTCATCTAACAAGTCTTTAAATTTTTAGAAATATTTAAACCGCATAAAGATTTCAGAGAAATTAGAGTTCAATAGATTATACTATTGTTTTAAATATAAGTTTTCTAGTAACTAAATTAAATATCAGTTCATAAAATTTAAACTAAATACAATTGAAGTTCTAAATTAATATTAAAATCTTAACTGAAAATTAAAATTAAATTAAAAGTTATTTAAATAAAATTTGAATTTTTGTTCCTTATATAATATCCATATTACTCTTGTTCAATATTCATGTATGGCTAGATGCTGCCATATTGGTTAGAGAGGTTCTATGGCTTCATAAAACATACTTTGAAAACCAGTGGACTAATCAGAATGCTTCTCAGGAGGCTAGTACCAGGGGATGAGGGTATAACTCAGTGATAAATGATTTGGCATGTACAAGACAATGGATTTGATCCCCATCATAGTAAAACAGAGAAAGAGAGACAGAGACAGAGAGAGGCCAATGATATCTCACTAAAAAGCACTCTGCTTAGCATTTAGAGTCCTGTTCCTAGGTCTACAAGGCGGGGTTTCAGACTATGAATTTACTTAAATTTACTGATACATTAACATCCTGTGAAGGATCTGGGAAGCCAGCTATCTAGCCCAAATTTCCCTGCCAACTCTCACTTTTAAGATGCACATTGCTTTCAAAATGTGAACATAATATCACTGTGAGATTTGTTCATCTCAAAGATGGCAAAGTCAGCTCCTTAAATTAATCAGCCTACCCTAGAAGCCATAACAAGTATGAAATAGATTAGGCAGAAGTTAATCCCCAAAGCCTTGTCAATCTGCCTGCTTAATGTAATGCTGATCACTGCTCTAATAGTTTCAGGTAGTTGCTGAGGATAGTCAAATAACTCCCAGATGGACTGTTCAAAGGAAGGAATAAGAACCGCATCTGCGAAAGAATAATCACAAAGTGAATTTTCATTTCAAGCAACACAGCTTAATTATGGACAAGAGAGGATATGATAATATGAAATAAAGCAATCAAATAAAATGAATGTCATCTTAACTTAGATCACTCTAGTTTGTGTACTATGAAAAGTAACTCTTCAGAAACATTATATCTTGGAAATAGGAGGGAATCTTATTTGGAGTTTTGGGTGATAAAAATGCTGAATGCTAAATAAAGAACTCATATTAAGAAACCAACAGGAGGAATTCTCTATGGAGCCCTCCCCTTTCCTTTATCTTCTTCCTTGTCTTGGTCCTTCTATAACCTTGTAGGTCATAAATGAGCATGGCCATGGTAGCTTTAAATTGCTGCACTTGAACTCATTCCCCCTAGCAGTCTTCACACAAAAGAAATTTTGTCTTTCTGTGTTTCCATAATTTTATTATTAATGCGAACAGAAACTCTATTTAATAGAATTAGAAACAGTACAGATTACATACACAGGGACAAGAATAGATGTCAAAGAATCAGACTAGATGATATGTGATTCCACTTATGCTATTTTAATTATAATTTTATCCTAGACATATTGGGCATATATAAAATACTAAATCCAGGTATTATTTTACCATATGATTCATTTTTTAAAATTACAATATTTGATCATGTAACCTACTTCTCATAAAAAAATTAAAATTCCCCCAAATCTTGTGCATCATTGTCACGGCTTCACAATATATTCTCAATCTTTTTTTCCAGATGTGTCTTCCATTCTAATTTATGTACCCAGGAGCTAAATTCAAAATGCATAATAACTACTATATTAAAGTTACTGACTGAAAACAATTGACACTAGGAAACTTTGGTATAAGAGAACTGGGTCACACAAGTGGGGCACAAGGATGAGCTGTCAGGCTGAGCAGGCGGGAACACCCTGCTCTCTCTGGTCTTGGAACACCAGGACTCGGCCCCAGCCTCTTGCTAACTGATGTACCCAGAGACTTCTCTCCCCCTAGCCCCGGCTCTTTGCCAACTGATATGTCCAGCTGGACTTCTCTTCTTCTGACCTTGGCTCCTTGACGGCGGCCCGGCTTCTTGCCAGTTTCCCATAGCCCCGGACGGATACCAGCCCCGCACAGATACGGGTCCTGACTTCTTGTCAGCCAGCCCCGGCTTCTCACCAACTAAGATGACCTTTTAGGTGATTCATTATAAATCAATTAGGTAATCCTCTGGTTGAACACCCTTATGTATATAAGCTCCTGTATTCCAATAAACCTTTGAGCTGTGTCACGAACACTGCCTCTCAGTGCCTGATTCCTGGGTTGGTTGGCACCGTCAAACCCACCTCCTATCAGACCACCCTGTTCCAGAGATTCTACATCACTTTGGTCTACAGGAGCATCCTTGAGGTGTTTTATTTCTTTTTTTTGGTACTGTGGATTGAACTCAGGGGCACTCAACCACTGAGCCACATCTCCAGCCCTATTTTGTGTTTTATGTAGAGACAGGGTCTCACTGAATTGCTTAGCAAGCCTCGCCTTTGCTGAGGCTGGCTTTGAACTTGTGATTCTCCTGTCTCAGCCTTCCAAAGTGCTGAAATTACAGGCATGTGCCACCGCACCCTTGAGGTGCTTTCCTTACCAGGCAAGTTTCTGTTTTCATTATCAGATGCTGACAGTACAGTGACACCTGAGGAAGTTCTGGGATAGACAAAGGGGGACCTATGTTAAGGTTAGGGCTATGACTACCAAGTGGAATCACAGCATTTCCATATCAGTCAGAATAGCTTTATCAGTATGTACCAGCTGAATGTCAGTCTAAAATGCACCCTGAATTATAAGTTGCAGAATTCTTCCTCATTCAAAGGATCAAGCAGGCAAATATTTCTTGAACTCAGTAAAATTTAAATATTCCATGAATTTTTATACTTCTGAATGTTTGCTCATAATATTTCTCTCATGTTACTCTTTACTTTTCCTACTACCTTCTTTAACACATCTTTGGTGAACTGCCTACCATACCGTCTTAAGATCTTAAGCCTATCTGGAACCCCACAGCTGGAATTAATGATTGTCGTCTTCTAAGAATAAAAATAACCAACGTATGTCCCTCGTACTAGCTACCAAAGGAAGACTTACAATTGTTACTTCTAAAACTGTTTAGGTAGAGTTTCTGATTCATTCACTTTATATGTTTATAATGGAAGTCAAGATGAGTGCCCTTCCATACAATGCTCAGTATATGCCAAATAAAGAAATTTAAGAAAAATCCACAAATGATGAATGAGTAATCACATTGAAAATGTGCAGCTATTCAAGAGTGTTGCAAATCATCATTTATGTAGACAAAACCCAAAAAGTTTATTTTCTTGGGAAAAAATAAATAATTGTGAGCACAAAGGAGGGAAACAGAACTAAGAACTATTCTTTTCTAAGGTGAGAGCTAAATGCTAGTCCTAAGCCCCATTTTTATACAGTTTTATGTTTCAACCTCATATTATTTGAATAATTCAGAACAGTCTAATTCGTTTTTAATAGTGGAATAAATACTATGATGACCTTTTCACTGGAAAGGAAAAGAAATGTAATTTGTTCTCATTGTAATGCTGAGTGTTTTTTCTCGAGTTTCTTCTGAACAGGTCATCCAAGGGCAAGATAAAGTAACTTAAAATCAAACTTCATTAGTGCAGTGATGTCAACTTGCAAGAAAACTGTAAGTCTCATTATTCTTTCATTTCAAGATGACCTTCCTGTAACTCTCACTTTGATTTTATATTTTCACATATTTTAAGTGTAAAGATTCAATGAGTATCATAAATTTTTTTCCAACTTTAGAACAATTGCTCCTTTTGCTATATAAAGAGAACATGCAACCTCACATCTGTCACAGGCATACTTTTCAACTCTTTTTCAAGATACTCGTTACATTAAAGATGAGAACTCAGCCTCTGAAATCAAATCCATAACATGCAGAACACAGTTCCTCTACTAACCTGTACATCCTCAGCTGCTTCTTGATTTGCCTCTGATACAGAATAGGGTGATATGTTTAAAATTGCTCCATCTTTTTTTTTCCCATAGATTTTTCATTTGTTTTTAATTCTCAAATTTCCCAACTCTCTGCTACAAATGCCTAAAGGAAGAGTGAAGGATGAATATTCTACTGCTTCTTTTTATTTTCTAATTTTTCATCTTTCATTTAAATAAAAACTCTTCTGATAAAGACTATCATATAGCCATAGGCGGTTTCCATCAACAAAGGTATCTGAATGACTTTAGAGGGATGTTTCTATCATCTAAACCAGCAACTTTTTCCTTTGCTTGTTGGCAAGTAAATGATGGAGAAGTTTCTTATCTGTGTCTCTCATTCTCACTTCTGATGCCTAAAGACACCAAGTAAGGGAACAAATAATGATTTTCCCCAAAAAATCTTCCAAAATATCATTCTATTTTTTCAATTCTATTCCTTTGGTACAGAAGGATGTTGCTAACATAACTATGAAAGTATATATATAAGCTGGTGGGTCTTTTCTAAAGTTAGTGTGTGTGTATATATATATATGTCATATATATATTAGTTTCAATTTCTATTTTCACTCAACATCATTGAAATCATGACTTCTTTGGTACATTTTATAGCTCATTTTATGTACATTAAATTTTATCTTTTCAATGGTTTAATTATTTTTATTTTTATTTCTCTGGGACTTGTAGACAATAAAGTGAAAATTTTGGTGGGAGGAAGCACCTTAAAATTGGTTTGTTTGGGTGGCAGAATAGAAACTCAAATACTTTTCACATGTAATTCAAATTATTTTTCTGCAAATTAAGCCTTTCTCCTTAATTGTATGTGAAGATGAAAATAATTTACATTTTCTAAAGGCATGTGCCAATATAGAACACATCAAAAATTCCAGAATATTTTCTTTCAGATTCTATCTTTGATATTTCCCACAAGCTTTACCTAATATGTGTCTGAACAATAAAATGAAAGAGACTTTACAAATGATTTGTAGCCAGTCTGTACACTAAAACAAATGATCACATTCTTAATCTTGGTCTTAAAAGTTATGAACATAAAACTAACTTATACATGTATGACTATAATTACAGATTACACATCTCAAAAAAGTTACTAGTATTTACTTTTGGTTATAACAAAACATCATACATTATAATCTTTGCTTCCAGCCAAGAACTAGAAATTTCAAAAAATTGTCCTTGCTTAATCTCTCCAGTGGTTTATAATCTAAGTCAGAAAAATAAAACTAGCACTATTCTTCCTATGATTCTTTCTCCAATCTTCATGAAAGCAAAGATAAAGAAACTAATTAGAAAGACTAACACTTTTACAAGTAGTTCTAGTCTAATCAAGACTTCTAGCTTCTAGGTAATCCTATTTTCACATTAATACACAAGGTACATCTGATCAGGAATCAGCCTGAGAAAGATAAACAAATGATCAATTCACTCTACAACAGACTTTCAAATTTGTCTAAACTTCTCAGTTTGTCTCAGAGATGAGCAGAACTTATTTGATTTGCTTTATACTGAAACCAAATTCCTGATCCTATACATCTTGTGCCTAGGTTTCTAGAGGCCACCTAAATTAGTTCAGTTTCACATGAAGGATAGATGCATAAAGTGAAATGAGTGGCTGCAACTGTATCATGCCAAAGTCTCCATCAATATCTGAGTTAAAAAATGTACAATTTCTTACCAGCATTCAATTTATAGTTCAAAAATACAAAACCCAGACTATACCCAGAGCAATAATTAGTAGTTAGTTTGAAACAATAATAAAAAATCTCCCAAAAAATGAAGTCCAGAATCTGATGGTGTCTACATATTCAAAGTGCTAATATCAATTATTTCTAAACTATCCAAAAATTTGAAGAGTAGGGAATTCTTCCAAACTTATTCTATGGAGTCAACATTTCCCTATTACTAAAACCAGAGAAATACACACACATACAAAAATAAAGAAGAATATTGCAGGTCAATATCCTTGATGAGTATAGATGTAAAAATTCTTAACAAAATATTAGCAAATTGAATTTAAAGACACATTAAAAGATTCATTCACCACAATCCAATGGGACTCATCCCAAGGATGCAACATACATAAATCAATGAACATGATATATGACAAAAAATTGATGAAAAAGACAATATACTCATTTCAGTAGATGCATTTAATAAAACTCATCATTCAACATTGAATGAAGCAATTCAACATTGCTTCAAGTAAAAACACTCAACAAATTAGGCACAGAGGGAAAGTACCGCAACACAATAAAGGCATCTAATGTTATACCGAATAGAAGAAGTTGATAGTTTTTTTCTCTATAATTGGGAAAAAGAAAAGATGGCCACTTTCACCAATACTTTTCAGTACATTTTCTAGATGTTCTAGTCAGAGCAATTAGGCAAGAGAAAAAAAAAAAAAAAGAACATCCAAAGAGGAAAGGAGAAAGTCAAATTTCCCATATGCTGACAACATGATCACATATAGAAAAATGCTAAAACCTTCATCAAAAAATTGCCATAAATAATGAATAAATTCAGTAAATTTGCAGGATACAAAATCAATACCCTAAAATCAAAGTGTCTCTTTATGATAGAAGTTGACTATATAAAAAAGAAATATGAAAGCCATATCATTTACAATAACTGCAAAAATAAATACATAGGAATAAATTTAATCAAAATTGTGAATGATCTCTGAAACTGTAAAACACCGATGAAAATAATTAGTGAGTATACAAATAAATAGAAAAAATATTTTGTGTTTATAGACTGGAAAAATTAATGCACTTAAATGTTCCTATTGCTCAAAGTGGTCAGCATATTCAATACAATTCCTATCAGAATAAGAAGGTCCTACTTCACTGAACCAGAAGAAGTAAATGTGAAATTTCCATGAAACCACAAAAGACTTAAAATACCCAAATCAATACTGAACAAAAAGAATAAAGCTGGAGACATCACATTACCCTAATTCAAAATATAGTACAAAACTATAGTAACCAAAACAACATGGTGCTGGCATAAAAACAAATACATGGGAAAATAGAATAGAATAAAGAACCTAAAACACAGTATAATTAGGGCATTTACAGCTAAATAATCTTCAACAAGAGCCCTAAGGATGCACACTTGGGCAAAGAAATTATCTTCAATAACTGGTGCTTTGAAATAGGCTGTCCACAGAGAAAAATTAATGCACTTAATAAATTGATATTAACAAAAATATCAATTTAACATAGATTAAACAATTAAACTTAAAAATCAAAGATATAAAACTACTAGAAGAATACATATAGAAAATTCTCTATGATGTTGATCTAGTCCCAAAATTTGGGGGACATAAAATCCCAAGAAGCAAAATAAAAAACAGGCAAATTGCATTACATCTAACCAGAAAGTTTCTGTACAGCAAAGGAAGTAATCAACTGAGTAAAGAGACAGACTGCATCGAATGAGAGAAAATATGTACAATCTACTTATTTGACAAAGGATTAATATTGAGAGTATATACAGAAATAAAAAAAACTCAATGAAAAAAAGCAAATAATCAAATTTAAAAATATACAAAATGATTTGAATAGGCATCTTTCAAAAGAAAATATACTGTCAGCCAATAAGAATGTGAAAAAATATTCAACATTACTAATCATCAGGAAAATACAAATCAAAATGCCAAAGAGTCATCATCTCACCCTGGTTAGAATGGCTCTAATCAAAAAACAAAAAGTGACAAATGCTAGTGGGAATGTAGACAAACAGGTACTTCCATACCCTGTTGGTAGGAATGCAAAATAGTACAACCACCATTGCAAATTACATGGATATACCTCAAAAAATTAAAAACAGAGCTACCAAACAATCCAACAATTCCACTGCTTGATATATATCCAAAAAAAAAAAAAATGAAATCAGTATAACCAAGACATAGCTACACTTGCCTGTTTATGGAAACATTATTCACAATAGCTATGATAGGAAGGAATCCACTGAGGTATACACTGTCAGATTAATGGTTAAAAAAATGTAGTATGCACATACACAATGAGCACCTGGAGACGAACTAATGAATTATCGAATGACCAATGGATAGCAGAAGAAATCAGGAATAAAATAAAAAATACACGTAGAGGAAAATGAGAATAGTGATACAACAAAGTAAAATCTCTGGGACACTATGAAGGTAATGCTAAGAGGAAAGTCCATTGCATTGAGCTCATCCATGAAAACAATAGAAAGCCAACAAATATGTTATCTAACATTACATCTCAAAGTCGTAAAAAATTCAAATCAACACCAAAAGTGGTAGAAGAAAGGAAATAATTACATCAGAGCTAAAATCAATGAAATTGAAATAAAAGAAACAATTCAAAAAATTGACAAAACAAAAATGTGTTTATATGATAAAATAAATAAAATTGACAAATCCTTAACCAAGCTAATGAATAAAGAGAGCAAACACAAATTACTAAAATTAATGATGAAAAAGAAAATATCACAACAGATACCACTGAAATACAGATGATAATCAGAAACTATTTAGAAAATTTATACTCCAATAAAATTGAAAATCTTGAAGACATCCACAAATTTCCAGAGATACATGACCTACACAAATTGAATCAGGATGACATAGAAAATTTACACAGATCAACTTCAAACAATGGAATTGAAGACACCATCAAAAGCCTACAAGAAAGAATAGCCAAGGACCAGATGGATTCTTAGCTGAGTTCTACAAGACCTTCAAAGAAAAACTGACATCAATCCTCCTCAAATTATTCCATAAAATAGAAAAAAAAGGGAACCTTTCCAAACTCTTTCTATGAAGCTAATATCACCCTGATACTAAAACCAGACAAACACTTATCAAGGAAAGAAAATTTCAGACCAATATCCCTGATGAACATGATGCAAAAATTCTTAATGAAATACTGGCAAATCACATACAAAAACATATTAAAGAGATGGTGCTGGATGATCAAGTGGGTTCATCCCAGGGATGCAAGGTTGTTTCAACATATGGAAATCAATAAACATAATTCATTAATCAAGAGACTTAAAGACAAAAATAACATGATTATCTCAATAGATGCAGAAAAAGCATTTGACAAAATATGGCATACATTCATGTTCAAAACACAAGAAAAACTAGGGATAGCAGGAACATAACTCAACATTTTAAAAGCTATATATGCTAAACACAAGGTCAACATTATTCTAAATGGAGAAAAATTGAAAACATTCTCTCAAATCAGGAACAAGACAGGGATAACCATCTTTCCCCACTTCTATTGAACATAGACCTGTAAACTTTAGCTAAAGCAATTAGAAGAAAGAAATTAAAGAGATACAAATAGGAAAAGAAGAACTTTAACTATCCCTATTTGCTGACAACATGATTATATATTTAGAGGACCCAAAACTCCACCAGAAAACTTCTAGGACTCATAATTGAATTCAGAAAAGTAACAGGATTAAAATTAACACTCATAAATCAATTATGTACCTATACATCAGTGATGAATCAAATGAAAGAGAAATTAGAAAAAACTATCCCATTCACAATAGCCCCAAAGAAAATGAAATATTTGGGAATCAATCTAACAAAAGAGATGAAAGACCTCTACAATAAAATCTATAGAACACTACTGAAGAAATTGAAGAAGACCTTCAAAGATGGAAAGATCTCCCATGTTATTGGATAGGTGGAATTAATATTATCAAAATGGCTATACCACCAAAAGTGCTATACAGACAATGCAATCCCTATTAAGATACTGATGACATTCTTCATAGAAATAGAAAAAGCAGTCATGAAATTCATTTGGGGGTGGGGGATGGGGGAAAACACTCAGAATAGCCAAAGCAATCCTCAACAAGAAAAATGAAGCAAGAGGCATCACAATATCAGACCTTAAATTGTACTACAGAGATTATTAACAAAAATGGCATAGTATTGGCACCAAAGCAGACATGAAGATCAATGGTACCAAGTAGAATATACAGAGACAAACTCACATGAATACAGTTGTCTCATAGTAGACAAAGGTGCCAAAAACATTCACTGGAGAAAAGATAGCCTATTCAAAAAATAGTGCTGGGAAAATTGGAAACCTATATGTAACAAAATAAAATTAGACTGCTATCTCTCCCCCTGCATGAAACTCAACTCAAAGTGGATGAAGGACATAGACATTAGACCAGAGACCTTGCACATATGAGAAGAAAAAGTAGGCCCAGCTTTTCATCATGTTGGCTTAGGAACTGAATTCTTCAACAAGACTCCTAAAGCACAAGAAACAAAATCAAGAATCAATAAATGGGATGGTATCAAACTAAAAAGCTTCCTCACAGCAAAGGAAACATTCAAGAATGTGAAGAAAAAGCCTACAGAATGGGAGACAATTTTTGCCACCTCCACCTCATATAGAGCATTAATCTCCAGGATATATAAAGAACTCAAAAAACTTTACATCAGAAAACCAAATAACCCAATCAATAAATGGTCAAAGGAAATGAACAGATACTTTACAAAAGAAGAAATTAGATTGGTCAACAATTATACGAAAAAAATACTCAAAGTCTCTAGCAATTTTAGAAGCACAAATTAAAACTACACTGAGATTTCATCTCACTCCAGTTAGAATGACAATTATCACAAATACAAGCAACAGTAAATGTTAGCAAGGATATGGAGGAAAAAGTACAATCATATATTGCTGGTGGGGCTGCAAATCAGTGCAACCACTCTGGAAAGCAGTATGGAGATTCCTCAGAAAACTTGGAATGGAACCACCATTTGACCTAGTTATCCCACTCATCAGCATATACCCAAAAAACTTAAAATCAGCATACTATAGTGATGTGGCTACCTCAATGTTTATAGTAGCTCAATTCACAATAGCTAAGCTAATGGAACCAACCTAGATGTCCGTCAACATATAGAGAAAGAAAATGTGGCAAATATACACAACAGAATATTATTTATCCATAAAGAAGAGTAAAATTATGGCATTTGCAGGTAAATGGATGGAACTGGAAACTATCATGCTAAGTAAGCTAATCCCAAAAACCAAACGCTGAATGTTCTCTCTGATATGCAGATGCTGACTCATAATAGGTGGGTGGGAGGGAAGATTGGAGGCTCACTGGATTGGACAGAAGTAATGAGTGGAATGGTGAGGGGATGGGAACAGGAAAGACAGTAGAATCAATAGGGCATACTTTTTTATGTTCACATATGAGTATACAACCAGTGTAACTCCACGTCATGTACAATCACAAAAATGGGAAGTTATACTCCATGTTTATATGATATCTCAAAATACATTCCACTGTCATGTATAACTAAAAAGAAAAACATTTAAAAATTAAAAACAGAAATAACATACAATCTAATAATTTCACTACTCAATATATATCCAAAGAAAATGAAATCAGTATATCAAAGAAATATCTGTACTTGCCTGTTTATTGCTGCATTATTCACAATAGCTATGATAGGGAGGAATCCACTGAGGTGTACATTGTCAGATTAATGGTTAAAGAAAGTGTAGTATACACATACACAATGAAATACAATTAATCATTATAAAGAGGAAAGCCAGTCATTTGCAGCAACATGGATAGAACTGAAGATCGTAATGTTAAGTATAATAAACCAGAAACAGAAAAGCAAACACTGCATGATTTCCCTCATTTTCAGAATCTAAAAAGCTGAGCTGCAAAGTGGAATTCATGAGTGGTTACCAGAGGCTAGGGATGTGGGAGAAAGAAGGAGTGGGGAGAGAGATTGGTTACCTGGTGCAAAGTCACATGTAGATAGGAGGAATAAGTTCTCGTGTCATTACACAGAAAGGTGATTGCAGTCAATACATTGGATTGTCTAATTCCAAATAGCTAGAGTGCTCTCATCACAAAGTAATGATAAATATTTGAGATGGTAGATAAGCTAAATATCATGTGTTGATCAATACACAATGACGTTACTGAAATATGTGTGATGTGAAGATGTATAATTATTATCTATCAATAAAAATCAAACTTCAAATTTAACAAAATTAATTTACCTCAACAATAAAATCTCTGGATTTGGATGTGAAAATCTAAAATTGTTAAATTATTAAACAGGAGGAGGGAGCTAACATCCATATTTCTGTACATTTAGCTGGAGCAAAGGATAAGTAAATTTTAGGTTAATGCAGCTTAAATCCAAAATGAAATCAGAAAAGCTTAAAATCATAATGGCATAACTGAGGGAATCACAAGAAACAAAATACATCTATTTTCTCAGATACCACTGCAATCATAAAAATAAAATATTCCATTGCCAATCACATCTTGATAATTTTATGAGTCTAGGAGTTTGATGTATTCAATTGATCTCATTATAATTTATATCAGTTCCTAAACACTGTCAAGAGATTTAAGATAATTTTTATAAATACCATATATACATAATAATCTCTTGTAAATTTTATTTTTATAAATAATCCTTGCTAAAGGTAAATAGATTTTTTTGATGCTATATAATATTTAAAACATAAATTTATTATACTAGATAAAGAAAACTATTAGATATTAAAACACGCTAGTAGTAAACATAAATCAGTGAATTAAGGAAAACAAGTATACATCAGCAGGGTTTTTATTTATTTATAGTACTGGGGATTGAACCCAGGGTCATTCTGATGCTGCCGGTTACCAGTGACAAGTTCTGCTCCTCCACATGTTGAAGTTTGAACATTAGAGAAGCACACGAGGCAAGCATATCAAGCAGGGTTTAATTAAAAAGGGGTAACATAGACTTCTGGGAGGAAGAAGGGGGCCATAGCTGGTATCTTGGTATCCTCAGAAGTATAGTGTTTTGCCTTTTTATATGTCCTAGGCTTCCTTTGTTCTCCTGCTCTCTTCCTCTCATCTCTGTCCTTTCTGCTTATGTGACTAGGCCCAGGATGTTTGGTGGGATGACCAAAGAGCAAATGGATAGAGGGAAGGATCCAGGTGTAATTAACAACTGCTTGGGACAGGTTACCTTAGCAATCAGTTGGAGTAGAGTTGATAAGGGTGGAGGAAGGGCTCTGGAGGCATTAGCATTTCAATACTTCTCCAAATTGGCCTCCCAGATCTGACCTGACTCAATTTACTTATCTACACTAATTGTCTAATTCTGGCTTCAATTCCACCACTGAATTTCCTCCAAGGCCTTAGAATTTTTGTTTTCAAACAGAGTGTCACTAAGTTTTTGAGGCTGGCCTTGAATTTTCCATCCTCTTGTCTCAGTTTTCTAAGTTATTAATATATGTATACTAATAAATATATATTTTACACCTTCATTTATTTATATATACACATATGTGTGTGTGTGGATAGATAGATAGATAGACAGATAGATATTAATATATAGACATGGGCAAATAAGGATGCCTGTCCCGGGTCCTGGCTTTAGAGTATTTAGTTCTTATACCATCTGACACATCCCTCCACAGTGAGTCAGTGGTCAATAGGGCCAAAAGGATGTGGACTTCTGGAACTTTCCCTGATTCTAGGCCACGCTTTGGATTCCAGGACACTGAAACCCAAATGCCTGAGTCCGTTTGTAGGGCTTGTGCAAGTCTTTCTGGATTTAGTCTTCCTGAGGAACAATATCCTGCTTATATATCCTGTGCTATAGGTTAACCTTGACCTTATTCGTAATACATAGGGATGCAATGGTAAATTGGTAGATGAAAGGAGGAAGCTGTAAAATGAGTAAGAACAATACAGACATTTTACAACATATGTTTCTATCTTCTCTTCCACGAAACAAAACAAAAATTCTGCCCCACACTACCACCATTCCTTTAGCTTCAGTGGTATCCATTAGGAAAATCTGATAAACAGTTTGTATTAAATTGCCTTCATATATGACCTGTTACACTTTGCTGTGAGCATACTTACATTTTAACATGAACTTCCAAGTTCTAACCTGGAGTTCATTGTAATATGGAGACCAGAATGTATTAGTAGCTCTGATATCACACTGAGTAATGTTATGTCATTGTGGGCATCTGAAAATTTATAAGACCAATATCTGCTAAGCAGCACTGCTTTGACAAAGTATGCAAATCCACGCTGTCTCTGTATGCTAAATTGCTTACAACACTTGATATTTTAAGTATGATAGTCCTATGAATTACTGGATTTTAATATCGGGCTTTCTTTTTGTCCACAAAATGAAATTCACATGTATAATATGTCACCCTCAAAAGTCCTCATTTTTTTTGAGTTGATCAAAGAATCATATTAACAGATATTCTCCACCATTGTAAGTTCTACTGCCTGATAATTGACCACAGTGGGAGTTAGTTACAATGACTATTAATTCAAGAGCAATTAATGTGCAATAAAGCTTACAGAGGAAGCAACATGGGCTGGAAGAAAGTGCTTTTAGATCAATACTGCTTTTAAGGTCTTCTGAATTTTAGAGTAGAAAAAGAACACCTGATAAACAGAATGTTGATCCACTTATAAACATTTCCATCACAACTATATGAACATACCATGGAGTCGGCATAGGAAGAAGTTCTGGTTTAATTTTGGAAAGCTTGTTTCTAATTATGTGTAAGTTTCTAGGTGATATTTGTTTTTCAAGATGGAAGAATATAATGCTTGAAACTTCTCATCCACTGCCTCTTTTCAAGAGAGTTCAAAATTGAGGAATCAATGACAGAGCTTCATTTTTTTGCTGGGAGGGAGGAGGCATACCAGAAATTGAACTCAGGGGCACTCAGCATCCTCAGCCCTATTTTGTATTTTATTTAGAGACAGCATCTCACTAAGTTGCTTAATGCCTTGCTGTTGCTTGTGATCCTCATGCCTCAGTCTCCTGAGCCACCGGGATTATAGGTGCACCATCACACCAGGCTTTGGGTTTTATTTATTTATCTGTTTATTTATTTATTTTTAATAGAGATCATCATTGCTCTTTAATACACATGAAGTCAGATTCAGGGGTTTTTTTTTGCAGCATTAATTGATTAGTTACTTTAATTTTAAAATGCAAGATATTAATCAATCATTGGCTTTTTTATTAAAATGTTACAATATATTAATATTTTTATTTTAATGAACTATGTTCAATTTACTTCTTTTTAAAATTTGTTCTAGTTATACATAACATTAGAATGCACTTTGATGCATCACACATAAATTTTATTTCATCAGATAAATTTCTATTAAAACTTAACCTGGATATTGAAAGACAAAATGAAAACTGAAGGTATACTTTATAAATTCACCTCAATTAAGTTAAGACATATTTTAAAATTTTAAGTACAATAAAGTTTGCTCTGAAAATAATGGTATTTTTGTATATTAGGATATACAATTATCTAAGCACACAAATTGGCAATATTTAAGGCATCAACATTCCAAACCAAAAAATATTTTGATATAGACTTATTTTAATTCACATTAGGATTCTGCTTACTAAAGATTTAAGGTAAGAGTTTCTGTAAAATCTGTTCCTATTATTTCACTATAAAATATTAAAATAAATAATATCGGAAAACCAAGCATCACAGAAGATTTCTTCAGAAGCTCAGACTCTTAAACTCCTTTAAGGTCAGAATATTATATTATGGTTACTGGCAATTTTCAAAAGGTTTTGCCTCAGCCAGGTGCGGTGGCCCATGCCTATAATCCCAGCCCCTTTAGGAGGCTGAGGCAAGAGACTCGTGAGTTCAAATCCAGCCTTAGCAATGGTGAGGTACTAAGCAACTCAGTGAGACTCTGTCTCTAAATAAAAGACAAAACAGGGCTGGGGATGGGGGTCAGTAGTTGAGCACCCCTGAGTTCAATCTCTGGTACCAAAAACAAACAAAAAAAGGTTTTGTCTCCCATGGTAATGGTATGTCATGTCCTCAATTAAAATGTACTTTTTCTCCTAGGGATAAGAAACATATTCTGTGAGTACATTTGTTTTAGTTAGCTTTTTCATTGTTTTGAGTAAAGGACCCAACCACAACAACTATAAGGGAGAAAAAGTTTAGTTTGAGGCTCACAGTTGCAGAGGTCTTAATCCATTCACAGCTGGCTCTGTTGCTGAGGGATGAAAGTAAAGCAGAACATCATGGTGATGGAAGGAGTCAGCTCACATTATGATCAGCAAACAGAGAAACTCCACTCTCCAGAGACAAAATATATACCCCATAGCCATACTCCCAATGAACTACTTCCTCCAGCCACACCCCACCCACCTTCAGGCACTCCTAAGTTAATCTCATTAGGTATTAATTAACTGGGTTAAGGCTATATAACCCAATCATTTCTCCTCCAAACCATTTTGCATTGTCTCACATGTGAATTTTGGGGGACACCACATCTACACAATAATGACACTATTGTTAATCTTTAAACAAAACTACTAGTCCTGATGCTTACCTCAAAAACCACCTATCTCTTCCATTTAAAAAGATTAAAAATTTTAAACTTCTCAATAGTTTTGATTCAATTTTGATATTCTCCATTGCACCATTGGCATGTAAGATCTAAAAAATTTAATGTTGAAGGATTGAATATGTTTGAAGGATTGTTTCTTTTTAGTCTACCCATCTTTGGGAGTTTTGAAGAAGTTTTATTTCTTGGTTTAAAAAAAAATGTTGTGAACAACAACAACAACAATCAATGAGGTGAACAGAGGGCCGACATTCTGGGAACAAATCTTTGACATACACACATCTGACAGAGCACTAATCTCCAGGATATATAAAGAACTCAAAAAACTTAACACCAAAAAAGAAAACAACCCAATCAAGAAATGGGCTAAGGAGTTGAACAGAAACTTCACAGAAGAAGGTATACAATCTATCAACAGACATATGAAAAAATGTTCAACATCTCTAGCAATCAGAGAAATGCAAATCAAAACTACCCTAAGATTTCATCTCACGCCAGTCAGAATGGCAATTATCAAGAATACAAACAACAATTAGTGTTGGCGAGGTTGTGGGGAAAAAGGCACGCTCATACATTGCTGGTGGAACTGCAAATTGGTACAACCAATTTGGAAAGCAATATGGAGATTCCTTAGAAAACTTGGAATGGAACCACCATTTGACCCAGCTATCCCACTCCTTGGTCTATACCCAGAAGACTTAAAAACAGCATACTACATTGATGCAGCCACTTCAGTGTTCATAGCACCTCGATTCACAATAGTTAGACTGTGGAACCAACCTAGATGCCTTTCGACAGATGAATGGATAAAGAAATTGTGGTATATATACACAATGGAATATTACTCAGCAATAAGAGAGAACAAAATTATGGCATTTGCAGGTAAATGGATGGAGTTGGAGAATATCATGCTAAGTGAAGTAAGCCAATCTCAGAAAACCAAATGCTGAATGTGCTAGTTGATAAGTGGATGCTGATGGGGGAAGGACACGGGAACAATTGAGGAACTCTGTTCACAGGGGTGTAAGGTGGGAGAGGGCATGGGTACAGTAAAGGTGGTGGAATATGATGGTCATTATAGCTCTAGCTATATGTATGACTGCATGTGTGTTGTGATTCTATATCACTTACAACCAGAGAAATGAAATGTTATCCTCCATCTGTGCACAATGAATCAAATCGCAGTCTGATATCATGTAAACCTAAATTAAAAAAAAAAAATTGTTAAGAGTCAGAAACTAAGCCAGGCGTGGTGGCGCAAGCCTGTAATCCCAGCACTTAGGGAGGCTAAGACAGGAGAATCACGAGTTCAAAGCCAGCCTCAGCAAAGGCGAGGCGCTAAGCAACTCAGTGAGACCCTGTCTCTACATAAAACACAAAATAGGGCTGAGGATGTGGCTCAGTGGTCAAGTGCCCCTGAGTTCAATCTCCAGTACCAAAAAAAAAAAAAAAAAGAGTCAGAAACTACATGTGTGTGTTCACAGGCACATGTTTAGTTATCACACAGAGTTAAGAATATATAGAAATAAAAGATTCTCTCTAATGAAGGTAATTTGTTGTAAATTGTTAATATTGGAAAATGAAATTCAATGTAATAGAATGAATTATCTCCACTAGTTTTTCATTTCCTGAAAAATTGAAATAAAATATTGTAAAATTCAGGAAAATATTTCTTGAGAATATTACAGACTTTTGTATTACATAATATAAAGCACAAGTGGGGCACAAGTACTCCTTGACTGATACAGATAAATGTTAGAATATTAGGAAAGTCCAAATTATGGGAATATCTCTTCAGATATCTCATTCTTCACTTCATAAAAGTATTCAAATGTATCCATTCTTATCAAGGAACTCCATCCAAAGCTCTCGTTCTGAATTAGGTCAAGTGTTTGAAAAAGGCTTTCTAAGATTATATTAATATTACCTTATTAAGAGAATAATCACAAGTCTCCTTTGAGTTACACCAGGATAATAAATCTTTCATAACCACGGTGTTATGTTGTTATGTAAGGTTTACAGAGAATATTAGTGCTTTTATTATAATATCATTCTGGTTACAATAAACATGAAAAATTACAAAATAAGATAACATAAACAGAATGCTATTTGTTCTTTCATAAATTAATTCCAAACTGTAGTCACAGAGTGTGGTAAGGAGCATGCTTGGATGACTTTGCTTTTTCCCACTCGCTGGTGTCCATATCTTTGTGTAATCCCCCTCCTTGAGTGTGGGCAGAACTAATGACTTGCTTCAAATCATCAGAATATGGTTAAGTGAAAGGTATACTGAGGATGTAATTAAAGTCTCTAATCATTTGATCTTATGTTAACAGAAAGAGGATTATCCTGGGTTGGCCTGATCTAATCAGATAAGCCCATTAAAAAATGTCTAGGTCTCAGAGAAATTCCTGCTCCTCTTGAAGCAAACTGCCAGGTGAGTTCCACAGCTGTCAGGAAGTGCTTTCTGCCAAAAAAACAAGTGAACTTATAAAAGAACCTTTAGCCTTAGAGGAGAATGCATCTCTGATTCATCCACTGATTATACCTTTGCCAGACACTGAGCCTAAGAACCAACTAAGTAGTGCCCAGATTCCTGATGTATGGAAACTCTGAGTGATAAATTTACATTATTTTAAGCAACTAACTTGATTATTAACATAAAATAACTAATACACAGAGAAACAAAAGAGGAGGAATTTGGATATTGATAATGAATAACCTATTACAAAGAATGTTCATAGGGAGTGGAAAATCACTTTAATTTCTTTATCACTCTTACAATTGACATTTTTTAGATGTAATGTATGTGTTTGTTGTATAAATTATTCACTAGAATATATGTTTTGGGAAGACAGGAATTTGTTTTGTTCACTGTTGTATACCCCAAATCCAAATAATTTGGCACAGAGTTATTATACAATAAATATTTCATTTGTTAATATTAGAAACACATACATGAATATATATTGTAGATGTTTATGTTAAGATTATGGAGACATCCAGAAACTTAACAAAAAGTTGGAAATAATCTCTACTATTGGTTTTGCTTAAAACATATATTAATTGATCAACTCTTTCCCTTTAAACTTTCTTCTTTAATCTGCCATTTATTTTTGTCATGTTATTTCAATGAGCCAAACAACTGTGAACCATAATTTAATATAAAGTAAGTCAATGAAACCCAACATAGAGGTTCAGACACACACATACATAGATAGCTTCACACATACACATACACACACTTTAATGGATCACAAAAGTTCCATATGACCAGAAATCTTCCTCTCATTTGTGATGAAATTTAAATTGTGGCAAGTTCAAATTGTAAAGGAAAAATCAGCTAATTAGCCAAAGCTAAGCTAAAATAAAATAGAAACCTATTACAAAGACACACCAGAAAGTAAAAAGTATCTTGTTTAGTTTAAAATTTAAAAAACACTTACATTAAATCTATATTCATATATGATACATAAATATAAAATGGCTTGTTTTAGATTTAAATAAAGTTATGACAATAGCTTCAATTTTGTTTATCTTCATGGGTAGAAAATACCAACGTTGAGTGAAATTTAAAGACATTTTATCCACAGGTTTTTAAGTTTGTGTATTCCTAAAACCATGATTACACATTAATTATTGACATTTGTAAAGTTTACATGCTGCTACAAAAACAAACCAAAACAAGCACCTCTAAGGAGCTCCTTGATCTATTAAGTGAAAACTCTTCCTGTTTTTAATTGTTTCAAATTCATGAGAGCAGCACTCAAGGGCCCACAAATAGAGAGCTTCTACACACAGGCAGAATTTGCTTCTAACAAAAGAACTCACTGCACACTTGAAGAATATAAGCATTTACTACTTTAAAAATAACCTTTTAATTCAAACTGCTTTATTCCGAGTCAGAAATAATTTGTAATAACCACAACAAGGTTTATCAACTATACTACTTCTGGTGATTTGTAAATTGTTGGCCAGAGATATGTGAATCAAATTTAGAAGTACTAAAGGTTCTCTGCTTAAATAGAGAGGAATAAAGCATGCATTTATTTAACAAATATTGTGTCTTTGTGTATTGATAAGTTAAAAACATGGGTTCAGATCTCTGTCCTAATGTTTTCCCCAGTTTCAGAAAAAAACAGATGAACAAATTAGTTATTATATCAAAAAGTGGGAATTGAAATTAGAAAGAAGATGGTCATTAGCTTGGAAAATTATATAAAAGCTATGATATATAAAACATTTATCTATCCCATATACTTATATCCTTATACATTCATTTTGTTAGTTCAAGTGCCTTATATTTACATGCATGTATGTCCAAATCTATGTAGAAATTCTACATTAAAAGTATATTATTCAAGTACACAAAAGAAATTTGAATAATTGTGGATTTTTTGCCATATACTTACTGGAAAAATTCAATATTTTAAGGTATAAATTTTTTCTTAGCAGATATATATTTCAAAATTCAAAAATTCAAGCAATTCTAATGAAAACTTATTCATATCTTCATAAACATGTCTAAGGTTTATCAATAAAAATAAGAATTACCAAAGACTTTTTTTCATTAGGAAAGTATTACAGCATGAATATTAATTTTAAAATATTTTAGAGTTCAGTAATTTTGGTGACAGTCTAGTAATAAAATAGAAAACTTAGTAGAAATTCAAGGAGCAAAATATATACTACATACAGATTCAATATGTTCCCAGAGTATCATTTTCAATCAAGAGCCTTTTATGCTGTGTTTATTTTAATAATTATTCAAATTATAACATACTTTGTTTCCAGTAATCTCACTCTCAACCCATGCATAAAACATTAAAACCCCTAAGTGAGCATTCTGAAATTTAATTATTTTTTGTGTTTATTTCATTTTGTTTATTTATTTTTTTTCAAGTGCACATGGAACCTGCTTTGGCTGCATGCATGCTGGACCATAAAGCAAGTCGAAGTACACAGGAAACAAATCTGACATGATTACAGTGACAACATTTTAGTATTAAAGCACTTTTTGTTTGCCTTTTTTTTTTTCTTATGATTACATGAATCCAGTACCAGGAGAAAATACATAATTTTTAATGTTAAGATTGTAACTAATGCCTCAATTTATTAACTGAATTGGATCAATGCTGTACTAGCCTCTAGCATTGCATCATCCCCTTGTACACGGGCCTTATCTCCTACATAGAGAATTGACTCTGCCTCCCTCATGGTGAGGGCCAGGCTTCAGCATGTTCTTTGCATGCTCCATGGCTGGACCCATGGCAGCTTTGTTGTCCACATTCAACCCTCTACACTAAGGGGTTAGTGGATCTTCCTACTGTTCTAGAGGCATTATATCTGGATTCCCTAGAGGCTTCTTAGACAGTCTGGGATGATAACTGACACAACAAATCCTTTTTTTTAAAAATACTACTCTTAACTAAAGGAATGTTTTCTATAAATTTATATACATTACAAAGTATTTTGATCAATTATGGAAGTATTTTTTTTTTTGTACCTTCCCACCTGCTTGAAAAACATATATGAAGAATCTGTTGAACAAAGTTCCTATTTTTCACAGAAACTCTTAATACTTTATGTAAAATGATTAACTTATACAACAGTCCCTATTCTGAGCCTGTAACCCAGATTTAGGGATAAAGATAAATAATTTAAAAAGAAATAAAAGGGCATGAAGTATGACAATTCTTGTTATAAGAAAAGCACATGGGTCAGCAGGGTTAGGTAAGACATAGCTAGAAAAAGTGGCAACCATATTGAATGTTAAGGGGAAATTAAGACAAGTGAAATTGACAGATATTTCGTTCATTCATTAATGTAAATAGATTGCTCAGGATACTTCTCACTCGGAGGGTTATATTTGAACAAGTATTTGTTGGAAGAGGGGGTGAGCACCATGAAATTATCTACTGAAAAGACATTATAGGCAGAAGGTAGAACAAATGTCAAGTCCCAAAGGTAGCAACATTCCTAACAAACTTCCAACACTAGCAAGGAAGTTACTAGAGACAAACAGGGAGCCCAAGGAGGGGAATACCTGGAAATGAGAAATGCTGAAATGAGAATACCTGGAAATGCTTTTTCTCTAAAGCAAGGAGATAGGTCATTTCAGGCAGATGGATACAGAAATTTAAACCTGTGAGAATGAGATTACCAAGGGATTGAATATACAGAGAGAAGATGACCAAGGTTTTCAGGCCAGAATGTTGCTATGTTAATGTCTCCGAGAATATGAGAGACATTTCATAGAGAATAAGAAGAAAGGAAAGTGAGGGAAGGAAAGCAAAGGATGTACTTTTTTCTAAACCTCAATAAAAAATAACAATTTTGATGAATTCCACTGAAAGGCCAAAGTGATTTGATATAAGTATTGACCATTGATTTAGCAACTCAGAGATCATCCATAACTTTGAAAAAGTGGTGTTTATTACAAAGATGAGGACAGGGTAAAATGTGTAAGGAAGAACCTGAGGCAACTTTCTAGGGGAGGTTTGATATGAAGGAGAACAGATAATTGGGAAATACCAGAGGGAGTAAATGTGGTCACATTTGATGGCTGATGAGAAAGAATTAATTAAAAGGGGGAAAAAAGTCTGTGCTTTATTAGAGAGTAGGGAGATTTGCTGGAGGATTTTTCCTTGAATAAAGGGAAAGGAATGGGTTCAAGTAAACAAACAGGTTTTGACTTAGTGTAAAAAAGAATGAAGGCTGGCTTGCAGATCTGTTTCTCCTAACACACAGAGGAATTGTGTGCAGATTGGTAGCAGTGGTAATGCTCCAAGGCAGCAAATCGGGGCCAGACAGTGAATGCCGCAAAGTGATGTCTGGAAGCCTGTGGCCTTCTCTCTTCTGTTGAGTAAAGGAGAGATGATCAAGCGCAGGAAAGGTCTGACTCTGAGGTGATGAAGATTACTCTAAGAGCTGCTAATACATATTTGCAGGCTTAGGAAGAGACTTAAATTCCCAGCATGTGGGAATTTGATGATGAAGGCATAAATGCCAGGAAGAGATTTTAAACAGCATAGGAATGTTTATGAGTTAAGAGAAAGCCTGAAATGTAAAAGTGATACTATAGAATAAAAAGGGCTGATTCTATAGGTAGTGAGGAAAATGACATGAATTGAAGATAAAGTTAAAGTGGCAACCAGTGAATAGAACATGAAGGAGTATGAAACACATTTTAAATATTTTAGGATCTTTTTCCTTAATGGAACTGGAAGATCAGTAATTGAATATCTTTAAGCAGAAGACTGCCGTTGGATAGATTACACTTTTGCAAACCTATTCCAATTCATATGGGTAATGAATTGAAACACAGGTGGGATTTATATAGTTTTATTTAACTTAATCTAAAACTTTGCATATAAAGTGTTTTTAAATTCATTCCAATAGAAGTGTACGAGAAAATAAAGCATGAGTCATTCTCATGAAGATAAACATTCCCTACTGATACCTTTTACATACTCATTCCTTCCAGTTTCCTTTATCTACTCTTGCTTCTGCTTAAAAATTGAGTTCAAGAATCATTTTCTCCTTGGACTTCACCTCAAGCTGTCAAAGTCCTTTCTGCTGTCACAGAAGCTGGCACAGACTATTGAACAGATATATTTGAACATCCCCACCTATCCAGAATCAATACTCCTCAAAAGCAGAAACTGTACTTATTATCTTTTAATATCAGTGTTTAAAATAATGTTTCATACATAGAACTTACTCAATAAGAGATCTTTTGAACTTCTGATTAAATTTGCAGACTATAAGAGTTTTATGGGTTATCTAATTGTGTATGCAAATCCCTGTCTCCCCATTACTGAGAACAAGGAAAGAAGATCCATATGTTCTCTTTAAAGATGTTAAAAGTCAGTCCTATTATATTTTTAATGTGTGTACAACCCCAGTGTGCTTTTGCTGATGAAAGACAAAAGCAGCATGTAAGCAAATTAGTGATTTCTTTAAACTAACACATATCTAGGCACATATGACATTAGCACTTTATTAAAGAGTTTGATTTAAACTGTGTTCCTAACTGATAGGTGTGTGTGTGTGTGTGTGTGTATGTGTGTGTGTGTATGCGTGATGCATTTATCTCTTTTGAGATCTTTTGTTTATCATAAAAAAGTTGGTTAGAAGTTTATTTTAAGAAGTTTAATTGAGTAAGTAACAAAAAGTCTTTAACTTTTAACTTTTAGGTCCTCTGGAATCTAAGACCAGGGTAAGCTCTGTTAGAAGTGCTTTAAAAACTTCAAAAATTATGGTGTTGGCACAGTGAACTTTCAAGTGTCTGAATATAGGCTATAAATCATTACCTTTTACTCTTAAATAACTTCCATTTTTGTCAACCGATGAGTTACTGGATTCAATTCTACACCCCAATATGAGTGTTAATTGGAAAAAAAAATCTCTATTTTTTGTAAGTTCATATTAGAATATTATTTGCTTATAAAAAAGTAAAACATCACTTCTGTTTCAAGGGATGATTTACCCTTCTAACCAAAACAAACAAACGAACAAACAAACAAAAGGTACAATATATAGAACAATGGTTTTTAATATATTGGATATCAGAAAGGAAATGATCCCTGAGAAAAAAGATGCAAACAAGTCCCCCCTGCCACACACACACACACACACACACACAGGATGGCAACCCCCCACTGTCCTAGTAGAGTTCCTAAACTATGGCATAGACAGAGAAAACCTATGTGAAACCAACGGACTTCCTGAGTGAGAGTCCAGGATGCCCACCTCACAACCACAGAAAGAAGAGCACAATAGAAGAAAAGCCTGAGGACCTGCAGTGGGCCTTTGTTGAACACTCAGCAGTGTACTGATCAATGTATCCACTGAATAAATTACCTAAAACTAGAGAAAGAACCAACTGACAAAGAATAAGGAAACTAGAGCTGATGTTTCCACAGGGTCAGCCAGACTATAAACAAAATTCACAAGTCTTTGGCAAAAAAGTGTCCTGACATTATTAGGACACAATCAGCTTTAGTCTCCTGATCTTAGTCTTGCCTAACACATTTTAAATTCAAAATCTGAGTGATCAAACTGTTTCCAAGTAATTTAACTAAATCTTGTAACAGCACACGAACATATATTTAGGAATACAAGAATATCCAATCAGAAAAGATAAAATTCAAAATGTATGGCATTTGATCAAATTGATCATTCAGCGAAGAATCAGGGAAATGTGAATCATGATAAGGATAAAAATTAATCAGTCAAAGTTATGTAGACCAACATAGATGTTAGGAACAGCAGGAAAAGATATCAAAATATATATATTCCAAAGGTTCAAAAACTAGTGGAAACATTGAACAAGTTAAGGAGACACACGGAAGTTAAACTACAGCATATGAGATGAAAAATACACCAAATGAGATTCACAACAGAATAGATATCACAAAAAAAACACAAACATAAAAAAATAACATTAATTTTTTTAACAACAGAAGATACTATTGTGTGAGTATGGTTTGGACATCTTTGAAAGGTCTGTGTGTTGGAGGCTTGGTCTCCTGGGTGGTGGTATTGAAAGGTGAAGAAACTTTAAGAGGAGGGGTCTGATGAAGGTCCTTAGATCTTACTGAGGACATTGCTCTCAAAAAGTCTTAAGGTAGCTCTTCTGTGACCCCTCCGTATTTGAGAAAGGGTTACTGTAAAAGAAACAACCCTGGCCTCTTTCTATTGCTCTGGTTTCCTTTGTAAGATGTGATCCCTCACTTCCATGTGTCTTCACTATTGAAATCTGCCATGAAGTGACAGTCAAGAAGGTCCTTGCCAGAACTAAGCTAATAAAATGCCAGGCTTTTGGACCTCCATAACTGTAAGCTAAATAAATCTCTGACTTTATAATGTTAGCTGCCTCAGGCATTTCATTATAGTGATAGAAAGTAACAATGAAGATCATCAAGCTGTTGGAAAAATTCAAGAAATATAAAAAATACATATAGAAGAAAGTGGAGAGAAAAAAGAATTATTGGATGTAATCAGATTTTGGTAATGTATCATTATTATTCATTTTAAAAATTGTTTTCACTACTGTAGGTCATATGCATTTTGGTATGATTTTAAAATTAGCTTACCAATTTCTATGG
Source organism: Xerus rutilus (assembly GCA_028644305.1). Lineage (NCBI taxonomy): Eukaryota > Metazoa > Chordata > Mammalia > Rodentia > Sciuridae > Xerus > Xerus rutilus. The sequence goes on along the minus strand of CM053401.1, from coordinate 50,202,470 downwards.
AAAAGCCTCAGGATCTTGGTTGGCATTGCATTGAATTTATTGACCAAATTTGGGGAAAACCAAATATTTTTATTCTGTTCTGCTTCTAATCAATGAAGACAGTATAATTTTTTTCTTTAATTAGATTTTCTTCGTAAATGTTTTGTGGCATTCAGTGATCAGGTTATACACAGACTGTCATATTTATGCCTAAGTATTCATATTTTTAAAGCTTGTTATGAATAGTAGTGATTGGTTAATTTAACTTTCTAACTGTTGCTAATAAGTCTAATCAAGTAAATATAATTGATTTGATATATTGATTTTATTTCCCCCAATCTTCCTAAACATACCTGCTAGTTAAAATACTTTCACAGATTCCATTGAAGCACGATCTTGTGACTTTTAGAATAAGGAGAGTTCTTTTTTTCCTTTTCAATCTATATGCCTGCTATCTATGTATTTTTCTTGCCTTATTATTCTCACTAAAATTGGTAGTATACTGCTAAATACAAGGGATCAGAGATGATATCCTTGCCTTATTCCAGACTGATAGGGAAGGCATTCAGCCTTCACTAAGTTTTACTCTGGGTTGGCTATAGGTTTTCATAGTTGACTGTGTCTTCCCAAAACATGCTGACATCCCAACTGACCTATAAATGTGATCTCATTTGGAAATCAAATTTTTGTCCATGATCAAGTTGAAATGAGGTAATTATGATAAGGCTACATTCTGTTCAACTGTGTCCTTACACAATGGGGAAATTGGATGGAGAGAGAAATATGCATAGAGGAAAGACAATCTGAAGACACAGGGAAATACTTAGAAGACAAGGAACATCTAAGGGTAATGAACATCAGGAGAGAATCATAGAAGAGATTCCACTTAAGCTCTAAGAAGGAACAAACCCAGTCGACACCTGGAATTTCAGAATTCTCCCACTGGAACTGTGAAATAGAAAGTTTTTTTTAAGCTACACATGTTTTGGTACTTTGTTACAGCAGCTGCAAAATGCTAGTGCTCTTTTCAGGTTGAGGAAGTCGTTTTCTGTCTCCACTTTGATGAGAATTTTATCAAGAGTAGATGCTAGATTATGGCAAATGCCCATTCTCCTTCTATTAAGCTGAGTGTATGTATGAGTTTCTTTATACATTGTTAATCTGTTCAATCACTTTGATCGATTTTTACATGTTAATTCAACATTAGATTTCTGAGATGAATGCCACCTGCCCATGATGTCTTATCCTTTTTTAATAATGAATTAAATTTTCTAATATTCTGTTTATTAGATGTGCAATATATTCCATATTTTCATGAACAACACTGTTATATGAACTAAAGGAGAAAAGTTATTACATCAAAAGTGTAACCAAAATGTTATTAATGTCTATACACATCAGAGATTGTACATTAACAGAAAGAATAAGAAGGCTTTGTAGTTGGCAGTTATCATTTTCTATAACATATTCTGAACTCTAGAGGAATCACTGAACAAATTCTAATGCAATGATATATATTTTAACATAGCAAAGAATTTTAGTATTCTCCTTTTTTATTACTTGTTATGTTATTAAATGAATCACAACCATTTAGTTTCAGCTACAGATGATTTCAACTTCCCAGAAGGTATATTGGTTAGATCTTGTGACTTTAGCCAAGAAAGGCAACTGAAAAATTTTGCAGAAAAGGGTAACTAGCTATTCTTTTTTTAAAAAATATTTATTTTTTAGTTGTAGGTGTACACAATAGCTTTATTTTATTTTTATGTGGTGCTGAGGATCGAACCCAGTGCCTCCCGCGTGCTAGGCGAGCACACTACCATTGCGCCATAACCCCAGCCCCACTAGCTATTCTTAATGATAGATTGTATTAGAGTCTACTAAAATTTCCAGTACCCTTTAGTCCAAAGCACAACTCATGAAAGAAGTTTATTCAAAACCCACTCAGAAGAATTAATTGTGTAAGACTACATTGACCAGTGAGCAAAAAATAGTTTTGGTAATGTGTTTTGGTGTATTGTTGGTGTTATTTATTTTTTAGGAGTTTAGGGAAGAGAAGAACATGGAATGTCATTTTGAACATACTTGAAGGCCTGATTGAAAATAAAGGAATGAATAGAGATATAGTTGGTCCTGATCATGTGACGTTGGTGTTTAGCTTCCTATGGCTGAAGTACACCTCTAACTTCTATTTGGTAATAGAATGTAAAACTGCAAAAGGAATAAAAACATTCAACAAATTGAAAAAGAATAAAGTAGAAGGATATCCTCACCTTCATCTAACATTTTAGTTAATGAGTCTTTCCAAATAGCTACATTTCTGAAGTCATTTCATTTTATTTTGTGCTTGACACATAGTAGGTGCTAAAGTGTATTATACTGTGCATCAATAACCAATGCATTAAGTCTTAGGCTTGCATCATTTTTGTAGTAAGTGTCCTGCAATATCTTTAAAATATTAAAATACACAATTGTATTAATGCGAACAGTTTAAGAGTTAGCTATGATGGCATTAATTTTTGATTGCTCACATTATTGAAGAATCTGACTAGCTAATGATAGCATATTAATTACTTAGAATGAGATACACAGTGCAAGTATATTTCATTTAGTCGAGTTATGTGAAAGGCTTATTGCTATGCACCATGCACAGCCAAGTGAAAATAGAATTTTAAAATGATAAATATAGCTGAAATATAGCAGAATTTCATTCTATTCTTTTTATGTCTGTGTGTTCAGTACTTGCAAAGTAAATGGCTAGAAGAATATATATGAAAATACTACTCGTGTTTATTTTGGAGGATTGAATCCAGACTATTTTCCATTTTTCTTGTATTCCATTTTGCTTGTATTTTTTTCCCTAAAAATTTGTAGGCATTATCTGTATTTTATTTAATTTAAATTTCTTTATCCTGAATATTTTCCATACTATATCAGTAAAGAACAGCATGGATTAATCATGTATGTGGATACTAAGAGATATGACTCATTTACTGTGTTTTTCATGGGCTGTCTACAAAACATGGGATGTTTCCAATTGCTTTTAGTACTATGCAGTCTGTCTTCCAACAACTCCCAGGAAAGAAGACTCCACTTTAAATGAAATGAACTTGATTTATCTTGGAAAAAATTCAAATAGCTATTACTTTTTAACAGGTTTCTTTTCCCTCTTTGCCAAGTATTCATTTGAGGGGTTTCTTTGTACCATATTTCTATATTTTGTCAGGCAGGGAACAAAAGAATTTATTCTTTTAAAAGTTCTTTGCCTTTAGTAGGTATTCTTTTGAGAACAGACTACCGAACTCAGATTTTTTTCTCCAATCAAGTTCCACAGTAGGAGAAAAAATGATGACGAAGAAGAACAAAAGATTAGAGGGAAAAAATAGAAAAGTTATCATCTTTAAAAACAGATTCCTGGTTGAAGTATTATTGTTTTAATGCCCTTCACACATAAAGAAGCTATTTGAAGACTCAGTCAACTTTTTCCTTAGTTTTAGAAATGTTCACATATATTTTAGCATAAGAAAACAGCAAAACCTTCTTTTGCAAATGTGTAGTCAGTAATTCACTCTCCAACTCTAATAAGGACCAGCATGGTTCAAATTCAAGCTCTGTCACTGGAAGGCTGTGCCATTTGGGCAAGTTTAAAAACTCTTCTGTACCTTAGAGTCATGGCATTTCAGAATAGGTAGATGATAAAAGTGCCTATGTTAAAGGCCTGTCGTGAAGATTAAGTCAGATAATACTTGTGAGGTATCAGAAGAGTGCCTGACCCAATATTAATACTCAAAAATTAGCTTTCATTACATTATCATTGCATTACCAATATTATATAACAGAGAATATTGATTTCAATGTTATTATTGTTATTCCAGGTAGATTAAGGTTTTTTAAACTAATCTACCAAATAATGTAAACTGAAGATCACTTATATTGTTCTATTATCAGAAGACAATAGCTGTAGCAAACTATATACTGGTGGGGCTAAGTTACTTCTTTTCTCCTCTGTGATCCCAAATGGCATCCATTCTATCTATGATCATCATTAACATTCACATAAAGTTCACTTGGAAAAGCTGACTAGAAACTAGGGATTAATAGAGACAAGTAAATTTTCATTAGCTGGAAATGTACCAAATATTCAACATTTACACAAATAATGTGCGCTTACCTTCAGGTATTAATCAAGAAACCTTATTCCACCATTAGTAATTCACAACTGACAACTTAAAGATCTATAGATTGTATTATCTGGAGACAAACTAAATTCAAGAAATTTTCATGTAAGTTATTTTTATGTGACTAACTGATGGGCACAAAATTCAATGTAAATTTTTTCTCATTTGGATATACGTATTTTATATATGTTTACAGAGACAGGTAAAATTCATATAGATACACACATATAAATACATACACATACTAACTGGTTTTGCTTTTTATTTATATGAATTATTCAGGATAAAAATAAAACTGATATCATTGAGACAAAACAGGGAAATGTATAATTTTATACATGTTTCTAGATATTTACTATCTACTTTTGTGAGGGTTATATTAACTTACTGCTCTAACAACTTAGAAGTATGTATGACATCTTTGTGAAGCCTAAAACATTCTCATTAGGGGGAATGTATGCTACTTACCAAACTTAAAATATAATTTCAATTTTAGATAATGCTGATCATTTTTCTATTGTCAGTCAAGTGCCTTCTGCTATTTATCTTTTTATTATACCCTACTGTCACAAACTTTCCTAGAAACAGCTCTATCCAATGTAACCTGGAGTTCCTTGACTCTTAACACACATTCTGGACCTTTTCATAGAAGTTCAACAGTAAAGACATGTCTCATTAATTTTCTGTTTAAGAAGAGACTTGATAGTTGAAGTTATTTATTTTTCCACTTAATATGCAAATTTATGTCAAATTCAACTTGACTAAGATTTCAATAAATGATGTTTTGATAATCAGGCATCAGTCTGAAGCTACTCTGCACATTCTGAAATTCAGTTCCTCTCTGTCTCTGCAGGAGCATATTATATTCTGATCTTAGCATTCTGTGATTATATGTATTACTTAAGATGTTTCTATGAACATTTATCATGTTGTTTTCATTTGTAAAATCTTCACCTTTATATAATATATATCATCCTCTATGTATTCTTCTAAAATTTACTTTTTTCCTCATAATATAATGTGTGGGAGATTTATCCATATTGATAAAGCCTTTAATATTTCAATTACTTTACTGCTGTTTATATTTCCTGTAACCTAATGTACAATTAATTACTTTCTTGTTTTTATTAATATTTGAGTCTTTTAGCTGTTTCTCTTTTTTTTACTATTATAGTTTTCTATCCATAGTTATCCATTACTCCTTGCACAAGAGAATGCTTCTTTGTACATACCTACAGAGAGAAAATGAGCACTTTATTAAACATGCTTTCTTTAATTCCAAATTAACTCTCTGAACATCTTTTTACAAGTTTTATTTCTGTTAGCTATATATGATAGTTTTATTCCTCTGTATCTTCTTCAACATGTGATAATTCAGAATTGAAAAATGTTTTTCCACTACTACTGGTGAAATGGTATATTGAGTCAGGTTTGTCAATCCCTGGATTACAAATAAAGTTGAGCATTTTTCCACAGGACTGTTGGCTATTTATGCTTCTTTATTAGGAACAGTAGTATATTTAACAAACCTTTATGATTATGGCTCAAGCATTAAGTGACGGAGAATTAAAACACCAAAGTAACATGCCAGTCACCAAGATGAACTCAACATACCCCTCAGATTGGCTAAATTTGACACGTTTCTTCCCAAGGTCCATTTTCTTAAAGTGTTTGTTTTAGAAAACTTATCATTGTTAATGCTTTCTCTGACTCTCTGAGATAAAACTCTTCTCCCAGGCTCTTGTCGGCTTTACAACTCAGGAATATCCTTCCCAAGGACCTAGGAGCCTTTCCTTTGAAATATAATCATCAGGAAAGATATTACCCAGGCCCATGTTATGGAGTGTTACCTCTGTGTTTTCTTCTAGCAATTTTACAGCTTCAAATCTTACATTTATATCTTCAATGAATTTTGAGTTGATTTTTCTGCATGGCATGAGATGAGGTCTACTGTCATTGTTCTGCATGTGAATATGCAGCTATCTCCACCTAGTTTATTGACGAAACTATCCTTTCCTCATCGTGTTCTTGGCACCTTTGTTGAAGGAAGGAAAAAAGAGCAAGCAAGTCCCTATCCTAATCTCTGGGATGGTGGGAACTTAATTTTAATAAGCAAACATAAACTCCCTATTACACTGGTGACCTCTGTCCGAATATTCTCCAGTACTTCTCTACTAGTTTACTCAGCACTTAGAAACTCTCCAGGCTTCTGTTTCACCAGAGTTAATTTCTCTTATTACACTAGTCTAGACCTTTATTGCATTAGGATTGTTTCTTTAACTCCATCTGGTGTATTTTTCCTCTGACACAGATGAAGACACACATTTTCCAAAATAAATCTGAGAACCATCATTTTAGCTCAAAAAATTCTTCATCCACAAGAATAAATAGTATGTATTTTACAAAGACTATTTAAGGATCACTTTTTTTTAAAGATAGGTGCACTATGATTCTCAACTATGACTTTCATTAAGCCTCACGTGTGTCTCTAAATAGATCAGACAGAGAGTGGCAGCAGGCATTAAGGAGAGATAGGAGGGCCAGATTACAAAGTGGGTGAGCAAATTTTAGTGGGGTGATGTTCATTATCTGGACCATAGTGATGATTTCACAAATGTAGATATACACCCACCTCATCAAACCATACACTTTAGATAAGAATAGTTTATTGCATATCAAGAACATAAAAGGGAAAATAGAAAAGAGGGAAAAATAAACAATACACATTCCTTCAAAGAGATAGTCACTCTATTATCTAATCTGGCAGTAAACTAAACCCACAAATAACTGATTAGATGTGAGTGTGTGTGTGTGTGTGTTTACATACATGTATGTGTGTTGTTCTTATTGTCATTGTTGATTTTAAAACTACATGTCTGAAGGAATTGAGAAAAATAACTGGGAGTAGAGAGTGAGATTCCACCCAGACCTAAACAGAGAAGGAGGAGAGAAGCAAGTATATTAAAGACATTTCAATGAAAACTGGAAGAACTTGGATACCACCAAAAGAATGTAGTGGAATAGGGGAGAGCTAGAATCTAAATCTTAAGGAAAGCTGTTCTCAGAATCAGATAGAAATGAGAGGCATCTTTACTCATGTACTGTCCACATTAGCTTAAACCACTTTTTCTATTTTTCAGTTTCCTACACTATAAAATAAGAACTAATTTCCCAATGTCATGAGACTTGAAAGAGGATACAATTATATGAATACAACATAGAACTCATACATAGAACATATACATGTCATATATATTGACACACACAAATCTAATATAAATACATATCAACATATTGTGTAACAGTCTCAAACAAAATAAATGCTCAGAATTGGAATTAGTTGCTGAGCTCGGTGATCCACGCCCGTAATCCCAGCAGCTTTGGAGGCTGAGTCAGGAAGATCACAAGTTTAAAGCCAGTCTCATCAATTTAGCAAGGCTCTAAGCAACTTTTTAGAGACCTTGTCTCTACATAAAATATAAAAAGAGCTAGGGTTGTGGCTCAGTAATCCCTGGTACAAAAAAAAAAAAAAAAAAAAACAAGAATTGTTTTTAGTTTTATTATCATAGGCCTCTATTCTCCTCCCCCTCTTAAAATAATCGAAGTACCTCCATAATTGTTTATATTTTTTACTTTGTAACTACATCTGTTCATAAAACTAATTCAAAATGATATAAATAATAAGAAAACTGTGACCATGAATACATGAGAGGAATGAATAACTGAATCATGAAACACAATTGTAGTTTAAAGCTCATAAAAGCCCCTTTGTGTATTTAAGAGACGATATTTAGGGTTAAAATATGTTTTAATCTGTTTTTCTACAAGTACATAGAAAAAGCATATTTTCAGGGAAGAGCATTCTGTAAAGCCATTTTATATTTCCCAAGAAGGTTAAATGTTTTCATTAATGTTCTTCTAAATGAAAAGAAGTTTTGAAGTGGTAAAAGTATATCTCTTTGCACATATTTGGCATTTCAAACAAGTGTTTTAGCACTGCTGGCAGAGATACCTAATACTTTGAAAAAATGATTGGTTGTTTACATGGCATTTTTCCTTTCTAGTCATTGGAATATAGTCTAGTTATATAAGCCACTTTCATCTTGACTCCTATAGGGAAAGATCCTAACTATGCCCAAGTTTTATTTTAATTCATATTATATCCTCACCATTTCACTTTCTAAATAACAAAAATTCAGAATCATATTTTGTAATATGAAAATAAATGCATTCTAATAAATTCAGAAATATACATTTTTCCCTTGTCATAATTCATGAGTTCAATGAATAAGCCTCACATCTCACAATGTAACTACAGTGTGAAGGGTAACAGTCTCCTTCCCACTTTTAACTACAAAAGTAGATGTTTGGTTGTGGTATAATCTTTACCATTTATGTAAAATTCACAAAGAAATCTCATCTATTATAAATGTTTACTGAGTGATAATAATAGCTCCAATAATAACTTCAGCTTTAAATTAAATATAATTAGTGTTAATGAGTTAAATTTTCTATTCACTTGTTATTCAAGAGTAAATTTTTTTCACTTGCAATTAATAATGTGAGTCAAGTGTTGTTAGCTATAGATACACTTTACTGGAGTTATATTTTTCCAAAAATATATATATTCCAAAAATATAACTCTTCTTATCTTCCAAAAATAAGAAAAAATAGCATTCATTTATGAATACTTTATTGCCAAAGGAAAGTATCTCATTCTTTAATATCACTTAGGACTCCTTTCATTTTTTAGCCTATATATCAGACTCTCTTTATGCTTCAGGTAAAACAATCTTCAGAACTGAATTTTTAATAACAAATGCATTTTTGAAAACTATAACTTTATAAACTTTGAAGTACATATTGGTCACAAGTCTGAATTTGGCAAAATGCTAAGTCCCTATTCTTCTTTGCTATCAATTCACTTAACCTAAACAGTGATCCATTTCTTTACTTTACAAAGCAATCCTGCTACAAAAGACCTTGCTCTCCATTCTTGTGGTTTCATGATTTGAAATTCACAGCTTTAGTATATTTTTTTTTTCAAGAGAAATCTGAGAGTCATGTTATGTTTGTCCATCTCAATATCTTTTAATATTGTCTTCTCATCTTTAATTTACTCATCATTCAGAATTCTTATTTTCTCTGGAGGTAAATTATAATAAAGTTGAATTTTAAAAGAATAGCACAATAAAATGTGATTCATTTATTATTACTTGATCATTTTTTATTATTTCTGGAATATTAAGGAAAAGTCTCATAATATTCATGCCAAGATTATTTAAGGTATGGTATTCCAGATAAAACTGGCATAATAAGCTCTAACATGGACTGAGAAAACAATTTCTGCAAGTCTTGATTTCCCAATTTCAGGTTAATGAACGATGATGATAATCATCCTGAAACTAGGGTAAGGAGAAAGCCTTTGCTTCTCAATTCACCAAGCTTCTAGATGTGTCCCTGTGCACTACTACAATGTACTAGAAATATCAATATTTATGTACTCTTGTGTTTATAATGTTTATGACCATGAACTCTAGATAATTTCACTTTTTCTGATATTTAAGGAAAGAAGCACGACAAATACTGCCTTTTAAACTCCAGGTCTCCCACTTCTGTATCCTCCCTCACCTTCCCCATGACATTAATATTGGCTCAAATCCTTTCCATACATTGTGAATAATGTGTATTTTACATCTCTATATGATATCACACCCTTCATTCTTTTCCTTCCCACTGAAGTACTTCTCCACCAACCCACTCTATGTATTCAAATCCTAATTTTACTGTCACACTCAACCAAACAATATCCATCTCCAGATCAATTTGCAAACTACCTTGTTAACATTTATGACTGCACCACAGAGTAATGCTAGAGAAAAAAAAAGCAAAATTTTGAATAGATAATACTGCACATCTTCATTTCTTCTTTTTCATATCAAGTTAGATTGCAATAACTTTCTCTCTATATATATATATATGTTATATATATTAACCTATATACTATATATGCATAATATATATATTTATATTATATATATACATAAACAATTTAATTCTTCTTAATTGACTATCTCTTGAATTTGCCCTTATGGCTGTTGTGAAGATGAAGTGTTAATTAAAAATGCAGATAACAGGGCCAGCCCTACATCTTCCCCATCAGAATACCTAGGGAGGTAACTTGGCAAAGGCATTTTAAAGAAGTTCTTAATTAACAGGGCACTGAGCTACAGGCCTGTAATTCCAGCAACCAGGGAGACTAAGACAGGAGGATTCAAGTTTGAGATCAGCCTTGGCAACTTAATGAGACCCAGTCAAAAAAAATAAAAATTGTTGGCATGTAGCTCAGTAGTATGACACACCTGAGTACACTCTCCAGTCATTTTTATAGACACTAAAACTCAAGAACTCTGATGCTGAAAGAGTTTTCAAAAAAATAATAAATTAAAATATGGAAATGGGTAGGGTACAATTTGTATTAATGTGTTAAATTCATCTTATATTAATTTCTCCATCAATGAACAGTAGCGAAATTCTGAAATTTAGCTATTATCCACCTGCATGTTTAGTTAAACATAAGGAGACAGTTATTAAATCGTTGCCTGTGAACAATAACAGAATTTGAATTATGAGAGGGTAACTTAGAGACAGGCCGATCGCTTTTTCTCTGGGGAAAATGTGTTGATTAGCTAATTACTAATAAGGGTCTGTGTAAACAGACAAGTCCTGCTAAAGTTCATTTATCAGTCCCCACTTTCCATTTCTCCACTCCTTTTTCTTTCTAGCTTTGTTTACTCTTTCCTATAAAACAATAATTTTGCCTGCCCTTTAGAAGCTTGCAGATCTTTACACTTTTGGGATAAAGTCCATCCTGACTTAAATCTGGATTTGTTTTCATTTGTTAATGGTCTCCCCACAAACATCTACTTGGTTGCCCCTCCCTTAATAAAAGGCATTATACTTGTGATTGTTTATTTTCTAATTTGAGAGTACATAGTTGATCATTTAATAGCTTTTCTTGCCTATTTATTAATTTTGGTGAATTTTACAACAACTTGGTCAACTTGTTTAATAGATTTAATAATTGATTAAATCTATTGTTTAATTGATTGGTACTAAGGATTGAACTTAGGGGCACTTTTTGAGACAGGGTCTCACTAAGTTGCTTGCTTAGGGCCTTGCCTATTTGCTGAGGCTGGCCTCGAACTTGCAATGCTCCTGCCTCAGTCTCCTGAGTTGCTGGGATTACAGGCATGCACCACTGTGCGCAGCAAGACTTCTAAAATTAATCCTCTTCTCTTAAGTTTCTGTTCTCTAAGCTAAGAAAACAGGCAAAATATAGATAGTTTCAGAATACAGGAAAAATTGAATGAATAAAAGACAAGCAGGAATGTGATCAAACAGTCTTATCAGACTACATCTAAAAATAGGAATTATAACTAACAGTAAGAAGTCTGCTATGATCATTTGCCATAATTATAACTCACTTGCTCTTGGTTCCTAAAGTAACATTTATTTGCATTAACTATTTTAGATTTTAAAATGTCATTATCTCCTGTATTTACCAGGATATATGTCTGTCCATATGTAGATTTGTGTGTTTATACCATTATCTATGTGCTATACACCTATCCAGATATACTCATGTTCCCCATTTTTGCATCATGAACTCTTTAAAAGAAAGGTCTGTGCAAGAGTGCCTTACTGGACCCAATTCCTCAATTTATCTGTATATATAACCTTCACCACCTAACTCTGGATTTGGATTTATGACTTCTATTATTCAGTAAAATCAAGCGAAATAATAACCTAGGTTTAATCCACAAGAAACGCTGGATTTCCAATTGCTTTCTTGAAGGTTTCCCCTTGTTAGGAGACTATATGCAGGCAAATATGTTGGTCTCCAGAGAATAAAAGACCTGTGGAATTTTGCCACCCCAAGTAAGACTAGCCACATCAGTTCACCCCAAGCCAGCTAGAGAAGCATAAATTAGCCCAGGTCTAGTTTATCCTTTAAAGAAACCCAAATCTGGGCTGGGATTGTGGCTCAGTGGTAGAGCACTTGCCCCTCATGCATGAGGCACTGGGTTCGATCCTCAGCACCACATAAAAATAAAGATATTGTGTCTATCTACAACTAAAAAAATATTTTAAAAAAAAGAAACCCATATCTGTGAGAACAAATGATAATTGTTTTGAAATGCTGTATTTTGGGTGATTTATGTCACAGTATTTTTGTCATGATGACTACTTGATAGACATTTTGCAACATAAACTTTCTTGACTCTCCAATGTGAGAAAATATGTTTTTAATCCAGTGTTCACCTTAGGGGTTATAAACAGGTACTCAGGTGATGACATCTAAAATTGAATTCTAGCTTTACTTTTACTGCAGCTTCGATAAATTGTGTGAACATTATATTTCTATCTTCTTACCTGTAAAATTGTACTAAAAATAGAATGGTATTCATAGCAATGTTGAGATGTTTAAATTAAAAATAGATAAAATATCTGTACATCTGACTCCTATGTTAGCTATCATCATCCATTCAATCAACTTTTGTCATCCATTTTACCTATTTATATTCCATTTTAAACATTATATAAAGCACAAATACATACCAAAACAAAATTGACTGTGAAAAACAGTAGAGGAAAAATAGGAAAGCAAGATGACATCGAGTGAATTTAGGGAAGGAGACACAGAGGTAGATGTCTTGCCCCACATGTTTAAGACTTAGGATTCAATCCCCTATATCTTAAAAACAACTAAAAAATCACTTTAATATTCAAGCCATACCATGAAGTATTATGTATATACTAGAGATTGATAACCGATTAACTCTTAAATTTTCAGAAGCATTATGAATAGAGAAAATATAATTTATAATATTCACAGATCCATCAGATAAAAGTAACTTAGAATACTACAATAATAAGAAGAGAGAAATTTCCCTCAAAAACAGGTGTGGCCTCTAAGTGTTTGATATGAGGTCCTTGGTCTAAAGGGTATTACAGGATGGAAGCAAAAATAGCATAAATTCAAAATATTTTATGGAGTATGACACTAGAATACAGCTCAGAACAAATATATCACAACAAATAGATACACTGTTTTCAATGCTATTTGCAAAATATTTTGAATCATAGCCCCATTTAAGCCAAATTTTTAAAACTATTTTAACCAAATAAAAGTATCTCATTAGCCGGGCACAATCCTGTAATCCCAGCACTTAGGGAGGCTGAGACAGGAGAATCGTGAGTTCAAAGCCAGCCTCAGCAAAAGGCAACTCCGTGAGACCCTGTCTCTACATAAAACACAAAATAGGGCTGGGGATGTGGCTCAGTGGTCAAGTGCCTCTGAGTTCAATTCTCGGTACTCCCCCCCAAAAAAAGTATCTCATTATATAAAACTTTTTATAGTTGGTAGTGAAAATTATCTAACCTTTAATCATAATAGGCCACATTAAAATAATAGAGCAAGAGTTTAACTTGTACAAACTCTCCTCAAATGATTCTATAATAGGAAGAGATTTTAGAAGCCATAATTTAGAAATACCTTACATTGAACTATAACGGCCCATAAGAAAAGCCATCCCTGGTACCAAAAAAAAAAAAAAGAAAAAGAAAAGTTTTACTTTGGTGATTTTTACAAAAGGAATGAAATCTAAACAACACAAATCATTCTTCATTTTAAAAATAAATTTTATACATTCATGAGACTGATGTAAATGTGGATAAATGTTTATTGGAAGTTGTGAAGTTTTATGTTTTTAATGAAGGGATTTACTTAAACATCACTAATAACTTCGAATGTATTTTTGATATTCTTACACCTATTTATTCTAGAAGTGTTCAGCTATAAGAAATAATGGAAATTTTCCTAAAACAGGAAAAAGCACAAAATTATTTGGTAAATAAAATAATTTTTCTCACATGGTAAGAAGAAATAACTTGTTTCATTGATGTATGACATTCTGATTTTTATCTACTTCTTCATGAAACTATAAGATAGGGTGAAGAAAATGGATTATAATTAACAGTGTCTTATTTGAGAAAGATAGTGTCATGGCCAGAAAGGGAACATTTTGGTTATTTAATTATATATGCTCCATATATTCCACTTGGTTATGATCAAAGGTACTGCAAAATATCTAAAATTGATTTTTATAGAAATAATGCTACTATATACAATTATAGTTCATTGTACATTTTATCATAATATTCATTTTTGATTCTGAAATACATGCTTTCTTATTTCCCTTACAAGCCTTGTCTATAAAACAATTTTATGCAATGTACTATTTGGTTTATATCAACCTTGCATATGTGCTATAAAACTCAATTCGTTTTTTTTTTCATTAAAGTAATTGAGTATTATCTGGAAAATTGGTATTCTATTTGGTTATTCTTAGTAATAAGATAATATTATAATACATCTTTTTAAAATACAAAGCACTATACAAAAAAAGAATTATAATGAGAATTTTTGCAAGGTAATTAATGATAGTATTATAAAAGCTTCTTTGAATTATCAGAACCATTCTCATTGTACCTGTAACAAATACTTCACTTTAATGAAGTGAACTACATATGATTTGAATATAAAATGGTATTTGATTATTTTTTTACTATTTATAGTAACTTTTCTGAAGATATTTGAGATTATGAGTAAGTTAAACATAATGAAATATAATTAATAATAAAAATAACAGATTCTGCTGGATGGTGTCCATCTCCTGTAGTGCTTTTTACAATTATCTTCCATCCTACTCTTTGCTTTCTGTAGGCTGATGTGTATAGAGTACATCAAATGAATCACAGCATTCCCTCCTCCTTTCAACTGAATGGGTGTGAGGATCAGAGGGTGACAGGATCAGATTTGGAATGAGAATCAGATTAGATAGTGAGCATAGGTGGAAAAGTGTCTGCTTTTGCTAGCTCCAGAGAACACCATCTCTCACGGGTTTGACCCTCAATGCTACCCACATCTTGGTAGCCAATTCTTAATTCTTTATAGTTAACTAGCTTGAAAATGTCTCTTGCTCCTGCTAGGATCTTGATGGATAGAAAGACAATCTACATTATCAGAGGAAACAGATAACTAGTAAGCCTCAAAGATGCACTAATTGCCATTCCTTACAAATACAAATTCCTGTAAATCAGTTAACTACAAAGATGGGCAACATAATGATATAATTTGTTTTGGTTTCTAAAAAAAGAAATTCATTAATTAACTATGGATTTTTATTTGAGATTAAACTCAAATCGAAATTTATTTTATAGACCTAAGTAGTAGGAATATTAGGCAATATGGTTGCCACTATTTAAACTATGGAATTTTAAAAGATGCAAGAATTCTATTTAATGAATTATTTTTATATTTCCTTCTAGATAAGAAAACATGATATAAGTCATGTTTCACTGGTGGCTTTTAAGTGGATTTGGATACAGATTGGACAACCTCTTGGGCTTTGTTGACCAAAGGACTGCTCTTTGTTTAAGTCATGATTAGTTCACTGATTTTCCTGTAAGAATAATGCAACCCCTCTCTGTGCTCTCCAGACATTTTCTACCACCCCAGTAGTGAAAAACAGGTAGAGTATGGCTAACATATTACATAATGTCATAGATAAATCAAGAAGCTTTAGAAACCACTCTTTCAAAAATATAAGGCAAATAAATGTAATAACTGAAGAGTACATGGAAAAATTTACACAAGATCATGGATTTTGTTTTGCTGCTACTGAGAGTATCAGTAATTCTGTCACTCCTCTATGGTCATTCATTTCCTTTTGTTCTAGCAATTTTGTCCTTGTGCCTTCACTTGGTAGGAAATTCTCCAAGATGAAGAGAATGTATGATGATTTAATACTTATTAATTCAAGGATTCTTTTGCAGAATTCTTGTTAATTTGTGTTAGTCTTCGACTAAGCACAACTTACACATGAATTTATAGGAAGCAAATATGAAGTAGTAAAATAACTGTTTCAGTTCAACACCTATGCAAGATATTCTCTTTCCTAAATAGAAATTTGTTGTACAGAGTACATTTCGTTTTTAAAATATTCTAATTATAAAAATGTTATTGTTAAACAAAAACATGATATGTTATGTTAGTCAATTTAGATTGCCATTAAACAATCCCACAAACAGGAGAATTTAACCAACAGACACTGTCTCAGAGTTCTGGAGGTTAGGAGTCAAAGGTCAAGGTGCAAGCAGATTCAGTTTCTAGTGAACTCTCTTCCTGCCCTTCAGACAGCTGCCTTCTTGCCCTGTGCTCACATGGCCTTTCCTCTATGCACACGTGGTGAGAGAGAGAGCTCTTGTCTTTTTTCATGTGGAATTAGGGCCCTAACATCATTTAACCTTATTAGCTCCAACATCATTTAACACCTATAACCTCCAACATCATTTAACCTTATTAGCTCCCTCAAGACCCTATCTCCAAATATAGGCACATTTAACATGAGTGTTTCAATGTGTAAATTTGGAGGAAAACACAATTCCATCCCTAGCATCTATCTTGCATGTCTCCTAAACATCATTCCCACAATCATAGAATGAATTAAAAATTTCTTATACAATAATAATCTGTTAAAGATATATATCATGCTATTCTCCAATCCAGCCCTGGCACCAAACTCTCACTGAAATATCTCTTAATTAATTCAACTTCACCTTTTATAAAAATTTCTTATAAACTAATGAGACACTTGTTGAAACAAATATTAAGGTAAGTGCCTCAGGTTACCAATTTAAATATATGTTAAAAAAAAGATATCTATATTAGTAAATCATTTTAATAAATGTAGCATGTTACAGGTGACCTTTTGGGAATCACATTTTGGCTTATTCATATCCCCCAAATTTCTGTATCTAAAATTACACAAATAGGTAAGCAATTCATAGTTTTCAGAAGTAATAGGAAAATAGCATTTTTCATATGCAAAACCACAACCAAAATATTTAGTGTACCTCTAATTGCTCACAATATTTATTCTTGCAACTACCTGCTCAAGAAAAGATTATTTCTTCACCTAATTGATGTTGGACTTAGCTCTATCTTGATTTGAGCAATGAAATTTGAGTTCCTTTTGGGTAACTGCTTGAAATGATAGGACTGGTCTCGACTGACATTTTCTGTGTCATGGAGGAATTGTTTTTACCTCATTCTTGGTGTCATGAAGGAATTTTTTAAATCTCATTTCTCAATTTGGCAACCATAGTTAACACTTTTTGCCTTCACAGCCAATGTATTTCACATGGAGTATGAAAAAGCAATCTTTTTTTTTTTTTTTTAAAAACAACATTTTTTTTAAATGTTTTATTTTTTAGTTGTAGGTGACAGAATATCTTTATTTTATTTTTTTTTAATGTGGTGCTGAGGATCGAACCCAGTGCCTTATGCGTGCTAGGCGAGCACGCTACCACTGCGCCATAATCCCAGCCTCTGAAAAAGCAATCTTTTAATCATTTCCTTTTAGAATCACACTGAATAGAAATATATTTAGTGGCCACCATTCATTTGATCAAATTCATTTCTCTTACTATGCTCTTCACCATGATTATGTAGGAAAATGTCTTATGACCCCTAGCTATTCTTTGTTGATTTGAATTTAAGTACAATTTGGTTTATTCAGATAGCCATGACTTTCTCTATGGCACACGTAATGATGAGATGCCATCATTATTCATCCCAGCACATCCACCATTCACAAAATTATGTTAACTAAATTAGAAATCACTCCGTAAGAGAGCAAAAAAATGGTCAAGGATACATTCCCTATGCCTACAGAATACATATAACAAGCTAATATTTATCTTCATCTCAGTAAGTACAACCAATTGATAATGCAAATTTCTGCAAGCATGCATACTGGTAGTCTTTGTTCTTTCCCACACTCTACTACTGGCATTACCAGCATCCAGCTGTCATGTGATAAAGACATTGTGCGTACGCACACTAGATCTTATCATTTGACATATTTCTGGTGTATATAATGTGTTGTCTTTGTTACTTTCATTCTATTCAGTTTGACTGTCCCATTGTTGACTGTTTCAAGTCATATACATATTATAAATTTCATTTCTAATATGGTTTTAATTTCCTTAATTCTTGTAGTTTTTTTTACTATTGATAGTTTTCTGAGCTTTGCCAAATTACTTATTTTGTTGTCCTATTTAATACTTACTTTTAAAATTTTCAAATTTCTTTTATTTTTGTCACTTTTTATTCATATTTTAATGAATAAAATTCTTTTATAATACAATGGTATTATAAAAGACTTCTTTTATAATACAGTGGTACAGGAATCATATAGTAGTTCTTTTCAGATTAGCATTCACTTATTGAGGAATAAGATCAAAAGAAGCAGGAAAGATAAACAAAAACAGCTTTCTGTCCTATTAAGTTTTCAGCTGGTATTGTCTGACAAAAATGGTTGTTTCCTTAGAACTTGGAACATCTAGTAATCTGTGTACCCTGGCTAAAGAGCCAGTTTCATGCCACTTCTTCAGCTTCACTTTTCCTAATGACTTATGTTCTTGACCAGGTTTTCATGGAGAGCCTGTCCTTTAACCCTGTGGCTTACTCATAGGTTTTTAAACAAGGTACTAATCAAAATAACTTCAACTACAACCCTTACATTTGAGGAAATGTGTTTTAGGTAAAAGTAGGTATATATTTAATTTTGGATCAGAGTTTATAATCGTAATAAATGTGTATTTTTTTTGTAAGACTTTCTTTCCTCATTGTATATGGAAGGCTATGTTCTTTTAATTTTTTATTCTTCATAGATCATTATGAGTTTTTTGTGGAGTTAAATAGATCATAATGTTTTTATTTCATCTTCTTTTAGATGATGAAATAGACATTCATATTTTGAGGATTTAAGGAGTTGGAGGAACTAATAAAAACCTTCCTTACAACCCTTCTTAAGCCATATTTTTAAGTGAAAGCTCTTTATTTTTCATACTCTTATTTATTCAAACACTTAATGATGAGTTATGGTATGTCAGGCTTAGTACTAGGTACTAGAAATAAACATGAATGAGTCTTGCAGCTGTCAGGTCTCCAGGATACTCACAAGAGTCAGGATTCAGAACAACAGCGTGATTTCAACAGGCAGATGCCCATACAGTGTGTGATCTCAGTGAAGGGCTAATTTTATCTGGATTGTTAAAGTTTGATTAATGAGATGACATTTGAACTGAATTCTTGAAGGATGAAAAAAAACTTTGCAGGTGGATAGTGGAGGGGAATTGCAGAGAATAAACAGTGTGCAGTCATGGTGTGAACAAAAAAGCAATTTGTACAAAGGCCAATGCTGAGAATGGTTGGAGTACTAGGTGCCTGTTAATCAGAGTAGGGACTGGAAAACTCTCCCTGTCTCCCACTCAAGGACTTTGCTGCAGTTGCTGGCAACCCTCTGTGCTGCTTAATTGTGCTTGTGACTAGATCACTTCCACTGATTCACAAAATCAGACAGACCATCCAAAACTGTTCACCAAAATAAAAGTCCAGATAAAAACAAGTACACAAAATCCTCTTCATGCCATAAATATCCTTCCATTTACCATCTATAACTCTTCCTGTTCTATAACAAAACTGAAAGAGCTGAATATATGTACTTCCACTAATTGACTACGGTTCTTTTTCTTTAAAATTATGTGTATTAAAAATTGCTTTACAAATTAAAAGAATATGTGTAAAAAGTATATGATGCATATAATTAAAATAAAAGAACACCATATGCATCCATAACAGAGATAAAAATGTAGAGCATTAACAGTGTTCTTGAAGTCCTGTATGTTGTCTCCCTAACTCATCTCTCTCCCTGGGAGTAAATTCTGTCTGGAATTTTGAGTTTGTTGTTTCTTTGCTTTTATCTTTACCACCAATGTAACCATAATGAATACACTGCTTAATTTCGTGTATATCTCCTAAAAACTGAAATATTTTATATGTATTCTATAAAAATTTTCTCTGCTTTTTATCTTGAGTGGTGCCAATAGATGTAGTTAATAGACTTTAATGCTACATAGTGTTCTAGTCCATAAATAATCCACAAATTACTTACTTCTCACTTGCCAATAAGATTTTAATTATTTTTATCTTACCATTACATACAACATCAGTAGGGTCATTTTTTTTTTTTTTGTCTTTCAGAACATGTATGTCAGTCTCTGTAGGGTTCATGTATACTTATTTCTGCCAAAAAATGATAAGTTGTTTTCATAAGCAGTTGTAGTTGTACTAATCCATACTCTACTAGCAGTGGATAAATTGCCCTGTTTTGTTTGTAATTGATTAGCTTTATTAGATTTTTCCAGTAATATTTTATGTTAAAAATTCTCATGTGTTAGTGTCCATTTCTCTTTTATTGAGTTTGAGCATATTTTTATACATTTACAGGTCTTAAATGTTTTCTCTTCTATTATGTGTAATTTCAAGTGTCAAATAATTTATCTTCTTGCTAATTTATCTCTGTGTTAACTTCATTACATTGATATTTTTCCACTTCTGTAACTCTCTTAGAAGAATACTACCTCTGCATGTAACTGTGGGTCTCTCCTGCTTTCTCTTAATGTGTTTCTACCTGACTAGGTAACATTCTCTAAAGTTAGAAGCATCACACATATTTCCTTCTCCCACATGTGCTTTACTTTCTCTTTATCATTTTGTATTCTACTATCAAAGCATCTATCAGGCATGTCTACCAGAAATGTCTCTGATAGAATGTAAACTCCATGAGAGTAAGGATTTTGCCTTTATTTTAACCCCATATCTTAATTGCCTTCTAAGAAAACTAGAATATGGAATGTACTAAAGTATTATTTAGTCTTTTGTTATTGTTGTTTTATTTTTGAGATTGTATCTCACCATGCTGCCACGGCTACTCTTGAATTCATGATCCTCCTGCCTCAGCCTCCTGAGTTGCTGGGATTATAGCCATGTGCCACTGCACCTGGCTATTATTTACTCTTGAGTAAATAAATACATTAAACCCATTTTACTAGTTAATACCTCTCAGTTTTAGAAAATAAATAGAAAGAAAGTAAAAATGGTACTACTTAATAGTTTGAGGGTTGAAAGAGTATATTTGTGATTTATTATCACTGAACCTGAATTTGTTTTTTCACTGTATGTTTCTTCCTCTAAAACTCACTCTCTTATATAAAAAACAGGGCTAATAATAATTGTTCAAAATTTGACCTGAATTTTAGGATATGATTTGTAGCTAAAGATCTAAAAACAAGTTCTCTCCTAGTACATTTAATTAAACAGACTTTTATAAAATAACTTGTTAGAATGTGTTCCTATATCAATGAGGTATAATAATACCAATTTTTTCCTGAGTTAAGTTTCCTAGTGACCTATTTTATTCTACAGATATATATATATATATATTTATTCTACAGTTATACATATATATATCTTCAGATATATATATATATATATATATGGAATTATATTCGAACTTGAAAGAATTTCAGGACTTTACTAATTTCTTTTTTTTTTTAATTTTTTTTTTTAGTTGTAGATGAACACAATGTCTTTATTTTATTGCTTGGTATGTGGTGCTGAGGATCGAACCCAGGGCCCCACGCATGCGAGGCAAGCGCTCTACCGCTGAGCTACAATCCCAGCCCAGGACTTTACTAATTTCTGTCAACAGAATTTCTGCAGATTACATATGAAAATGGATTCCAAATGAGTATAAGGTGTAACTTTAGATCAAGGTGATTTGGGATTCACATTTAGAAGTGATTCTTCATTAAAGGTCCTCATTGGCAGATATAGTAATACTGTAAATTGCTTGTTTGCTGCTATATGGAAATCTGGACTCAAGTAGAGAGCAGGGGCTGGGGCTGTAACTCAGTGGCAGAGTGCTTACCTAGCATGTGTGAGGCACTGGATTTGATCTTTAGCACCACATAAAAATAAACAAATAAAGGCATTCTGTCCATCTGTAAGTACAAAAAATTTTAAAAAGAAAAAAAAGAGTAAAGAGCATACATTATAAACAATGGGGAGAAACTACTGGAAATATAAGAAAAAGAAACAAAACCTATCCAAACCAGAAGGGAAGAAGTAAAATTACCTCTATTGTAGGTGACATGATATCATATGTATAAAAAAGACATCACCAAAAATCTATCAGAACTAATAGAATAATTGACCTGCAATCAGGATATAAAATCAACATACAAAAATTTATGGCATTTCTATATACAAATAATGTATGAGGAAGTCAAGAAGATAGTACTGATTCTAATACTACCAAAACATTAAAATATCTGTAAGTAAATTTAACCAAACAGGTAAAAGACCTATACACAGAAAACTAGAAAACAATGGTGAAAGAAATTGAGCAAGAGACAAATGGAGAAATACCTTGTGTTCATAGATTAGAATTAATATTGTGAAAATGTCCACATTGCTAATGATGTGTGTGTGTGTGTGTGTGTGTGTGTGTGTTGTGTGTGTATATGTCTGTATTCAATGCAATCAGTATGAAAATCCTAATGGCATTTTGCACAGGAATAGAAAAATTCTGAAATTCATATAGAACAACCAAACTCCCCAAATAGCCAAAGCAATTTAACTGAAGAGGGAAACAAGCTTGGAAGCAGTGTACTTCCTGATCTACAATTATATTACAAAGTCATAGCAATCAAAACTGTATGCTACTGGCATAAAATGACACCAACCAATGAAACAAATTAAAGAGCCCAGAAGTAAAAACAAACATAAATGAACTACAAATTTTTCAAGGGGCACCAAAAAGACACAATGGGAAGAAGATGCCATATTTATTATATTGTGCTGAGAAAACTAAATTTTCACATTTAAAAGAATGATCTTATATATGCACAAAAATCAACTCAAAATGGAGTCCTAAATGCAAGACTTGAAACCATAAAACTCTTGGAGGAATATGTAGGTCAAAGCTCCTGAATTTTGTCTTGGTAATGATTTTTTGGATATCATATCAAAAACTCAGGCCACAGAAGCAAAGATCAATAAATGGGACTACGCAAAGCTTAAAAGCTACTGCATAGTACTGGTAATAGTCAACAAAATGAAAATGTTGCTGACAGTGAAAGGAAAAGTATTTGCTAACTTTATATCAGGTAAAGGTTTAATATCCAATATCAATAAAGAACTCATCCAACTCAGAAAGAAAACATAACCCAATGAAAAAATGGACAAAGAATTTGAGTAGATATTTCTCTAAAAACAACAAAGAAATGGCCAATAGATACATAAAAAGTGCTCCACCTCACTAATAAAAAGAAATACCAAAAAAAAAAAAAAATCCACAATGCAGGGCTGTGGGCATGGCTAAGTGATAGAGCACTTGCCTAGTATGCACAAGGCCCTGGGTTCAATCTCGGCACCACTTAAAAACAAAACAAACACAAAATCCACCTCACATGGGTTAGCAGAGCTATTATAAAAAAGACAAGAGATAAGTGTGGGCAAGGGCATGGAGAAAAGAAAATTTTTGTATACTCCTGGTGGGAATATACACTGGGGTATCCAAGTGGAAAATAATATGCAAGTTTATAAAAGAAATTAAAAGTACAACTAAAATATGAGCCAGTAAACTCTTAGTATGCCCAAAGGAAATCAAACCACCAACTCATAAAGATATGTGCACTCTTATATTCACTATAAGACATTTAGAGTCACCATAGTCAAGATACAGAAACAACTTTGGTGCTCATTAACAGAGGAATGGATAAGGAACTTGTGGTATACATATACAGAATTTCAAAAGGAGGAAACTTTGTCATTTGCCACAACATGGAAGGAGCTTGGGAATATTATGCTAAGTAAAATAGGCAAGACAGAAAATATTCCATGATCTCACACGTAAAATCTAACAAACCTAAAAGTTCAATAGAGAGAGAGAATAAAACAGCAGTTACCAGAGTAGGGGTTTGTAGAGAAAATGGTAAGATATTGGTCAAAGAATAAAAAGTAGCAAAAAGGCAAGTATGCTGAGTGAACAATCAAAAGATTTAATGTATAGCATGAGGACTATAGTTAATAATAATGTATTGTATTCATAATTTTTGCTAAAGTTTCTCATTCCATGAGTGGTGGGGGATTTGCAACCTATTGTGATTACCAATAGGTTAATTTGCATACTTAAAATGTTGTATACACAATAAATTTACGTTAAAATAATAAAAAATGTTTCTATTTGACTTCTTAAACAGTGTTTCATAACTCAACTGATAGTTAAGATTATCATTAGAGTATGGTATAATATGAAAGAATCCGAAAACAATTCTTGAGCATTTTATTTTTACAAATATGTGTACAGAAGAAAAAGTACATGTACGTCAGATCGTCAAAGGTACAACAAGAGAATGGAGAACATCTGTCACTGTTCATTTTAATGTCTGCCCTGCATTTGGACCTTTATAATTTGGAGAGATGCTACATGTTCTAAATCTTGGTGAGAGGCAAAACTCAGTTCCCTACTATAATAATGAGATGAGAAATGGGGTTGTATGGGTCATAACGTATGTTAATCATACGCTGCCTTGCAAAACTTTGAATCTGCAGTGAATAATGTGAAGAACAAAGGACAAGGAGGTGAAACCCAAGGTGTTGTTCTCCCTGACCAGTGGCATCATCTGTGTATCCAGCATAGATGGCTGTGTATGGCTCCTGTACATGAGGCATGGAGTACTGGCACATCCTGGTATGTGTTTGTCTCTACTAGGATCTTCCTTTTCACATACTTGATTTTCCTTAACATGTTTTGTTGTTTTCAATCTATGATAACTGTCATATCTTTGCAACAAATTATGCATTCTATTTCAGTCAGAGTCACCTTTGGGACATATCACCAAAAATTACGATTAGTTCAAAGATTAAGCACAGAGTTTGTACATTCATTGTACTATGAATGGAGCTGTGATATAAATTTCTAAGTGCAGATTGGTTATCTGAATTAAGAAGGAGAAATCCGGAAGCAAGGCCCATGTCCTAAAAATGAGATAGCATGAACAAGGGAGTTGTTTTAATTTGTTTTCCTCATATAGCTTACTGGTTAGTTTCCTAAAGAAGAATAAAACAATCCTCCTTTTTTAAAAAAATTTGTTTTTAGTTGGTGATTGATCTTTAGTTATTCATTTACTTATATGTGGTGCTGAGAATCGAATCCAGTGCCTCCCACATTTGAGGCAAGGGCTCTACCACTGAGCCACAATCCCAGCCTAAAACAATCCTACTTTAAAAGTCCCAAGCCAAGGATATCATACAGGTGGGTGGCCTGGCTGCTCCATAAGAATAATAAGTGTTAAAGGACAGCAAAAGATGTGTGATGACCAAGTTGATGTTTTTAAAACTAATAATGGCATTCCTAAAATTTCTTGGCCTCAGGAAAGAAGCTCTTGCTTGATGTGTCACTCTCAATTTCCAGGAGAGAGATTACACTGAGAACAAATGACTGCGTGTTTATTCTAAGAGTTGGGGGTGGGCCTGAAACATGGAGGACTGTCATCTGGGGTTCACTCTCCGGCATTAGCTCCGTTTTCCATCCATGCCTTTCTCTCAGGTCAGACAAGACATTCTGTGACTCCCTGTATACACTTTCCAGGTGATGGCTTTTTGTTTTGTTTTAAACATTGATATTGTTCTTTGATTCAAAAGCATTCCCTCTGTGGCTTCTATCCATTCATCAAAGCCAAGTTAAATAACAAGTTCTTCCATGAATTCTAAGGTAATCAGCCCAGCTGTAATCTCTTCCAATATCAAATCCTTTCAGCATTTTGTACTAGGATAAACAATGCGGCCTTGGTTAAGCACCAGGCTGAAATCTATTGACAAGTGGTGGAAATCAATCAAACCACAGAAGAAAACTGGGATATGGGTTACCACTATAGCTTGCCTCTCCCTTGTAGTCAAAATTCATAACTGGGGGGCTGGGATTGTGGCTCAGCGGTAGAGCGCTTGCCTCGCATGCGTGAGGCCCTGGGTTCGATCCTCAGCACCACATACAAAGTAATAAAATAAAGACATTGTGTCCATCTACAAAAAAAATTTAAAAAAAAAAAAAAAAAAAAAAAATTCATAACTGGGAGCCTCAGTACTAGACAGGCTAGCTAGCTCATTGCACTCAGGCCGGGAAAAGGATGGTATATTT
This sequence comes from Xerus rutilus, assembly GCA_028644305.1. NCBI lineage: Eukaryota > Metazoa > Chordata > Mammalia > Rodentia > Sciuridae > Xerus > Xerus rutilus. The sequence goes on along the minus strand of CM053401.1, from coordinate 50,176,138 downwards.
ACTATCTCTACTACTGTATAAGTTGTAGAAATAAAAAAAAAACAACAAATCAAGAGAAGTTTTTTCTTTCAAGTTTTCTGCAATGCACAATTTTAAGAAGAGGCTTAGGAAAAATTTATTGAATAAAAAATTAGCAAATATCACCTTATGAAAAAAAATTTTAAAGGGTTTCTAGGTGGGTCTATTAGTATTTTTTCAGCTTCTTCCTATTTTCTTTATACATCTAATTTTATAACCCATAGAAATTATTCCTTCATGCTGTATTTAGATTTGATACTCAGAAAAATATCGCTCCAACTCATCTCATCCACATTGTTTCTATCTCTTGGTCAGCATATTCACACACTTTGAGTAAATGATAGTATCAAATTTAAACTAGTCTTAGGTAGATGCTCTTCATTCCATCAACTCAAAATACAATGTATGCAAAGGCCCTGGGTTCAATCCTCAGTATCAAAAAGCAAAGCAAAAAAAAGAAAAAGAAAAAAAGAAACATCACCATCATTTGGTGACTTCCATAATATTTCTGTTAATGAATAGGAATTGTCAACTATAACACATTTCTTGAACTAATATAATGAAATCCTAAGCAATAAAATCATATGCTATGGAAAATGTAGTTAACTCTTCATGAAAAAAAATTTAACATCTTAATTCAAACCTGCATCTTGATTTTAAGCTTGCAATTGGGGAAAGTAAATGGGCCAGTGAATTGCTGAATTCTCAAACTGCATACCTTTAAAAGAGTAACACATTATCATCTGACTGATTTTGTTCCAGGCAATTAGTTTGATATGGCCATCATGAGAATAAAAAGGAATTTTCTTTTTTGAATCATATCTGTACAAAAAATTAAAATTTTAAAGAAAAGATGCCTCGTTATATTGGCAATCTGTAAAAATTAAATAAAGACTAAAAAGTGAACATTTTCTTGTGACACTATTTACAGCCCAAATAATAATAATTTGACTTGGAATTTAACTTTGCAGAAATATTCGAATCTTCAAAAAATGTTTAATAACATATCTAGGGTAGGACATACACTAGAATTACTCCATTTCTATTTTAACAGTTACTGAAATAGATTTTGAAGGCATGATGCAGATTATATTTTGAATAATCTCCCTCAAAATATTTTTTATTATAAAAATCATATCCAATCAAATGCAGTATTCGAATTTAAATACTCACTCACCTGTACTTGGGTATATTTAATTGCATTTCAAAGACTTAAAATGACATTCCTTGTGTGTTAGGTAGTATGCTGGGCAATTAAAAAGATCAATGGTATTTCATTTAATCCTTACAAAAAGCCTGTAAATGAAAAGCTTCAATTTCAAAGGAGTTTCATAACGCCTAAAGTCAAATAACTTGTTTCCTAATTTGAAAGTATGTTATCTCACTGAAATAATACAATTTTAAGATACCATATCATATTTTATATATGCATTATACATTGAACACATACAGACAATAATTTCATTTTCTAGCATCAGGGATATTTCTGGTAAAATAATTTTTAGAAATAAGGTCTAAATAGTTAAGCCTGGAGATGTTATTTGGTTTTACAACTCTTGCGGAAAAGCTTTAATAAATGCAGTGGTTGCTCATTTACAACCCTATTAAATAGTACAATAAAATATGTGCATCTTTTTGAGGTTTCAGTCTTCAACATGATCATTAGTTTTGTAGACAGCAGAAATAAAGTAATGCATTAAGAGATGTTGAAGACCAGTTTGTCCTTACCTTAGTGGATTAATATTTGTTTGTTTTTGTTTTTACTTAAGTTTACTTTAATTATCATCATTAGCTGTTTCTCTTTGCTATCAGTGTGCTTTCTCCCTGGAATGCTAAGTCTTTCTATGTACATCTGGTTCCTTGGACTTTGGGGGACACAAACATAATTTCCTATAACATTTTAAAATTGCATCTAAATACTAAATTGACAGATTCTGCATGAGGGTCTAAACATGTCTTAGATGGAACTTCTCCAGTTCAAAGTACACATTTCAGTACGAAGTCATTTTCATATTTATTTTACCTGCTAATTCAATATTCATTCACAAATATTTAATGACCAATTACTATGTGACACAAACACTAACAGGGAATAGAAAAGGCTATTAATAGTCCATGCCCTCAGAAGTTCACATTCTATTGGGAGAAACAGGGAAAGAAAGTATTAAAAAAATAGAATAGTGGTTAATAATGATAAATACTAAGAAAGAATATTGAATAATAAAGAGGAATACAAATTCCTGGGGTCTTCAGTGAGATGTAATTTAAGATAGAGGGGTCAGAAGTCAAGTGAAATAAAGAGCTTGATGAAGACCAGCTGAAATTAGTATATTTGTCCTCTGATTCATTGCTCAGGCTGTCCTTGCTCTGCTTTGTATTTCAGGTATTCTGACCTAGGTCAGCATATCTAGATAGGTTTCACCAGTAGGTAGAGAAGCACTGAAGGGTGGGGAAAGAAGAGGACAGAGTACCCCGTTTGCCCATCTCTATTCTGTCTCCAGCAGCTGTCTTGCCTCTGGTTCTATTGGAAGCTTATCTGTGGTTCCTCCTTGACCCAGGCCTTATGTCTGGTAGCATTGCCTCTTTCCTTTGTCTCTACCCTAAGGCTACAGGATTTCCTAAAGTTGTGTCTTCCCACTGCCTTTATAACTAATCCCATGAGCTAAATTCTCTCTTTCAAAATATTTTAAATTCTTGTTTTAAATCCTGAAAGAAATGTATGAATCAATATTTGGATCTTGACTAATATAGAAGATAAGAGAGTAAGACTCAGGGCCATGGAAGTAACGACAGATCATCCTACACTGGGGAAGAGAGAGTTCCACAGTGTGAGGGAGCTGCAGGGTATCTAGACACAGCTAAGAGTACAGAATGGCTGCACTAAAAGGGAGGAGATGAGTCCAGAAATGGACAGAGAAAGAGAAGTGGAGGACTGAGACTGCAGAAAATCTTGCAGAGCCTTGTAAACCATCCTTCTGACTGGCTTTTTCTCTAAAGGGCTGAGAAGCTATCAAAGCCTTTTTACCTGAGGAGCAAGATGAACTAACTGTCTCCATGTGTATCTGTGCTTTATGTTACCTTTCTTTCCTGGAGGGAACAATGGCAGCTACAGGTTTAGAAGGTATTGAAATAGGTTTAGAAAGTATTGAATGATTTTGGTAAGAAGTGATTGTGGCAGGACAATAACCATGGTGCTGGTGAGGGGTGGTTGGATGATAGACAAAGTTGGATGATCAAGCCAAAGGATTAAAGACAAATGCCACATGTTAATGAGAAAGGAAGTGTTAAATTTTAAAAGTATATTATACATTCATGTGGAAATTCAAACTATGTGAGAATGAGTTCAAGTGGAAAGGTCTGACCTGTTGGTGTAAATTTGGAAATTGTCATATAAAAATGGTATTTGTAAAACCATGAGGCTTAATGAAGACAGTAATGATGCCCCTTGCTTATCTGCAGTGTTTGGGAGTAGTTGAGCATCTCAATAAATAAAGATTATATACTCTATAGATCAATAATACAGAAAATAATATTAATCCTTTTACATTTTTTTACATTTTAAATATGTTTGCTAAATAACCATAATGGGGAATCACATTTGTTACAGGCATTTTTTAGACTTGTCTTTTAAACAGTGCTTTGCATTACTTATCTGCTACTAACCTAGTTCATATTAAAGAGAGACTTAATGAGGTCCTTGTGGTATCCCAGGACCTAGGACAGTGTTTCTGGGTGTGAACATTGTGTGGGCTCCTGTGTCTCTTGCCTCTGTCTCCATGTGTATCTGATTACTTCCTCTTGTACAACAGGCTAGCTTTATCCACATGGCAGAAAATGTGTTCACCAACCACTCTTCATCTTTACTCACACTTTATGGATTCTGTGATTCAGAGAAAATAGTAGTGCTCAGAACAACAAGGGAAAGAGAAAGTACCAGAAAAAAGCTATATATTTAGTTTTCCAAGCCATTTTAAGTTTCTTAAGGAAACATCTTTCATTTTGTTCATTCATTGCCTAAATATACATTGAACATGAAGTTATGAATGTTTTTCCTTTAAAACATATAATAAAAATATCTTCATTGGAAATTGTTTTACTTTATTCAATTTCCTCAATTTCCTTTTCTTACAATTCTTTGTACTTTATCCCAGATCTTAAATTTTTAAGATTGCTGTAACAATTCATTTCAGTGTATTTGATCAGTATATGACAGTAAATTTTAGCATTGGTAACATTTAGAAAATATGATAATATTTGTTCTTCTTCTCAAGGAAAGATTATTTGTTTTTAAACCAAATGCCCTATATTACATTTTAGGATCACTTAGCTAAGAAAAAAACATGACCTTGAAGTCATGGAGGATGCTGAACTAACCAGAGTAAAATGAGTTGATAAAATATTTAGTATTACAGGGAAAATAGATCTGCAAAATAGGAAAGAGATACATTTCTGCCATTCATTTATTTAAAAGATATTTATTGAGTTGTCTCCTCTGTTTAAAAGTAGCTATGTTCCTGTAAGAGAGAAAGAAAAAACTAAACGGTAGCAGATTTTTGTAATTGTAAATATTACAAAATAAAAGAGGATATTGAGTTCATTAATTGATCAGATATATCCAGAATTACTTCCACCACTCCAACCACACAGTTTATCACCCACCATTTTTTATGACAGCTAATGCAGAAAGCAGGCAGGCACAGTCTGACCCCACTCTTTCCACACCAGTTATCCTCCACTCAGAGCCCACAGCCATCCTTACGAAATGGAAATCACATTTACTTACTTTGTCTCAACCCTCTGATTATTTTCTGTCATGCTTAGAAGAAAATACCAAGTTCTTACCTTGACATACATTATCTGATCCCTAGCGCACTCTGGAATCCATCCCTAGTTCTCTTGTTAATCTTCCTATCATTTGTGATCTCTCCTGTGGTCATTGTGTTATTCTTATTATACCTTGTGGGACCTTCTGCTTCAGCATAGAAACTTGCTGTCTCTGTCTGGATTCTCCTCGTTTATATACATTGCATGGGTCATTCCCACATAGTGTTCAGACGCCACCTTCTCAGAGAGTTCGTTCTAGACGACTAACTCACTACCACTTGGATAACTTTAGTTTTCCTCATAACATTTACATCTACCTGGCAATATTGTGTGTGTTTATTTAATATTTCCTCCCACAATTTATATGTAAATTCTCAGAGAGCAGAGATTTTGCCTGCTTGGTATGTCTCAGGGCATAGAACTGCCTAGCACACAGATGGTGTAATTTTTTTTTAATTCATTACTTTATTAATTGTACCTATGCATACTGTCATGTAAACAGGTGTGAATCCCACCTGTATCGCTTTCTAGCTCTGAGATCATGGGCAAGTATGGAAACTCACAGTAGCAAATGACCAAAATGACACTTATTTTACTTCATATGCAAAGTGATTATGATATTACATGGAACACTTAAGTACCAATTGAAGATTATTTATTATTGTAACAATTTTAATTACTATCTATCATTGATCACATTTCCAAAATGTGTTGCTGCATTTATGTAAGCTGAAATGCACATGTGTAAAATATGTATAAATACAGGGTCCTCATACCTTATAAATATTAGATTCCTGGCAGTATTGAGATTTCAAGGAAAGGCCAAAGTCTTTATTACTCAAAAATCTTTACTAAAGAAATGACCACAAAACTATAGTTTTTTAAAAAAATACTAGATTTATTCCTTTTTAAGTTATGGTTTAAATTCTCACCTAAATTTTAGTTTGGGTCAAAAATAGTTGCAAAAATTTTAATTTTCAGTTTTCACTTTTTTATGTGGATTTTTTCCACTAGCACTTATCTCAAATCACATGATGCTTCTTTAGTCTTTAGCTTATTTTCAAAGACCAGAGAAATAAATAAATATGGATCCTATTTAAAATAAAATAAGATTTGTCAAAAAGCTTTCTTTTTTATATGACAGAATAAACTTAAATAAATAGAATTCACCATTTTTTCCATGCTTCTTGTAAACAAAAAGGTAAGATGTGTATGATGCTAGGGTGTCTAAAGATTAAGGAATATTAATTCTAATATCCCACACTTCTTTATATACAGGCCTCTAAATGATAATTTATCTTCTAGTGATGGTTCTTTGCAATGTTTGAAGTTTCTTTAATATGTTAGAGTACTATTCCATGTAAATCCATCTATAACAGCATGATATAACTTCAAGAGAAATTTTGTTTTTGTTATCAAACAAGAGTTTGAATATTTACTTACACTACTTTACATTGTATATTTACTTGCACTACTACATTGAATATTTACTTACACTACTTTACATTGCCCAGATAGTAATACACAGAGGAATGACTAATTTTTGCTTAAACCAACTTTTTTGGCAGTCAAATGTCAAAATGGAACTTAAAAAATAGTTTTAGTACACTGTGAAAAGGCAATAAAAATAATATCCACATCATTAGCCAATCAAATCTTTATTGGTATTGCTGATAGGAAAATATTTTCAATATTTAAAATTTTCCAAGATTAATAAACACAGCTCAAGTCTTAGTATCTCCAGTATACAGATAACAGTTTTATTGGGATTAGATACAGATTTACTTCACATGAGTTTAAACAAAGTATGGAAAACAATCCTACTAAAATCTTGACACTATAAGGAAATGATTAATTGTAAAGGATGAGGGAGGACATTATGCCCTCAAGTACATGCTAAAAATCTGACCAGAAAATTAGGAGGATGTGTTCTTACTCCATATGTCACTAATTAGATGGAAACAACTATTACTAATTTTAAAAAGTTATATTTTTATCTTATCACTTCACTATGTTCCAGCTAAATTCCAACCTTCAGTTTTCTCTATAAATTATGTTTAATTGTCATAACAACAGTGTTTAATAGTTACATGCACAACTGTGGGAATTAAAGCTTATAGAGTTCATTTACATGGTAAATAGAATTTATGAGCAGATGAACCTGGGTTGAAGTTCATGGTGGTTTGTTTGTTTTTCCCCCTTACTGGATATTGAACCTAGGGCTTTATGTAAGCCAGGCATGCACACTCCCACTGATGTCCAGCCGCAAGTCCATTATTTTTATGCTTCAATATACTGTCTATTGAAATGAACAATATTTTAAAGAAAATAATATATTCACTCAGTAATCAAACCATTTCAAATAACTAAGAATTTCTTCTAAGCTTTGCATTGTCAACTAACACTGGGGGTGTCACTTATATTTTAAAAAACTGATATTTGTAAGAATTAATTAATCATATTAAGGAAGTTTTCTTCCTTGTAACTAAAGAATCTGTCCTATTTCATAAGATATCCAAATAGAGTAGAAAGGTGCAGAAATGAGCAAACTAACAACTACAAAAGTACTATATTGATAGAACCAGAATCATTAAACACGCCACACTAGTACTATATGATATTAATTATTAAAGTATTTCATTAATGATTCAACATATTTGTGAAATAAGCCAAGCAATGAACCCAAAAGTACAAGTTGAATTAGCTGATATGAATAAATTCACCTGCATAACCAAAGAAGTTACGTGTGTTCTTATTGAAGTGCATAATGGCACATGTTGGGTGGAAAGTGTGTTGAATTTGAAGTTAGAAATTTAAAAAAAAATCTTTGCAGAAGGTTATTTTGAAACTAAAACTACCATAATATGAACACAAAAAGTCAATGCTATTTTTAGTCTAAATGTTCAAAGGTTATTTTGAATAAGCATGAAGATGGTAGGGAAATAAATATTACTGGAGAATGATTATGCTTCATGATATTTTCATGAAATTTTTGTCATTTTTAACAATTGAGAATTGCAAATATCTTCATGTGAGAGTAGTATGAGTCACCACATTAAAAAAACATAAAATTATGTCAAATGATGCTGAAAAATCTATTTCCCATACTTAATATATTCCAAAGAATATAAATTTTAAGTAAATGCAAAAAGGAAATTTTATGTATAATAAAGTTGGTTTAATCAAAAGTCAACCACAGATTTTTCCTAGTCAGTCAAAATTTAAACCATTTCAAATGAAACCAGAAACCATATAGCAATGTCTGCTGTCACCATGACTATGCAACATGACTTGAAGGATCCAGAAAATTCCCCAAGACACATTCATGAAAATTTCACAAAAACAATTAAAATAAGAGCTAAATTTTTATCCCATTTTACTAGTGATAATATTGCATATATAGACCCAAAGAGACTCTTTTCATTAGTAAGAAAGTTGTTAAGTAACTCATAACTTTTACCAATTCAAGAAAAATAATATAGAATAAAAACTGAAAAAATTATTGTATTTTTTAAGAATAAGAAAATAAGATTCATTGGAATGCATATATATTCTTATGGTACAATTCTGCTAGTTTTGATAAATGAATGTAATTAATATGTAGAACAGATTCATCTCACTTCAAAATTTCTGCTGTTGCTGCTTCAACCACCATAACCACCATAAACTCTCTGACAAAAATTAATCTGTTTCTGTCCCTAAGATTTTGCCTTTGTCAGAACACATCAGTGTATGTAGCCTTTGAGCCTTTCATCACAGAGAATAATGTACATAAAATTCATCAGGCAGGCACAGTGGCGCACACCTGTCATCCCAGTGGTTTGGGAGACTAAGAAAGAAGGATTGTGAGGTCAAAGGCAGCCTCCGCAGAAGCAACTCAGTGAGATCCTGTCTCTAAATAAAATACAAGATAGGGCTGGGGATGTTGCTCAGTGGTCAAGTGCCCCTGAGTTCAATTCTTGGTACTAAAAAAAAAAAGGATTCATCAACACTGGTATATGTAGTGGTTCATTATTTTATTCAAAAGAACAAGCTAATTAAACTAAAATTATAGTTATAATGAACTATATTTGCAGCTCAGGGTGTCCATGCCCCAATTAAGAGGCTTTTAAAATGAAAGACAAATATTCTAAAAAAATTAATTAATTATAATTTTAGTGAATTATATAAAGGGAAACTGAAGGCACCAATAACCACATAACCTCCCCCCAAAACATTTAATCTGATCCCTGAAGAATAGGATAGTAGGAATTACCTAAATATTAATAGTAGGAATTACCTAAAGTGAAATCTTATTAAAATTAAATCTTAACAAATTTGGGTAGATCCAATAGAATACATGAAAATTTAATATAAAAATTATATCCAGAAATAGATCCACATTAATATAATCAGCTGATCTTTGACAAAGAAGCCAAGGTGATAAAATGGCAAAAAAAATTGAACAAATGTCACAAAAAAAATTGGACATCCACTGGCAAAAAAGAAATAATGTAGGCATAGAATTTGCTATCTTTTCAAAAATTGACCAAAACTAATAACATAAACACAGAATAAAAAGTGATAAAATTCCTAGAAGGTAACATAGGAGAAAAACATAGATATTCTAAGGAAGAACACTGACTTTTTAGATATATTGCCAAGACAGAGTCCATGAAAGTGATAATTAATAAGTTAGACTTGATTAAAAAAAAAAAGCTTCTCTGAGGGACTGAGGATTTACCTCAGTGATAGAGTGCTTGCCTAGCAAACATGAGGCCCTGTGTTTGATCCCAGCACTTGAGGGGGGTGAAAAACTTTCTCTGCAGTAATTACTATCAAGATAATGAGGAGACAAGCCTCAGACAGAGAAAATATTTGCAAATAAAATATCTGATAAAGGTTATTATCTAAAGTATATAAATAACTCTTAAAACTCAATAGCAAGAGAATGAAAAACCTGACTAAAAATGGGCAAAACACTTAAAAAGACTCAACAAATATAATGCAAAATGACAAACAAGCCTATGAAAAGATATTCCACATTTTATCTCCATGGAAATGTAAATTAAAATGATGACATACCACTGTATACCTCTTAGAATGGTCAAATTTCAGAACACTGATTCTAAATGCTGGCTATGAAGTAGAGCAGAGGAAATTCTCATTTGGTACTTGTGGGGAGGCAAAATAGTGGAGCTACTTTGGAAGATGGTCATGATAATTTATTACAAAATTTGTCTTAGTTTTACCATACAATCTAACAATTGTGCTTCTTGGTTATTTATCCAAATGATTTTAAAACTTAGGTCCACACAAAAACATCTGATATGGGTGTATAAGGAGCAGTTTTCTTCATAATTTTCAAAATTTGAAAGCACACAAGATGTTCCTCAGTAGATAAAATGGATAAACTGCAGCATATCCAGACCATGGAATGCTACTCAGCACTAAAAAGAAATGAGCTATTAAGTCATATGAAGACTCAGAGGAAGCACAGTTGTATGTTCCTGAGAGGCTTACCCAAAAAGATTACATACAGCCTAATTCCAACTATTTTTAAGTAGGGAAAACTGTGGAGAGAGTAAAAACTCAGAGGTTGTTAGAGTTTGGAGAAAAGGATAAAATTCAAAACAGTACTTTTTAGGATAAATAAACTATTCTGTATGTTACTATGATAGTGAGTAGATGTCATTATACATTTATCAAAATCCATAGACCATAGAAAACCAAGAGTAAAAATCTAAGTACATCTTGGACTTGGAGCGACAATGTGTCAATTCATGTCCACCAGTAGTAATAAAGTTTCCATTCAGGTGGAAACTGATAGTAGGGGAGGCTATGTATGTGTGAGGTCCTCAGGTACCTGGGAAATCTGTACATCTTCTGCATAGTAGGGCTGTGAACCTAAAACTGTTATAAAATAATGAATCCACTTAAATGAAAAAAAGTCTTTAAGTAAAATAATCTCTTTGATCTTAAAATTAATTCAATGAAATAACCAAAAAAGAAGGGTTATCAATGTAAGATATATTTATTTTTGAATATCAAGTAAAAATGAAAATATAGTATAATTATACATTAAGATAAGTATAAAAATTAATAATATATCTTCAGAATGAGAAGGATTAAGTAAAATTTTTTTATCTCTTTGTGATAGAAAAGAATTTTTTTGAGCAAGATAAAATAGATGAAGGTCATATGAAAAACTTATCTTAAAACCTATAAACTGTATTGATTTATGTGTAATAAAAGAAAAATAATCAACATAAAAGTTCGATATCAGAGAAAGTATTTATAACATTTCTGAATGGAAAAACAACTATTCTCTAACACACAGAGATTCCAAGAATTGCAAAAAGAAAAAAGAAAAAAAGAAAGAAAGAAAGAAAGAAAGAAAAGAAATATGACAACAGAAAAATTCATTGCTGGTAGGCAATTCATCTCACTATTACTCCAGAAAATGTAAATTTAAATAAGAATGAGATACTATCTGTATCTATTATATTAGGAAGAAAAGAATGGGTTGTTATCATCCAATATAGGCAGGGTTGAGAATGTGAGCGCTGTCATATGTTGCTAGTGGGGATATAAGTGCCTTTAACCTCTGGGAAAATAACCTGGAAGTAGTTATAAAAATTGTGAACATGGAACCTTCAGGAACTCTAGTCACTTATTCTCTTTGTTTCTTTTTATTGTATCTTCACCTGCCACCTGAGGTTCTCAATTTTATGTAAGTGTTTTCTGCATCTGTTCTTCCAACATTGTAAACACCAGGAGAATAAATTGGCCAAGAAAATATACTCAGAAAGTTGACTTGTCTTTAGGGCCCAGAGGAAGTAGATGATCTTGATTACATTGGGGGTGTCAACCAGCATGGTCAGCTGGGGGTTTGTACCCTGCAGTTTAGTTGCATCAATGTTAAGTATACTTAACACTGGGAAGGCAAAGCAAAGTGTGGTTTGCTTTGGTTTGGTTTAGTTTGGTTTTCCCAAGCAAATATGACACAAAGAGAAAGAGATAAATGTTAATAGTGATGGCAAAAATATAATTAAAGTACAAGTTATAACATTAGCTAGAATTAGATGGAATTAAAGGGAAAAAGAGCATTCGTGAGTAGGAAAGGAATAATTGGGTCTGTAGGCTAACAGCACTCTGAAGATTTAAGGAACAGTGAAATTGTTGAATATGTAAATGGTAAGAATAAGGGAAAGTCATCGGAGCAAGGGATTTATGTGATTATTCCATTTCAATGATGAAAAGGTCTGGGATTGTCAAGGAAAATCTCTAACATTGTAATGTGCCATATAGGTCTTGGCACCTCACCAGAATAGGGTTTTATGTACAAAACACTTTCTGCTTCCTATGTGAAGTTATCCAGTGAGAGTCATACAAAGATTGGAGAATAGGAAGAAAAACTCAGTCTAGAGTTGACTATGGGAATGGGTGGGTTGCAAGAGGCAAAAATATTTGAGAAGAGGTCCTGTAAACAAAATACCATTCTATTGGAAGGATTATCCACAGAGAAATCAAAGTCTCTCAGAAAAATTGCGGAGTGCAAAATTTTTAAGCAAAGTTCGAAGATATCAAGAAATACATGCAATTGTCAAAAAGGTCTTTAGGTGCTAACAACTACTAGTAGATGTAAATCTAAAAATTTTATGTGTTAAAAAAGTGAGTATATTTTCCGGTGAGACCAAGAAATCTATCAACATTTAATAACACCTTGGTGTATCAGGGAAAATGTGGTCATAAGGTTTTAAACACCCTTACAGATGAAAATTGAGGCACATGGAAAGTAAAATGTAATTATCAAATGGAATTAATGTTTAGTGCATTAATGTTTGTTGAACTTCAACTAGTTTTCAATCTGGTCACATAGTCTCATTAAAGTAAGGAATTTCTATAAGAAAGTTAGGAACCAACAGAAATCAGAAGGGTCCTTTTTTCTCTCTTTAGAGAAGATATATCACTCAGAGAATTGGTTAAAATCTCCAGACAGATTTGGATTGGGAAATGAACAATGGAGATTTTTTCAGCGAAGTCTGCATAGTGCAAGATTGTGACTGAAGACAGCATAAGTGTTCACATTAAGACTCTTTTGCACAAAGAGTTTGTGGTCTTTACTAAGAATACCAGAGTGGCAACAGTCAAGCCAACAACATAGCCACTGAATACTGTTTTATACATGTATAATAATTCAATTATATTTTGATAAACAAATAAAATTAGGGACTTCAGACTTCATGTAGTTACTCCCTAACAATCTAGAAATTTTCTTTAAACATACTTGTAAGTTTCATTAGATCAGTAACAATTTCTTTCTCATCTACAACTATATTCTGACACCTGTCAAAGTGCATGGCACAATGTAAGAGCTTAGTACCTACTTGTTGAATGAATATGTTTCTAGTAAGGCTGCCTGATGGGACATCCCCATTCTCTGTTACTTTTGAACATATATTTAGGCATGTTCCTCCTACTTTATCTCCCAGAATAGTTGAATGAGCACACAGTTGATAACACATTTGATGGTCTTTACCAAAAGGACACAGGTAGGCAAGTTCTGGCTGTTAGCATGGCACCTCATTCATGTTGATGCAGAAGGGTAGATAATCACACAGGTAAAGAGCTTACTCACTGTGAATCCAGCCATTTCCATTATTCTTTATAGTCTACTGCCTTTTCCCACCTTCAAAATTCTGCCAACATTTTTATGTTGTAATATATAAAATCCAATTATCTTTTTCATTTTCTAGTGAAAAACTGTAATATTAATTTCTTAACTTTTTATATTACATTCTTTTCATTCTTGAGACTTTAAGATAGTGAATCTCATTTTATTTCTTCTGTTTTAACTAAATAAGCATATTTATAATCTGTGAGCATTTATTTCAGACTTGTTTCTACTCTCTTTTAACATTTCGTGTTAAAAGCCCAAGGTAGGATGTTCCCAAATTCATATTCCCCTAGGGATCTTTTGTTCTTGCCTGCACTCTAATAAAGTAACACATGCTATTCAATCTAATTTACTTCTCTAAAAGTTTTTCTAAGTGGCTGTAATGTTAATTTAAAGTTTCTTCAATAGATTTTTGTCCTAAATAAATCATTGAAAACTGCATGGGCTTTTACTACCAAGTGACCTCCTCCTGAGAAAAAGAAAGTGCCATGAATCCATTCTCCTTTCTATTACAAAAGGCTGAGAGATATTCATATTTAAAATCCAATGACTGTGACCAAATTAGAAATATATATATCATATGTATATATATATTATAGGAATATATATATTATTTTTTTTATTTTTTTTTCACACTATTCACTGAAAACATTTGTTGAGGCAAATAGAAAAAAAAATTGTTACAATCATAATTTTTCTAACTTTGCACAAAATTATAAGCAGATTACATTCTTCATATTAAACATCTTTATATGCACTTTCAATGAACAGTATATATATATATATATATATATTTATATATATTTTTTAGCAACCATCTTTACTATACCCATTCCCCTTTCCTGCCCCCCACCTCCCCCATGTCGCATCCGGTGTTTCTCTATTTCTCTTATGTTTCCCATTCCCACCTCCCTTATATATATTATATATTATAATCTCAGTATTAGGTTATTGGCTCCTTTTCATCTATGACGTGTATGTGCGTGTGTGTGTGTTCGTATATGTATGTCTTAACTATAAATTTATTTTCAGGAACAAAGTCACTAAAATTTAATCTACTAAAGAATTTTTTTCTCAAGGGTTCACTTCATTAACTAAAATATTCTAAATGCCAATAAACTAATATAACAAAATGAACCAAAATTTAAAATATTTTCTTGCATATGTCTGCAAATTTAATAACATGTTAGAAAATAGAACGAGAATATTAAAACAGATTTTGATGATTTAAATGCAAGGTTAATAGTAATGAGAGATGAAAAAGAATATATGAACATGAGACCTTTATTACTTTCTTTGCAAGTCATTTATTACCCATAAGCATATTTTTTATAATGTGATTCACTATTCAATGAAATAAAGTATATACTTATTTATATTGTATATGCCTATTTATCTTTGAGTTCCTTTTTCATTATGCCCATGATGTTTATGCTACTTAAACTTATCTGTTTCTTGACTAGACTTGTTAGCCCTTTAACCTATCAATCTAAATACTTTTCTTCATTTTCCTAATACTGTCTTATGTTTAAAAAAAACTGGTAAAAGTTACTCAAATTACCAAAAAAGTAGTATAGAAAGGACTGCCCATTCTACAAAGGCAAAAGTAAATGCATAGCAAATGAGAAGTTAAACTTCATAGCTTTTCTCCTCTTTGATTCATATTGAGCTCATAGAATGCAGGAAGAAAGGCCCTATCTTGGTGTCTTAATTAATTGAGTATTATCTAGAAGTTCTTTTCACAAAATTGGTGAAAAATGTTCCCTCTGGCAACTTTAAAATCATTCTTTATAATTAGTATTTAGTTGTATTATTGAAATGAAATAAGCTTCTTTTTGTCTGCCAACACCAATTTTCAGCTCAGCAGTAAGAAATGGGTCCTAGGTGTTAAAATCAGCAGGTTTGGTGTCATGTTGCAATGACATACAGAAATTCTGTCATTATTTTACTCAGGAGAAATAAATTTTATTTTTTTCTGAATCTGATGTTTACTCATGAATTCAAAATTCTATTTGTATTGAGTTATAACAAAGATACAGATCTTAGGCTAATACGCTGAAGGGTACTAATTGTAAATAATTAGCGCCTAGAAATACAAAAGCAATCTCTTCTTAATCATTTTTCTTCTTAATCTCTTTAATCAATTTTCTAGTACACTAAATGCCAACATATAAATTTTCTTCAAAAATAATAAAATAGGTTATAGATTAATTTAAATCTATGATCTATTCACTGGCAATTTCTTCATTCCACTAGTTCAACTGTATTTATTTCATCTTGCTTTAATTCTGGGATTCTATGCTAATTGTGATTATCACAATAAGATACTGCACTTGATATAAATATTCATCATTTATGAATTTGATCATCAAATCTTGAAAACCTACTAAGAATACTTATCTTTAACATTTTTGAGATATCTAGTCACGCACATTAAAATTGTAACTGTGAAGTGAAAATGAAACTGCAAAATTTTCCAGATAATCTTTTAATCTTCAGAGCATTCAAAATCCCTAAGGAATATGTCAAGTATTCTGTTTTTGTAATCACCCCTGTGATAGGTGTAAAAAAGTAACATGGGATGGTAACTACCTTCTGTCTAAAATTTAACTGAGGAAAATATGAATTAAAACTATATAAATCAAAGAGCTGGGGACAAAGCTCAGTTGGTAGAGTGCTTTGCATGTACAAGGCCCTGGGTTCAATCCCCAGCACCACACACATACAAAAACTATATAAATTAATAAATTACAGTCAAAACAGTTTTAAAACATATTGAATACACAGAGAGTTGTCATGTTTCTTTGGATGCTGGGATTAGTATCTGTCTTATTCTTCTAGAGGTGCCATAACAAGATATCACACCACAGTTGGCATAAGCAGAAAAAGTGTATTGCTCAAAGTTGTGGAAATTGGAAAGTCCAAGCTCAAGTATCCATCCAGGTGATTCTCAGGCTGAGGTTTCTTCTCTAGGCTTGCAGGCAACTACCATCTGTCCCTATGTCACTTGATCTTTTCTGTTCATGTGGATTACAAGAGACCTCTGATGTCTACTTCTCTTCTTATAAGGACACCAATCCTACAGGATTAGGGCTCAACTCTTATGATCTCATTAAACTCTAATTGCTTATTTAAAGATCCAATCTTCAAGGTTAGTCATATTGAGTTTAGAAGCTGAACATACAATATTTGGGAAGAGGTAACATGATTGAGTCCAAAATATTTTCTGAAACTTGATTAATGGGCAAAATCTAAGTAAATGAAAGAAGAAAAGAAGAATCAGCATTAAGGAATAAAATACCATGAGAAAGGGTAATGAGAAATCACATTTTCTAAAATCAGATATGTGATTCAATCCAAAAAAGAGAACTGATAATAAAGAGTGAAAAATAAGATTCACATTTGTTGAACAGGCTATCTTTTCTCCAATGTATGTAATTGAGGATGTTTAACTCAAATGTGAAAATCAAGTACAAAAAGAATAGTTCACTGCTAGAGGTTTTGAACATTTTTTCATATATCTGTTGGCCATTGGTTTCTTCTTCTGTGAAGTGCTTGTTCAGTTCCTCTGCCCATTTATTGATTGGGTTATTTCGTTTTATGGTGTTAAGTTTTTCGAGTTCTTTATACGTCCTAGACATTAATGCTCTATCTGAGGTACAGGTAGCAAAGATTTTCTCCCATTCTGAAGGCTTTCTCTTCAGGTTCTTGATTATTTTCTTTTCTCTGAAGAAGCTTTTTAGTTTGATACCAAGCCATTTCTTGATTCTTGATTTTACTTCTTGCACTTTAGGAATCTTGTTGAGGAAGTTGGGTCCTCAGCCAAGATGATGGAATATGGGGCTTCAGTTTCTTCTAATGAGCACAGGGTCTCTGGTCTAATGCCTAGATCCTTGATCCACTTTGAGTTGAGAACTGTGCAAGGTGAGAAATAGGTATAAATTTCATTCTTCTACATATGGATATCTAGTTTTCCCAGCACTATTTGTTGAATAGGCTATCTTTTCTCCAATGTATGTTTATGGCACCTTTGTCTAGTGTGATTTAACTATATTTATGTAGGTTTGCCTCTGTGTCTTCTATTCTGTTTCATTGGTCTTCTTGTCTGTTTTGGTGCCAATATCATGCCTTTTTTTTGTTACTATAGCACTGTGGTAGAATTCAAATTGTCAATAAATATATTAAAAACTGTTCAGCATCTCTCTAGCAATTAGAAAAATGCAAATTAAAACTACACATGAGATTCCATTTTACTCCAATCAGAATGGCAATTGTCAAGAATATAAGTAATAAATATTGGAGAGGATTTGGGAGAAAAGGTATACTCCTACATTGTTGTTGGGACTGGAAATTGGTGCAACCACTCTGGAAAGCAGTATAGAGATTCCTCAGAAAACTTGGAATGGAACCATCATTTCATACAGTTATCCCACTCCTCCACATATGCCCAAAGGACTTAAAATAAGCATACTATAGTGACACAGCCACATCAATGTTTATAGCAGCTCAATTTACAATAGCTAAGCTATGAAACCAACCTAAGTGACCTTCAACAGATGAATGGATAAAGAAAATGTACATAAACATGATGGAATATTACTCATCCATAAAGAAGAATGGAATTATGGCATTTGCCATTAAATGGATGGAAATGGAGACTATCATGCTAAGTGAAATAATATAATCCTGAAAAAACCCAAAGATCATATGTTCTCTCTGACAGGTGGGTGCCAACACACAATAAGGGGTGGCAGAAGAAAAGATATTCATTGGATTAGACAAATGGAAATGAAGAAAAGGGATGTGGGATGGGAACAGGAAAGACAGTAGAATGAATTAGACATAATTTTTCTATGTTCATATATGAATACATGATCAGTAAAACTCCACATCATGTACAACCACAAGAATGGGATCCTAATTAGAATAAGTTATACTCCATGTATGTAAAATATGTATGTCAAAGTATACTCTACTGTCATATATATCTAAAAAGAATTTAAAAATAATTTAGCTTAAAAAGTGTACCAATAAATATACAAAAACACCAGTACAAAATATTCAGCAATGATTTTGTATATTTGGAAATTATAGTAAGGTAGAACCCTACCTTCTACACAGGCTATTTTTAACATAAGATCTCATATTTTCTGCTTTATTGAAAAAGCAGTTCAAATAGAATATCACTGTACATAGGAATTTATGCTGCAAATAAAAGAACATCATATGAATTGGGATCATTTAGATTTTATCAAATATTAAAACCAGCACCTAATGTGTATGTCTATACTCATCCTATCCTCCATTTGTGGACAGTCACAGCTTTGAATAACATTTCATTTCTTAAAAATAAAATAAAAACAAAAATCATTATTTAACTAATATTATGAATATCCCGACTTCTTATTAAGTTATTCCTATGTATTTGGTTCCAAGACATACGACAGAGTTACAAAACCACAACAGCATGGAACTGGCATAAAAATGGACACATAGATCAATGAAACAAAATAATGATGAACAGAAGTAAATTAATGTATCTACAGTCACTTGATTTTCAACAAAGGCTGTAAAAACATACAATGGAGGAAGGACATTTTCCATAAATGGCGCAGGGGAAACTAAATATAGACATACAAAAGATTGAAACTTGACCTCTGTTGTCCTCCATAAAAATCAACTCAACATGAATCAAAAACCTAAATGTAAGACTTGAAAGTATGAAACTAGAAAAAATATAGAGGAAACAGAAGATATTTTTGAAGGTAATTATTTTTTAGAGATAACCCCCCAAAGCATATGAAACAAAAACAAAAATAGAAAAATGGGATTATATCAAACTAAGAAGCTTCCATAGAGCAAAGGAAACAAACAGAGTGAAAGACAACTTATAAAATGGGAGAAAGTAGTTGCAAACTATTCATTCAACAGGGATTTAATATGAAGAATATATAAGAAACTCAAAAATATTCAACAATAACAAAAATGCAAATAATTTCATTAAAAAATGGATAGATATTTCTCCAAAGAGAAAAACAAATTGCTAACAAATATAGAAAAAAAACTTGCTCAATACCATTAGCCATTAGGGAAATGCAGATAAAAACTACAGTGAGATACCATCTCATACCAGTTAGAATGGCTGTTATCAACAAGAAAAATAATAAAAAATGCTAAAGAGAATGTGGAAAGAAATCCTTATAAAGTATTGGTAACAATGTGAAGTAGTACAGCCATTATAAATAGTAGCACAGAGGTTGCTCAAAAAATTAAAAATAGAGGGACAATATATGATAAGATTTAGATATGAGGTGTCCCCCACAACTCCTATTAATGCAGAAACATACAGAAGTTAAATGATTAGATTATGAGAACCATAGCCTAATTAGTCCTTCCTAGTTTGAATGGACTAACTGGGTCATACATGTAGGAAGGTGAAGCATGGCTGAAGGAGGTGTGTCACTGGAGCATACCCAATGAGCTAAGAAACTTTCCTTCATTAGAAACACCAACACACACATTAACTCTGCTTCCTTGCTGCCACGAGGGGAGCAGTTTCCTTTTGCCACACCTTCCCCCATGATATGCTCCCTCACCTTGGGCCTAAAGCAGTGGAACCAGTCATCTATGGACTGAGACATCTGAAACTATGAGCCTCAAATAAACATTTCTTCCTCTGACTTTTTCTTGTTGGATGTTTTGGTCACAGGATTGAAAAAATTGACTCAAACACATATGGTCAAGTTATTCTATTCTTGGCTACATATACAGAGGAATGAAATAAGCATATTGAAGAGGCAGCTGTATCACCAGGTTTATTACAGAACTATTCATAATTGCCAAGAAATGGGGTCAACCAAGATGTCTATCAACAGATGAATGGATTAAAAAATGTAGAATAGATATACACAATACTATTCAGACATGAAAAAAGAATGAAATCTTATCATCTATAGAAAAATGCATGAAAGTGAAGAACATTATTTTAAGTGAAATATACAAAGCACAAAAATGTTCTCTCTCATGTGTGGAGACAACAAATCTATTCAAATAAACAACAGTGATTACTTGATCTTAGGGATGGAGGAAATGGACAGAGGTTGGATAATAGGTACAAAAACACAGTAAAAGAAGAAATAAGTTCCAGTGTTCCATAGCATAGTGGGTGAGTGGTTCAAAATAATCTAATATAAATTTTATGAATAACCAGAAGAGAAACTTTTAAAGACTCTAAATATAAAGAAATAATAAGAAAGAGAAGATGCTAATTACACTGATTTGATCAGCATGTACTTTGTACATAAGCTTAAATATTACACTATGTATACAGAAATGTATAAATATTCCATGTCAATCAAAAAATAATCAATTATGACTCTCTTTTTCATGGTTGACTTATTGATCTTCTAGAGCTGCCATAAAAATGACAGAGACTAGGTATTGTAAATGAGAGAAATGTATTATCTCAAAGTTCTAGAGGCTAGGAGGTATAGATCAAAGTTCTATCAAGGTCACTTTTGGTGAGGCTATTCTTCTTAGCTTATAGAGAAATCTATTTGTTGTGTATCACATGGTCTTTCCTCTGTGTACATCTGAAGAGATACTCTGGCATATCTTTTTATCCAGTTTTGTTTTTTTTTTTTTTTTTTTTTTGCTTCTATGATCAAAAGACCCAGCAAGAACAATTTCAGATAAGAAAAGTTTATTTGGGTGGTTAAAAGTTTCAGAAGTCTCAGTCCATCAACAGGTTCTCTCCTCAAGGTTTGAGGTGAGCCAGAATATCATGCAGAAGAATGTGGTGAGGGAAAATGACTCAGGTCATTGCACCAAGAAGCAGAGAGAGACTAAGCTCAGCTCACCAAATATGTACCCTAAAGGCACACCCCTCAATGACCCAACTCCTCCAGTCACACTCTACCTGCTTTCAGTTACCACTCAGTTAATCTCTCTCAAACTATTAATTTACTGATTAGATTAAGGCTCTCATAACCCAATCATATCACCTCACACATGAGCTTTTGGGGGATATCTGCTATCTAAATCAAAACACACCCTAAACACTCTATCTTCACATTAAGTCACATTAGAGATTAAGGCTTCTAAACATGAACTTTCAAGGGACACAATTAAATCTATACTAATGCATACTTAATTGCAAACAGATAATCATGAGATCAGCCAGACTGCAAAAATAATTTTTAATTGTTTCTCTTTATCACTAAAGAATCATAAATTTTTACAATTGTCCATGGACAAGAGTACATTTGTGGAGTACAGAAGTTTAGTGAATAAGTTCAGGAATACCATCATAGCAAAAATCCAAAAGTAAAAAAACTGAAAGGGATAAGAACAGTTTCTCATTAGCCATGTCACCCTTTCTGCTATGTAGCACAACTCAATGCCAAGAGAGAGTCCCTTGACTGGCAATATTGTCCATGGAGAAAAGTGAGTGCATACTGAGGGAGTGTCCAACTCTCTTTCCATCCAGTCATTGCCCAGAAAGTCTTGTTTTTCAACTCATCCAGATCACTGAGGTGACTGGCTGTATTCAGTGACTGAGAGAGTATGGGAACAGGTATGAGAAGCTACAGACCCTACTAACCACTATGCAAACTACATCAGGAAGCTGGCCCACAAGTCACTTGCAATTCTCACACAACTGCCCCTTGAAAACCACAAATGTACTGCAAACTCCAACCTCTTTTTCCTCAGTCTAATCCCCAAGCAAACCACCTCAAATAGCAAACACAAGCATCCTAGGCATATAATACAGCCAGTTCAACTCTGCAAGATTCGGGTGAAGGCACATACACTTCAGCATTTCAGGACACAAGCCTAAAGAAAACAAACAGGGGGTTTGCAGCAACTTGCTTGACTTTGTAGGATAGAGAGAATGCATAAAATCTTAAGGTTTTTCTGAAAAGAAATAAGATTTGTGCACAGAAGCTTTCATAGAAAAAATCTGAGAGAGGCTCACAATTCCTACCCAGGTTGGTAGTATAGGAAATTGTTTCCAGAAGCTAGTCAGTAAAGATCAGAGGGGGAAAAAAAAAACTGCTTCCTCAAATGCAAAGGACATTAAAAATCAAGGAAACAGGATACCACCTTAGGAAAACAAAAACATTCCACTGAAGTAATGGAGACCTGTGAATTGCCTGACAAGAAAATCAAAAAATAATTGTTTTAAATATGTTCAGTAAACTACAAGTGAACACCAATGAACAACTCAGTAAAATCAAAAAAATGACATGAGTAAAATATGTCAATAAAAAGAGAAAATAATTTAAAAAATGATTTCAAGAACTAGAAATGAAATGAGTGAAATAAAAAGCATCAATAACAAACTTGATCAAGCAGAACAAAGATTCTGTGAACTTTATGATGTTATTTGAAAATATCCAAAGGGGAAGAAAGTAATAAAAAATGAAGAAAGCTTACAGAATTCATAAAACACTATCAAATGAGATCATATAAGCATTGTGGAAGTATCAGAAAGAGAAGAGAAAAAGAGAGAGAAAATTCATTTAAATTATAGCTAAAAATTTCTCAAATGTGGTGAGATATAGGGATCCAGGTATATGAAGATGAATAAGTCTATAAATATCTATACAAATAATAAATATAATAAATATAAGTCTATAAATATGTTCAATCCAAAGTGGACCTAAGACACATTACTATAAAACTGTCAAAAGTTAAAGACAATGAGATAAGGTTGAAAGCAACATAAGATAAGAGGCTTATTATACTGAGGAAAATTTCATAAGGCTATCAGCAGACCTCTCAGCAGAAACCTTGCAGAATAAAAATTGGGGGATAATGTAGTAAAACAAAAAGCAGATAATTAACATCTAACAATATCTCATTTGGTAAATTTGTTCTTCAAAAAAAGAGAGGTAAAGATTTTTCTAGGAAAACAATATATAAGGGAATAGACCACTGTTAGACTTACCTTATAAGAAATGCTCAAGGGAAGTCTTCAAGCTGAAAGGATATAATTGGCAACATGGAAATAAATGAAGGTACAAAGTCACTTTTTAGAAAGTCAAATATATAGGAATAATTAGAATACTCTAATACTATATTAGTGGTGTATAAATCAATTATAACTCTATGTAAGTGTTAAAAGACAACAGCATTAAAACAATCATTGTCACATTGATTTAGTAATGGATCTGCTTTATAAAAAGATGTAAATTGGGACATCAAAACATAAAATGTGGAAAGGGGAACTGTAAATTTTTGAATACAAAGTTAAGTAATCTTCTTAAAATAACTAGATGTTTTATGGAAGCCTGAAAAAATCTTATAGTAATAAACAGATGAAGAGAAAGAAATTAAATCATACTACTACAGAAAATCATTGAATCATAAAGGAAGATAGGAAGAAAGGGGAAAAAGTGTCTATAAAATAGAAAATACTTAACAAAATGACATAGCACCTACTTGGCAGTAATTTCAAATGTAAATGAATTACATTCTCTGATCAATGAAGTACACAAAGCAGATTCACTGTGTGCACTGGTTACCATTTTATCCCACTACATATTGAGCTGCAAATTCTACTTCCTGAGTGCCCATGAGACAGAATAATCACACAAATTACACAAAATAGGTTTACATATTATGGATAGAACAGAAAGGAGGATTTATGGTGAGCTGGTCCCTCAGTGCAGAGCAGTGCACAGAGTAGCTGAAATCTTATCTTCAAATGCCCCACTCTTGCATCCAACCTGCAAATTTCCCCTAGAAGTGCAGTTGAGACAATTCTGCAGAAGCAGCAAAGTTTATTGAGGAAATAGGTACACAGACCAATTGATTGAAGTTAGCTCTCCTTTCCTTCAGAGAGTGACCCCAAAATGAGGGTTTCAGAAGTTATTATAGGGTGGACAAGTTACATGACTTGGGAAAGCAGGATTTGGCAAATACTCAACCTATAGTTATTTACAGTTCAATCATGACAGCACCACCCTTTCAGTTCCTGGAACTTTAGGTTACTGGCCAAGGAGTCTGGCAGCTTCTGGTTTGGCCCCATCCATGAGAAGCAAGCACAGCATTAAATCACAGAAGCACAAAAAGCAGGTTAGCAGATACATGCAGGACTGAGCCAGAGTGACTCCATTTAGAGTTTGGATTTTACACCCCCTGCACTGCAAATGAGGAACTCTGTCAGCAGCTAATCCTAGAATTGATATTCCAAGGAAAATTAAAATAAGCTGCACTAATGTGTTAGAGGGCATAGTGCTATATGAGAGCCCAGAGTATTCATGTCAGTTCTTCCTTATTTTGATATGTTGCATGGTCCGCATATTCTACAGATACTCTTGAGAATGACAACAAGAAAAGACAAAAACAAAAACAAAAAAAGGATAGGGAAACGTGGATCAATGCCAAGCCACTAGTAGAACAGTTCAGAAGAGGAAGAAATAAGTGAAAAAACAACATCTTACTACATGAACTACAAGATGATCACTACTGTTTTAAATAAACAGGTAAAATCAAAGTGGAGAGACAGAAAAAGATATTCCATACAAATTAAAATCAAAAGGGAGCAGGGATAGCTGTATTTATCTAAACAAAATAGACCTTAAGTCTAAAATTGTAACAATGCCATTGTCAACTTATCAGCAGTATATAGTAATTGTAAATATGTATGTATCCAATATCAGCATACCTAAATACATAAAGCAAATGTTAACTTGTGAGAAAGGAGAAGTGTAAACAGGAATGCAATAATGGTATAGGACCTTAATACTCCACTTTGAATAATGAACATAGTATTTAAGAAAAAAAATAAGGAAAGAGATTTTAACTGTACTTTATACCAAATGGACTTAATAAACATGTGTAAAACATTCCATTTAGAAAGTAGAAGAATACATATTATTCTCCAGCACACACAGAACATTTCTGGATAGATCATATATCACAAGACAACAAATTTAAGACAACTGAAATAATGTTTAGAACCTTCTTTTCATATCAATATTACTGAACAGAAATCAGTAATACAAAGGAAATTAGAAAAGTCACAAATGTGTAAAAATTTTTAAAATATTTCTAAAAAGGCAATAGCCAAAGAAAAAATTAAAAGGAATATCAAAAAAGAATTTTGATACAAACAAAAATGAAAACACAACATTCTAAAACTTAAGGAATGCAGCAAAAGCAATGCTAAAAGTTTACAGTGATAAACACTTACACGGAAAAAGCAAAAAGATCTCAAATAAATAGACTAACTTTATCTGTCAAGAAACTAGAAAATAAAAATGAACTAAGCAAAAGCTAGAAAAGGATGGAAACAATAAAGATTAGATGAGCAACAAATCTGATAGAGAAGCAAAAATAAAAGAGAGCAATAAAACTAAGAGCTGGTGTTTAGAAAAGATAAACCAAACCTTTATCTAGACTAAGAAAACAAGGCAAAGATACAAATAAAATATAAATGAGAGAGAAGATATTACAACAGATCCTACATAAATACAAAGGATGATAAGAGACTACTCTAAAATAGATACTCCAATAAATTGGATACCCTAGAGGAAATGGATAAATTTCTAGAAACATAATGTAATAGTACTAAATCATGAAGAAATAGAAATTTTGTTATGGCCTAGTTTTTTTTTGTTGTTTGCTTTTTGGTACCAGGGATTGAACTAAGGGATACTCAAACACTGAGCCACATCCCCAGCCCTATTTTTTGTGTTTTATTTAGAGACAGGGTCTCACTGAGTTGCTTAGTGCCTTGCCATTGCTGAGGCTGGCTTTGAACTTGCAATTCTCCTGTCTCAGCCGTCCAAAGTGCTGGGATTACAGGCATGTGCCACTGTGCCTGGCTAGTTTGGATCTTAAATATCCCCCAAAGGCTTATGTGTTGACTACTTGGTAGATGGTGGTGACTTTAGAAGGCTAGGCATAGTAGTAGAAAGTTGGGTTATCATAGGCACACCCTTGAAGGGAATGCTAGGTCCTTGGCCCCTTCCTCTCTCCTTTCAGGTACCTTAAAATGAGCAGCTTTTCTCTGCCAAACACTCTCCACAATGAGATCCCTGTGACCCAAGTGGTAGAGCTAAGCAAGCATGAACTAAAACCTCTGAAACCATAAATCAAAGTAAATCTTTCTCCATATTAGTTAATTATGTCAGGTATTTTGTTACAGTAAT
Source organism: Xerus rutilus (assembly GCA_028644305.1). Classification (NCBI taxonomy): domain Eukaryota; kingdom Metazoa; phylum Chordata; class Mammalia; order Rodentia; family Sciuridae; genus Xerus; species Xerus rutilus. The sequence goes on along the minus strand of CM053401.1, from coordinate 50,149,474 downwards.
CAAGAAAGCTGATTAACACCAATCTAAACAGTAAGAAGATTGGCTCGATAATTAAAATCATCAATCAAAGAAAAGCCTAGGACCTGATGCCTTCACTTCTAAATTCTACCAAACATTTAATGAATAATTAATGATAAGCCTTTTCAAACTTTTCCATGAAAAATATTGAAGAGGAGATAAAAGTTTCAAACTTATTTTAGGAAGCCAGAATTACCCTGATGACAAAGCCAACAAGAACACAAAAAGAAGATTATAGCCTGTATCTTTCATAAATATAGATGCAAAAGTTCTCAACAAAATACTAGTACAATTTTTTTTACATTTCTCTAATTGCTAGAGATGTTGAACATTTTTTTCATATATTTGTTGACCAATTGTAACTCTTCTTCTGTGATATGTCTGTTCAGTTCCTTTGCTCATTTATTGAGTGATTTATTTATTTTGTGTGTGTGTTAAGTGTGAGTTCTTTATATATCCTTGAGATTAATGCTTTATCTGAGGTGTGGGTGGCAAAGATTTTTTTCAATTCTGTAGGCAATCTTTTCACATTCTTGATCATTTCCTTTCCTGTGAAGAAGCTTCTTAGTTTGATACCATCCCACTTACTGATTCTTTGTAGGAGCACTCTCCATACCTTCAACGCCTCCCTTCCATCTTTCCCCATTCTACGCTAATAGACTGTGTTCTTGACAGAGAGCACTCTTTTGTTTGTAACCTTTGGACTTGATTGGTCCAGGAGTGTATATAAGTTTCTGCACTTTCAGGAATAAATGGTGTTTCTGCTTCTCACTCTGGTGTTCCTGCTTCTTGCTCCGGGTATTTCTGTGTCTCACTCCAGCAGAGCAGTTCTTTACCTACACCCCGGGGTCTGGGGAGAGTGGCTCCGCAAACTGTCACCAACCTGGGAGACTCCATTTTATCTTTCCGGGAGACCCCTTCTTTCTCTGTCTCTCAGGACCCCAATTTGTGGAGTGGACCCACACCACCCCCGCTTACAGCAATAATTCTCGATTTTACATCTTTTTGAAAAATTAAGTTCCTACTGAAACTACACTGAGATTTCATATCACTCCAGTCAGAATGGCAATTATCAAGAATACAAGTCAAAATAAATGTTGGCAAGGATATGTGGAAAAGGTACACTCATATATTGCTGGTGGGACTGCAAATTGATACAATCACTCTGGAAAGCAAGATGGAGATTTCTCAGAAAACTTGGAATGGAACCACTGTTTGACCCAGTTATCCCACTCTTCTGCATACACTCAAAGGACTTACAATGAGAATACTATAGTGACACAGTCATATCAATGTTTACAGCAGCACAGTTCACAATAGCTAAGCTATGGAACCAACCTAGGTGCCCTTCAACAGATGAATGGGTAAAGAAAATGTGTTACATAAACACAATGGAACATTACTCAGCCATAAAGAAGAATGAAATTATGGCATTTGCCAGTAAATGGATGGAACTGGAGACAATCATGCTAGGTGAAATAAGCCAATCCTGAAAAACCAAAGGCCAAATGTTCTCTCTGATATACAGAGGGCCAGGGAAGAACAGAAGTTCAGTGGATCACACAAAGGGTAATGAAGGAAATGGAAGGTAGATGGGAATAGAAAAGACAGTAGAATGAACTTTCTATGAACATAACTTTCCTATGTTTTATATGAAAACATCATCAGTGTAACTCCACATCATGTACAACTGCAAAATTGGGCAGTTATACTCCATGTATATATGATATATCAAAATACATTCTACTGTCATGTGTAAATAAAAATAACAAATAAAAATGAAAAAATACTAGTACATTGAATTCAACAGCATATGAAAAAGATTAACCACCATTATCAAGTAGGATTTAGCCCTGGCATGCAAAAATGATTCAGCCCACTCTTGTTATATCTAGCCAATATTTTACTGGAAGTCCTAGCAAAAAAAATTAGGCAAGAAAAAATAATCAAAGACATGCCAATTTGACAGGAAGAAGTAAAATAGTATTTTTTAAAGATAGCATGATGCTTTATGTTAAAAACTCTAAGAGGCCACTAAAATACTTCTTAAACAAATATAATAAAGTGGTAGGATCAAAGACAGCATATAAAAATTACTAGAATATTTTATATACTAACAATGAACAAGAAAATAGTTTCATTTACAATATCATCAAAAGCATAAAATGTAATAAAGATAATAAAAATCTATACTTTAAACTACAAAATGTTGATAAAAAATGGAAAAAGGCAAAAATAAATGCAAAGCTATTTCATGTTCATAGATCAGAAGAATTGATATTATCAAAATGTCTATATAACCCACACATCTATAGATTCAAAGCAATCCCTATCAAAATCCAAATGAAATTTTTCACAAAATTAGGAAAAAAATACTAAAATTCATGTGGAATCATAAAATATCCAATTCAGTTAAGTAATTTTGAGCTAAGATAAAGCTAGAGGCATCATACTACTACAGTAATCAAAGGAGGATAATAGTGGTGTAAACACAGATACAAAGACCCAGGGAGCAGAACAGAAAGTCCAGAAATGAACCAGTGCATATAATTAACTGATCTTTGATAGGAATGTATAGAATATACAATGAGGAAAAGACAGTCTCTTGAATCAATGAAGGTGTGCATACTGGATATTCACATACAAATATATAGATAATATTCTCTTATTCCATATGCAAAACTCAATTTAAAATGAATTTAAAACTTAGGCATAAGTTCTTGAACCATAAAACTCTTAGATAGAAACATGGGGGAAATTTTATAGAATCGACTTTATCAATAGCTTTTTGGATATGATACAAAGGCACAGGAAATAAAAGCAAAAATAAATGAATCTATATCAAACTAAAACATTTATTTTCAACAAAGGGAACAATAAACAAAATGAAAAGTCATCCTAAAGAGTGGGAGAAAATGTTTGCAAATCATATATACAAAATGGGTAAAACCTACAATGCGTGTTTTAGTCAGCTATTTCACTGCTGTGACTAAAGGACCCAACCAGAACAATTTTAGGGGAGAAAAGGTGTATTTGAGGTCTCAGGGTTTTAGAGGTCTTAGTCCATAGAAAGCCAGCTCCATTCCTTGGGGCTCAAGGTGAGGCTGAACATCATGGTGAGAGAGTGGCAGAAGGAAGCAGCTCACATGATGATCAGAAAGAAAACAGACTTCCCTTGCCAGATATAAATATATAACCCAAAGCCACACCCCAATTCCACTTCCTCCAGCCACACCCTACCACTTCATTTACCACTCAGTTAGTCCCTATCAGGGAGATTAATCACTGATTGAGTTAAGAGTCTCACAACCCAATCATTTCTCCTCTGAACCTTCTTGTTATGTCTCACACATGGGCTTTTGGGGGAACATTACATCTAAACCAAAACAATGAGGAATTCACAAAAATTCATAGAAAAAACTCTATAAATATCCCAACCAAAAAACTGACAAAAGCTGGGCACCGTGGTGCTCGCCTATAATCCCAGTGGCTTGAGAGGTTGAGGCAGGAGGATCGCAAGTTTAAAGCCAGGCTCAGCAAAAGCAAGACCTCGGCCTCAGCAACTCGGTGAGATCTTCTCTCTAAATAAAATACAAAATAGGGCTAAAGATGTGGTTCAGTGGTCGAGTGCCCAAGTTCAATCCCAGGTACCTGCCCCACACAAAATGGGCAAAGAACCTGACATGCTTAAAATGTGATATACAAGTGGTCAATAGGTATATGAAGTTCTAAATATCAATAATCATCAAAGAAATGTAAACCAAAACTACAATGAGTACCTCATACCTGTTCAAATGCTTAACAAAAAGTCATAAGACAGTAATTGCTAGATACGATGAAAAAATGGGACCCCTATATATCATTTGTGGGAAAATAAATTAGTACAAATGTTATGAAAAACAGTATGGAGTTTTCTTAAAAATTGAAAATTAGAACTAACATATGATCCAGCAATCTACTTTTGGTATACATCCAAAAGAAATAAAATTCGTATGTCAAAAAAGTATCTGCAATACTGTTTACAATAGCCAGGATATGGTATTAACAAATGGCCATCAATGGATGAATGGATAATAAAAACATGGTTTTTACATTGCTTTGGTTTGGATATGAGATGTCCACCTAATGCTTCTTGTGTTAATGCATATTCAGAGGTGAAATGGCTAGATCATGAGTCATAACCTAATCTGTCCATCCTAGGTTGAAACGATTAACTAGGTGACAACTGTAGACAGGTGAGGTGTGGCTGGAGGAGGTAGGCCACTGGAGGAGTGTCTTGGGACAGGCTCATCTTCACTGCAGCCCTTGCATTCTCTGCTTCCTGGCCACCAGTAGTGGAGGAGCACTCCCTCACCATGGCCTTTCATCATGATGTTCTGACCACAGACAACCTCTGAAATCATAACCCAAAATAAATTTTTCCTCATCCAAGTTGCTCTTGTTAGGTGTTTTGATCACAGCAACAAAAATCTGGACCAACACATATATATACTACTCAGCCATTAAAAAAATTTTTTTTTCTCATTTCTGACAACATGGATGAACCCAAGGAATATTATGTTAAAATGTAGTAAGCCATATGCAGAAAGAAAAGTAGGTCATAATCTTATTTACATATAGAATCGAAAAAAGTGATGTTCATAGAAGCAGAGAGTAGGATGGTTGTTGCCAGAAGCTGGGGTTAGGGTAGGAGAAGTAGACAGATTTTGGTCAAAGGGTACAAAGTTTCAGTTAGATAGGATTAATATGTTCTGGAGGAGAAAAAAAAGAGTCAAAGAGAAAAGGTATTGGACTTCTTTATTCTTAAAACCATGCCCCCAAAGAAGACAGAGGCAGAAACAGAAACATAGAATGCATCTCATTTGAAACTAAAAATTATGTGTAACTTCTACATGGAAAAATTAGGAAGAGCTGTCAATTTTGATGAATTAGTGAATCAGTGGGATTCTATCAGGAACAACCTTCTAATTTTCTCTCTTAATGCTTTGGAACACTTTACTTAGGATTAAAGATTAATTAATTTTATAGCTGCTACTCTGAATATGCAGTTATCCTCAAAGTAGAGTACATATAGAGAGGAGAACAATGGGATATCATGGCTGGGGAGTAAGATGAGAGCCAAAGAGGTGTTTTTTAAAAAATACAAGGAGAAGATTGTCAAAACAACCTACCTGCTTTCCAAAACTAAATCCTGCTAGGCACAGATGAATTCACAAGGAAAGCACAAAACAATTCCTTGAGAAACAGATACCTTTAATCCTAAGTAAAGTGTTCCAAAGCATTAAGAGAGAAAATTAGAAGCTTTTATTAATAATGCTAATACAAAATATTTCAAAAATAGCCAGAGGGTAAATAACATAGTAAAAATATTCTTAATGTACATTCACACATAATTTCTGCCAATATTATAATCTAGGAAGCCAGTAAGAAATACAAGTAGTCATTATAAGAGTTTTTATTCAGAAATATCAGACTGGCTATTTGAATTTTAATATATGTCACCATATTCCTAAACAAATGCATATATATATGGTAAAAACCTATTCACAAAATCACAATAGTTAAAAAAGGAAAGTATTCAGTATCTAACTTAATAGAAATACATTTACTATCCTCCTATACAGTTGTTGTGGCTAATTTATGGTGCATATGTACAATGAAATACTAATTATTTAATACAATAAATGAAATACTGATTATTTAATACAGTATAAAGTGCTTTCCTGTGTGTACTGATACAAGGTAAATTATTGAGTCAAAAAGAAAATTCAGAGCAGTAGATATATTTGTGAACATATTGCATTTGTGCATATTACATGGACTTGTAAAAAAATTAAAATGAAGTATATATACTTGAAAGAATATTTGTATAATATATGCAGAAAACTCACAATGGTTGAGATATAATAATTGAGAAAATATTTACTTTTCATTGTATATTCTCTACTTGCTTCTAACTTTTATAGCAATTGCGAGTATCATATATTCAAAAACAAATCAAATACAAAACTTGTAAGGAATACTAACTAGCTTTCTCATAGTAGCAAGAAAAAGGATAAGGCATATTGAGTCCCAAGTAAGAGGAACACTGAAAATTAAGTAAAGGGAACAGTAAGCATGATCATATTGAAATCATCCACTCTTTTAAGATACACAGCCCAAATAAGATTGTTCCAATGAGCCTGTCTTAAAATCCTAACATGAACAAATGCACATTTCTTCTATAAGTCATAGAAATATTAGACTTTTCCTATACTCTACACTTTGTACTGTAGCAATTGACTTCCATACTTTTTTTAAAATTTTTTTTATTAGTTTGTTTAATTGCATTTCAAGTCATAGCACATATATAGAGCGCAATTTTTCCATTTCTCTGGTTGCAAACCAGATGAGGTTACACCAATTGTGTTTTCATACATGCACCAAGGGTAGTGATGACGATCTCAATCAACCATCTTTACTATACCCATTCCCCTTTCCTGCCCCCTGCCTCACCCATGTCGCGTCCAGTGTTCCTCTATTTCTCTTATGTTTCCCATTCTCACCTCCCTTATTCATCAGCATCCACTAATCAGAGAGACCATTCGGCATTTGGTTTTTTGGGATTGGCTTACTTATTCTCATACGTTAATGCCTTTCTCCAGCAATGGACTTTTACATTAATATTTCTTAAGTAGATAAGACAATGTCCATCCTTTAGGAAATTTTGACTCAGACATTGCTTTCTCTAGGGCCTTCCTAGTTTAAACTTTTACTTCACTGGGAATTCCTTCTTCAGTCTTCTCTGAATTCCTTTATTCTACCACATACTATATCTAAAATTATCATTTGCAGTTCTTTTTCTCTCTAGGCATCTAGGCATTAGCTATCAGGGGCTTGTTACATTTAATTTAATTCAAAACCCTCTGAAGTGACTTGAGAAACCTGAGGTCCAGAGAGATTAAGTAACTGCCCAAATGAAAATCAGTCAACATTTATTTGACCCAAAGTGTCTGATTTATGGTTGCACACTTAACCTCTATGTGATGCTATTACACAGATTAATATTGAAATTAATATATTAGCATCTAAAGTTCTGCTACTAAAAATGACATATTACTTCTTCATTCCAGTAAGCAATCTTTGTACTTTTTCTCCTGTTGTGATGTTATTCCTGATCTAGTTCTAAGCTATCACATCAGTCATCTTGAGAATGACTATTAGTATTTCTCATATTATTCTAAGTTAAGAGCACATAGTAAGATGTTTTGAATTAGTATACCTAGCTTCAAATTATATTACATAGTAACAAGGAAAAGGGATATAAGGAAACTCTCAAATATTCTCCTATAATTTGCTGAAAGTATAAGAAAATAAGGATACAATAAAGTGATGAATCCGTGTCTCCTTCATTATGCCAATTAAAGCAGAAAGTCTAGTACCTTAGTCTTACCTGTTTTAATATGAGTATGAAGTTTATACTGAGGTGAACTCAGAGGAGAACACACAGTCCTTACTTTTTTATGACTCTCATTATTGAAAGTTCAGTAAGGAGTCAATTATTTTGAAATATCTGAATTAGTCTTGCTACTTCATGTATAATCTTAATAACCCATTGTTTGGAAGCTACTCTGTTTGTCTAAGAGAGTGAAAAACAATAAAGTTCAATTCTGTTTACCTAAAAAGGGGACAACTTAAATAAAAAAAAGATTGAAAATGAAGAATACCTTATTAAATTATTTCCTCTTTAAGGTCTAGAACCAAATTTAGGAAACATGATCCAACAACTTAACCTCTTGTCAATTTTTTGTGGAAAAAATATATATATACACATATGTGTGTATATATATATATACATATATATATATGTATATATATATATATATATCATCTAGAATGAAGAAGTCACTTCTAAAGGAATAGGATTTTATTCTTTGTCATTTATCAGTTGGGTTACATTATTTAGTTTATTAAGAGGAACATCAGATGTTTTATTTCTAGATTTTAACTGGAAAAAGTGTTGATACCATAAGGCTTTTGAATAAAGCTTAAGCATTTTGCTTTCCTTAATTTGGTTAAATTGGAAGGAAAAATTTGTTGTATCAAGATTCATTCATTTTCTACCTCTCTTGCCAATAAAATCAACAATCCACCAAAATTTAGTGTGATCATTTTAACCTAAATCTATGACTTATACTAAAGATATATTATGTCTACAAAGGACATTTTAATGTGTCAAGCACCAACAGAAGTCTTCCATCTACTGGTGTGCACCAGGGCATCATTCCAAGTGATTTGCAGTCTGCTTCTGCAGCACTTAGCATGTACAAGTAGCTGAGCACAAGGCAAATATGTTGTATGAATGCATGTTTCTGAAAGAGCAGCTGCTATGGAGTCTTAAAATGTAGCTCAATATCAAAGGGATAAGATTAAGGCAAGCCCCAGTGAGACTACTAGTTTCTGTTGATTACCAGCTGTCATGGGACCAAACTTTAGAATTGTATACTGCTTCCTGTCCTTAAAAAGATTCTCCAGTTTAAGGTTGAAAATACATTTTGGTATTGCCTTATTTTTACTTTTGTACCAAAGTTTATTCTAAGTGGATTCTTCATTTTCTATGAATATTTCTTGAACACCAGGAAAATGAAATATTGAAGAACAGTAAAAAGATTCCAAATTATAATCTTTTCCTGGGAAAGCTTGTTTAGGTGACCCATGTTCTATTCTCCTTTGAGTTCAACTAGAACCTGAATAATATCTTAAAATCATCATATTATGGAAAGTCTAAAACCATGTACTTTGAAAACTCAGAATGAAGTTTGTAAATAATTTAGTTGCTCCAAGAATAGAATGTCAGCACATTTACTTAAGAATTGGCTATTTAGAATATTAGATTTCATATGGTTAGTTTAGACAGTGAATAACTTTTAAAAAGTGATGAGCACAACTGTTGCATCGTTTGATTGTTTACAGAAGTACATTTGACCTTTTGGATGCTTTTAATAGTTTATCCCCTATTTAGCATTCACCAAGCATTTAAGCAAAAAACAACCTCTGGTTATGTGCTCTATACTAAAAGTGCTTATAATATGTTCAAAGGCATTATTTCCAAGAAAAGTGCCTCATAACATGCATAATACTCTTCCTCAGATTTTTAAAAAATATCTTATTATAAACTAAATATTAGTGTTGTATTCTCAGATTTTTAAAAAATATCTTATTATAAACTAAATATTAGTGTTGTATTATCTATGGGAGTCATTTATATTAATTTTATATTTCTAAGGCTTTATTATTACAACAAAGTGCTTACGATCATATGGAAAGACGTAATATAGTATTTAATGTGGGAATCATTGATGATATTAGTCTAGCAGTATTTGGAAAACAAGTTCCTTCTCTCTTTCTGGTCTTTGTCTATATGCTGTGGATTCTTTCCTTTGGATAACATCTACACTCCTTAAATTTGCTCTCATAGAGCTGCTGAATGACTCTCATAATCAGTAACTTCTGTTTGGCTTTTCTTATTGCACACTGAGAACAAAGCTCAAGATCATATCCTTTTAAATCAATATTTTTGTATTATACTAACTAATCTATTTATACAATTGTATAAAATCTCCTATACGAGTACATAGAATCATTTACCAAGGAAACATGATATATTTTGCTTCATATTGTATATTTCCTTTTATTTATTTTTTAGTACATAAAACACCCTAGGACTAAAGTAAACTACAGTGATTATAATATTGGATTACAAAAGGTTATGTATGATCATATAATGTGTACATATTATATATGCATGCATAGTGTATATACATATTTAATATATATGAACATGTTAAAGTGTCTATTCTTAATATGCATATAATAATGTATATGTGATTAACAAAGTATACATGGGTTGTTTCAATTGGAAATATGTCTGAAAATTCTCATTTTTATTTACCAAAAATTTCTAATGTATTGAAGCAGATTTTCACTGGAACTCAAATTTTCTAAAACTAAAGTTAAAAATAGATCCATAATGCTCTAGAAGGCTTTTATATATATTAGCTTAAGAATTATTTTAGCTGGGCACAGTAGTGAACACCTGTAATCCCAGTGGCTAGGGAGGCTGAGGCAGGAGGATCACAAGTTAAAAGCCAGTCTTAGCAAAAGCAAGGTATTAAGCAACTCAGAGATACCTTGTCTCTAAATAAAATACAAAATATGGCTGGGTAAAGTACCAGGATACAAAAACCAATACTCACAAATCAAATGCATTGCTACACATCACTGACAAATCCTCTGAAAGAGAAATTAGGAAAACTACCACATTCACAATAGCCTCAAAATAAAATAAAATAAAATACATGAAAATCAATCTAACAAGAGAGGTGAAAGACCTATAAAACTAAAACTACAGGACACTAAAAAAAATTGAAGAAGACCTTAGAAGATGGAAAGATCTCCCATGTTCTTGGATAGGCAGAGTCAATATTGTCAAAATGGCCATACTACCCAAAGTGCTATACAGATTCAATTTGATTCCAATTAAAATCCCAATGTCATTCCTTATAGAAATAGAAAAGCAATCATGAAATTTATTTGGAAGAATAAGAGACTTAGAATAACCAAAGCAATTCTTAGCAAGAAGAGTGAAGCAGGAGGAATCAAAATACTAGACCTTAAACTATACCGAAAAGCTATAGTAACAAAGACAGCATGGTATTGGCATGAAAATAGACATATAGACCAATGGCACAGAATAGAAGACATAGAGACAAACCCATATAAATAAAGTTATCACATACTAGGCAAAGGCACCAAAAACATACATTCAAGAAAAGATAGCCTCTTCAACAAATGGTGCTGGGAAAACTGGAAATCTATATGCAGTAAAATGAAGCTAAATCCCTTTCTCTCACTGTGCACAAAACTTAACTTAAAGTGAATCAAGGACCTAGGAATTAGACCAGAGATCCTGTACCTAATAGAGAAAAAGTAGGCCTAAACCTTCATCACTGGGATTAGGGCCTACCTTCCTTAAGAACACTTCTAAAGCACAAGAAATAAAATTAAGAATAAATAAATGGAATGGATTCAAACTAAATAGCTTTTTCTCCATAAAAGATACAATCAATGATGAAAAAGCCCACATTTTGGGAGCAAATTTCTGCCACATGCACATCAGATAGAGCACTGATTTCCAGGATATATAAAGAACTCAATAAACTTAACACCACAAAAACAAACAACCCAATCAATAAATGAGCTAAGGAGATGAACAGACACTTCTCAGAAGAAGATATACAATCGATTGACAAATATACGAAAAAATGTTCAACATCTCTAGTAATTAGAGAAATGTAAATCAAAACTAAGATTTTATCTCGTGACAGTCAGAATGGGAATTATCAAGAATATAAACAATAATAAGTGTTGGCGAGTATGTGGAGTTAAAGGCACACTCTTACATTGCTGGTGAGACTGCAAATTGGTGCAACCACGGAAAGCAATATGGAGATTCCTTAGAAAACTTGAAATGGAACCAATATTTGATCCAGCTATTCCATTCCTTCATCTATACCCCAAAGGACTTAAAAATAGTTTACTGCAGTGATGCAGCCACTTCAATATTCATAGCAGCTCAATTCACAATAGCTAAACTGTGGAAGCAACCTAGATGCCATTTAACAGATAAATGGACAAAGAAACTGTGGTATATATAAACAATGGATTATTACTCAGCATTAAAAGAGAATAAAATTATGTCATTTGCAGGTAAATGGATGGAGTTATAGAATATCATGCTCCCAAAAATATCAATCCCGAAAAACCAAAGGCAGAATGTTTTCTCTGATAAGTGGATGCTAATCCATAATGGGGCAGGGCATGAGATGAGTGGAGGAATTTTGGATGGGGCAAAGGGGAAGGGGTGAGAGGGCATGGGGGTAGGAAAGATGGTGGTATGAGATGGACATCATTACCCTAGGTACATGTATGATTGAACAAATCGTGTAACTCTACTTGATATACAACCAGAGAAGTAAAAACTCTGCTCCATTTGTGTACAATGAATCAAAAATCTTTCTGCTGTCATGTGTAATTTATTAGAACTAATAAAAAAATACACAAATAAAAAAATAGGGCTGCGCATATATGGTCAAGTGCCCCTGAGTTCAATCCCCAGTACCCCCTTCAAAAAAAAGAATTATCATTTTAATAAAATTATAAGTAAATATATACTTCCAATGATAAAGCTCAAGAACATGTTAATCCTTGATTTTACTACTTTATTTATAGATCACAAGATAATTCCTAGATCATAACTAAAAATTATTTATCAATAAATGTGATATAAATAAACCAAATTTATGAATATAGGTTTTAAAAGAGAGGGAAAAGTATGTTACTTTGAAAAGTAATTTTAAAAACTTTTAAAAATACCCTATTGATATGCCCTAATTCCAAATTTAATATTTATTGAGCCAACATATATGAACATTAATATAAAATGTATTTATAAAGCATTGGTTTTAATGAATATGTTTCAATCATATTTATTTCTTCGTTTTAGAGCAGCCTTGATTTTTCTTTCATAAAATCACTCATCTAATAATGCTATGATATCACACATTCATACAGGTATATTTTAATTAAACTGTAAGAAGTTCTGTAATCATCATCTTGCAAGTAATTTATACCTACCAAAACCACATATTTTATATGTAACAGAAAAAGAAAAGTTTGTCTCATACCACTATAGCCACTTCAAATCCTAGGATTCATTAAAGGATTTTATTTAGATTATTTTAATAGATTGGCCTCAAAGTTTTCCAGCTGATATACTCCAGGCATCCCCTTCAAATGTTAATTACTAGTCACTTTTTAAAATGCCTTAAAATGAGTCTTTAGGTCATGTTACAAATATAGCTAAACAAAAATTGTTATTTGCCTCATTTGAATGAACATTAAAAAATTACATTTTAAAAACATTTTGTGAATGAAAATCTATAACTTTGATTCAAATAAGATGTATCTTCCTAAACTTCTCTTGCAATAAGTTTGGTCAAGTATAGTTAGAACATCAGCCTCAAGAGGAAATTTTACATATCTTACTTTTTAATAATATCCCATGAACAACTTAGTTATGGAAACAAGCTGACAACTATAAAGCAATAAATCTATAATCCTAACAACAATTAGAAATCATTAAGGCAGATACACCCTTTGTAGATAATTTTGTCATAGTTGTTAAGTTCTGTAATTGAATTTCCATATTGGTTGTAATTATTTGCCTTGCATGTAGAAACATCGAGAAAATAATATTTAATAATTCTTTATTCATGCTTAATTTTATACTAAGCACTGAAAATGAAGCCCAAAGTAATTAATTTCAAACAGTTGTTTTAAGCTTTGTACTAGTTATATAAAAATTAAATCATTAAAGTACTTGTTATATCATCAAAAATTAATCAAAACAGTTAGCTAATCGGTTCCAAGATGGTGGCCTAGATGAATGTGGCACTTCTAGTCTCTCTAGGACTGGAGTTTAAAGTACTGGAAACACCGTTTCTCAGCAAGTTTTTAGAGGACACCCCACAGCTGCCTCCTTGTAGGAACTCCACTCACGTGCCCACAGGTTCGGCAGGCCTCAGCATTTGCACAGGACCCCAGCCGCACACTAGAATGCAGGACTCTGACCAATCACCCCTGCAAAACCGGCTCCTGTACAGGATCCCTGGCTGTGAGGCCCACACACCCCGCAGGACCTCGGGTTGCCCACCCACACAGAACCCCTAGCCATTGCTCTCATGCAGAACCCTTGGCTGCTGCTCTTGTATGGATCTCCATGAACCAGGGTGGAATCTCTCTGTTCACCTATACCTGGGAACATGGGTCAAAATCTGGAGATAAACATTTACTTCTGCATAGCACACCACAGAGCTACATCTCCAAAATGACCACCCAGGCCAGCTCTTCACCTTATCTCTGAAGCAGACAGTTTCTTTGTGAGACTTCTGCTTCACCATCTTTGACCTGAGTAGGCAGATACCAGTAAGCAACAGACAACTCCACTTACTGGAAGGGAAGGGAAACAATCCTATTTATTGACATTGAGACATTTTATTTTTTATTTTTTTCTTCTATTTTTTTTCTTTTTCTCTTTTCTTCCTTTCTTCTTCTTCTTCTTCTTCTTCTTCTTCTTCTTCTTCTTTTCTCTCTCTCTCTCTCCTTCTCTCTCTCTCTCTCTCTCTCTCTCTCTCTCACACTCTTTTCCCACCCTCACATCCCCAACATTTGTGAAATCAAGTATTTTTTTATGCATTAGGCTACTGTGGACCAAGATATCTGATTAGTATACTACAGCTGTATTATATAGTCTCATAACTTCCACCTTTACATGTTTTATTTTTCTTAATTTTTATGTCTCCTCATTATTTGTACTCTATTTTCATCCTACTTACTAGTCTTCTCCAAATCTCTTTCTCTCTTTTCTACTAATATCCAACTTCTTTTGGATTCCTCTTTCATGCTTTCTAAGATCTGATAACTATATCCTCACTTCCTACCTCCCTAACATCTCATCCTACACCCCACCTCTGGTTCTCTCTAGCCCATCAGCAGAAACTGTAGACCCTTGTGTAAACCGATTGTTTATATACTAGATGCTAATTGAACTCATAATTTCTGTATATTGTGACAAACACATAAATGTATTTAGAAGATATTAGGAGCTACTTGGTTTAAAACTATATATTATTTGTATTGAGGATCTGTCAATATTGGTCTCCCCTTAAAGGAGAGGTATTGGAACTCTGTACAGAATATGTAAGCCTATAGAATAAAAACTGTAACATCTTAGATAAGTAGTGCTAGAAGGGAAGACACACAAACAACACGAAAAACCAAGGGAAGAAAGTCCTTCAAACAAACCAAGATACTACATTATTAGAATCCATGGTCAGCACAGCAGAAGAAATGTCAGAGAAGGAGTTCAGGAGATATACTTAATTAAAATGTTCTGTGACTTAAAGAATGATATAAGAGAGCAAACCCAGGCAGCAAAAGATCATATTGATAAAGGGTTACATAGGCAAGTACAGGAAGCAAAGATTACTTCAATAAGGAGACAGAGATTCTGAAAAAGAACTAAACAGAAATCCTTGGAATGAAAAAAATAATAAGCCAAATTTAAAACTCAATAGAGAGTATCACCAACAGATTAGATCACTTGGAAGACAGAACCTCAAACAATGAAGACAGAATATTTAAACTTGAAAATAGAGTTGACTACACATTGAAGACAGTAAGAAACCATGAACAGAATATTCAAGAATTATGGGATAACATGAAAGACCAAATTTAAGAATTATTGGGATAGAGGAAGGCATATAATTTCAAACCAAAGGAATGAACAATCTATTCAATGAAATAATATCAGAAAATTATTCAAACATAAAGAATGAATTGAATAATCAAATACAAAAGGCTTACAGTACACCAAATGTACAAAATACCAACATACCTACACCAATGCACATCATAATAAAAATGCCTAGCATTAGGAATAAGGAGAGAATCTTAAAAGCCACAAGAGAAAGGAATCAGATTACATATAGGGGGAAACCAATTAGAATCTCTGCAGACTCCTCAACCCAGACCCTTAAAGCTAGAAGAGCCAGGAACAACATATACCAAGCTCTGAAAGACAATGGATGCCAACCAAGAATCTTATATCTAGCAAAATTAAAGTTTTAGATTTGATGATGAAATAAAAACCGTCCAAGACAAACAAAAATTAAAAGAATTTACAGCAAGAATGCCTGCACTACAGAATATTCTTTGCAAAATATTCCATGAGTAGGAAATGAAAATCAACAATGAAAACCTGCAAAGGGAGGAATTGCACTAAAAGAAAGGCCAATCAAAGGAGAAACCCAGTCAAGTTAAAAACTAAGAATAAACCAAAATGTTGGGAATACAAACCATGTATCAATAATAACACTGAATGTCAAAGGCCTAAACTCAGCAATTAAAAGACATAGACTGGAAGAGTGAATTTTAAAAAAAGACCCAACAATATGCTGCCTCCAAGAGACTCATCTCATAGAAAGAGACACTCACAGATTGAAGGTGAAAGGATGGGAAAAAAATCTATCACACACATGGACTGCATAAACAAGCAGGGGTTCCCATCCTCATATCAGATAAAATGGACTTCAAACCAAAGTTAGTGAAAAGGGATAAAGAAGGTCATTTCATACTGCTTAAGTGAGTCATACATCAACAAGACATAACAATCTTAAATATCTATGTCCCAAACAATGGGGCAGCCATGTATGTCAAACGAACCCTTCTCAAATTCAAGAATCAAATAGATCACAACACAATAGTACTAGGTGACTTAAACATACCTCTCTCACCACTGAATAGACCTTTCAAACAAAAACTAAAGAATCTACAAGACTCAATAGAACAATAAATGGTCTAGACTTAATGGACGTATATAGAATATTCCATCCTTCAGCAAGCAAATACACTTTATTCTCAGCAGCATATGGATCCTTCTCCAAAATAGATCATATGCTATGCCACAAAGTAAGTCTTAGTAAATACAAAAAAATAGAGATACTACCCTGCATTCTATCTGACCATAATGGAATGAAACTAGAAATTAATGACAGTTTTAAAAAAAGAAGACATAAAAAAAAGAAAATATGCTATTGAATGATGCATGAGTAACAGAAGACATCAGGGTGGAGATGAAAAAAATTCATAGGGGTAAATGAGAACTCTGATACAACATATCAGAATCTCTGGGACACTATGAAGACAGTGTTAAGAGGAAAGTTCATTACGTTAAGCTCATTTATCCAAAGAAGAAAAAGTCAACAAATTAATGACTTGACACTACCTCTCAAATCCCTAGAAAAAGAGGAACAAAGCAACAACAAAAGAAGTAAAATATAGAAAATAATTAGAATCAGGGCTGAAATAAATGAAATTGAAACAAAGAAAACAATTCAAAACATTGACAAAACAAAAAGCTGGTTCTTTGAAAAAATAAATAAAATTGACAAATCCCTAGCCACCCTAACAAAAAGAAGGAAAGAGAAAACTCAAATTACTAAAATTTGTGATGAAAAAGGAAATGTTACGACAGACCCTGCTGAAATACAGAGGATAATTAGAAACTATTTTGAAAATTTATACTCCTGCAAAATAGAAAAGCCCAAATACACCAAAAAATTTCTAGAGACATATGACCTATCCAAACTGAACCAGAAGGACATTCACGACTTAAACAGATCAATTGCAAGCAAGGAAATAGAAGATGCCATCAAGACTTCCAAACAAGAAAAGCCCTGTACCAGATAGATTCTCAGCCGAGTTCTACAAGACCTACAAAAAAGAACTAACTCCAATACTCCTCAAATTATTCCATGAAATAGACAAGGAGGAAACCCTTCCAAACTCATTCTATGAGGCTAGTATCACCCTGATACAAAACCAGACAGAAACACATCAAAAAAGGAAAATTTCAGACCAATATCCCAGATGAATATAGATGCAAAAATTCTCAATAAAATTTTGGCAAATTATATACAGAAACAAATTTTTAAAATAGTGCACTATGATCAAGTGGGGTTCATTCCAGGGATGCAAGGTTGGTTCAACATACAGAAATCAATTAATGTAATCCATCACATCAATAGGCTTAAAGATAAGAATCACATTATTTTATCAAGTGATGCAGAGAAAACATTTGACAAAATATAGCACCCTTTAATTTTTAAAACACTAGAAAAACTAGGGATAGTAGGACCATACCTCAACATTGTTAAAGCAATCTATGCTAAACCTAAGGCCAACATTATTTTAAATGGAGAAAAATTGGAAGAATTCCCTCTAAAAACTGGAGCAAGACAGGGATGTCCTCTCTTACCATTCTTATTCAACATAGTCCTTGAAACTCTAGCCAAAGCAATTACACAGGTGAAAGAAATTAAAAGGATATGAATAGGAGAAGAACTCAAACTACCATTATTTGCAGATGACATGATATTATACTTGGATGATCCAAAAATATTCCACCAGAAAACTTCTAGAATTAATTAACAAATTTATCAAAATTATAGGATATAAGATCAATACCCTTAAATCAAATGCATTTCTATACATCAGCAAAAAATCCTCTGAAAGAGAAATCAGGAAAAGTACTTCCTTCACAGTAGCCTCAAAAAAAATAAAATACTTGGGAATCAATCTAACAAGAATGATGAAAGACCTTAACAATGAAAACTGCAGGACACTAAAGAAAGAAATTGAAGAAGGTCTTAGAAGATGGAAAGATCTCCCATGCTCTTGGATAAGCAGAGTCAATACTATCAAAATGGCCACACTACCCAAAGTGCTATACAGATTCAACACATCCCAATTAAAATCCCAACATCATTTCTTACAGAAATAGAAAAGGCAATCATAAAATTTATTTGGAAAAATAATAGCCAAAGCAATCCTCAGTAAGAAGAGTGAAGCAGGAGGCATCACAATACCAGACAGACTATACTACAAAGCTATAGTAACAAAAATGTCATGGTACTGGCACCACAATAGACATGCAGACCAATGGTACAGAATAGAAGACACAGAGACTAACCCACATAAATACAATTATCTCATTCTAGACAAAGGTGCCAAATACACACACTAGAGAAAAGATAGCCTCTTCAACAAATGATACTGGGAAAACTGGAAATCCATATTTCTCTCATCATGCACAAAAATCAACTCAAAGTGGATCAAGGACCTAGTAATTAGACCAGAGACCCTACACTTAATAGAGGAAAATTAGGCCCAAATCTCCATCACATTGGATTAGGCCCCAACTTCCTTAACAAGACTCCTAAAGCACAAGAAATAAAAGCAATAATTAATAAATGGTATAGATTTAAACTAAAAGGCTTCTTCTTAGCAAAACAATCAATGAAGTGAACAGCCTACATTCTGGGAGCAAATTTTTGCCACATGCACATCAACTAGAGCTCTGATCTCCAGGATATACAAAAAACTCAAAAACTTAACACTAAAAAAATAAAACAACCCAATCAACAAATGGGCTAAGGAGCTGATTAGAAACTTCTCTGAAGAAGATATACAATCAATAAACAAATATATAAAGAAATGTTCAACATCTCTAGCAATTAGACAAATGCAAATCAAAACTACTCTAGGATTTCATCTCACCTCAGTCAGAAAGGCAATTGTCCAAAATACAAGCAACAATAAGTACTGGCAAGGATGTGGTGAAAAGGCACACTCAAACATTGCTGGTGGGACTGAAAATTGGTGCAACCTATCTGGAAAGCAGTATGGAGATTCCTTTAAAAACTTGAAATGGGACCACCATTTGACCCAGCTATCCCACTCCTCGGCCTATACCCTAAAGACTTAAAAACATCATAGTATATTAACACAGCCACTTCAATGTTTATAGCAGCACAATTCACAATTGCTAAACTATGGAAGCAAACTAGATGCCCTTCAATAGATGAATGGATAAAGAAACTGTGGTATATATACACAATGGAATATTACTCAGCAATAAAAGAAAATAAAATTATGGCATTTGCAGGTAGATGGATGGAATTGGAAAACATCATGCTAAGTGAAGTAAGCCAATCCCCAAAAAACAAAGGCCAAATGTTCTCTCTGATTATTGGATGCAGATACATAATGAGGATGGGGTTGGGGAGCATGGAAGAAATGGAGGAATTTTGGATGGGACAGGGGGGAGGTGGGAGAGAGGAGGAGGAATGGTAGTAGCAAAAATGGTGGAATGAGATGGACACACTAGCCTAGGTACATGTATGAAGACACGAGTGGTGTGACTCTGTCTTTTTTGCAGCCAGAATAATGGAAAGTTGAGCTCTATACATGTACTATGACTTGAAATGTATTAAAAATAAATAAATAAATGGATAAATAAAATAACTGATCAAAACAGTTGGATGGTTATAATGTAGAAAGTTAGATGTTTCTTTTTCATTTTGTAAGAGAAATTAAAGTTACAGTATCCAGAAAAATATGCAACAAAAATTAAAATGCACTGTAAATTAATATAAAATACTTTCAAAACTAGATAGTACTTGATTTATCCATAGAAATAGAGAATATGCCTACGATTTCCAAAAATATGATAAAACAACAAGATCCTTAATATATCTGATGCATGTTAATTATCTCCACAGGGGAAGTAATGCTTTTGATTAGCTAAAGTAAACAGTAGGTGATATGCAATTATAAGTGGTTCTTAGTGATAGCATTTTTCCTTTTTTAATAATAAGGATTTAAAATATAAACACATTGCTCTACCCACTCAAGAAAACATTCAAATGAGATTGCAGAATTCAGGTCATTTTAACTTTGCTACTAATTAATCTTGTTTTATATAACTTAACACTGGCTATCAGTAATGTGTACTTAATACATACTTTAGGGATTTTAAAAGGGATCTTAGAATTTAAAACAAGGTAACTTGAAATAAATTTTTGTACACAACTCTTATTAACGTAGGGACATTTATGTTGGAATTTCATAGTATAAAAGAAAACTTACATTTTGCCCTATAATGATGATACTCTCATGTTGACAATAACAGAGCAAAAGAGAATACATAAGATGTGGTACAGTTGAGGCAAAAGCTTATAAGTCACTTTGTGTATTTTGTGTATCTTTATATAACCTAAAATTATTTTTCCCCAAAATAATGATTATACATTTCAATACATAAACATTTTAAATTCTATTACTACTTATAGGAATATAACCATCCTGTGATAAAAAATATTCATTATCCTCATCTTATCAATATATTTTCTTGTGCAAATGTCATACACATTGTCATGTCAACTGATGTACCAGAAAGGGACTTCCTGATGCCCAATGTATTGTTAATTTTCCTCCACTACAAGCACACATCTTTGACACATCTATGACTACAAGCACACATCTTTGGTGCAAAATCTTCCATATGCATTTACTGCAGCAAAATGAATACTTCTTTGGGAGGATCAAAGGGTTTGATTCACTTTGCCTTAGAGAAGTCGTCTGCTGTTTTAATTTAAATTTCCTCTGCATCCTTCTCCTTGTCAATTTCCATTTTTCATAATGCATATTGTTAACTTTCATAAATGGAAAGGTTTGCATCTTCTGAATTGCTATTGGGCATGGTACCCAGCTTGTACTTTTATATGGAGTCTTGCATTATTATAACTTTCTCTTGGTTTTTTTTTTTTTTCTCATTGTACCAACTGAACCTCAGAAATGGGAAGGTTCTCTATAAAATCCATCAACTGCCTATCATCTGCTTCTCTCTCCTGTTGATTAGTTGTCACAATATTTCCCATAAGGGCTGTTTCTGTTATTTCTGACTCTTATAGACTAAGTTTCTGAAGCATCATCTTGACTTTCACTCAAATATTCCAGCCCCCAATCCAGAGAAAGCACTAGGGAGTGCTCGATCAGTGTTCAATAAATGAACATATAAATATTTTAAAACTTCTTGTTATATAGTTAATAACTGAATCACCTAAGCATTTTTTTTAAATATTTATTGATTTTTTTAGTTGTAGGTAGACAGAATATCTTTATTTTATTTTTATGTGGTGCTGAGGATCAAACCCAGTGTCTCACGCGTGCTAGGCGAGCACGCTACCACTGCGCCATAACCCCAGCCCGCATTTTTTAATTTTAAAAAGATCATAAATAATTTTGACATTCTGAAATAAGATAAAATTAAAATTAGGAATATAAGAGATACAAAAGTAGAAGTTTGTTTTATGTTAAACTTTGGTTGGGAAAGAATAATGAATCAAGAACAGAGCTCTTTCACATATACACAGAAAGTTGAACCATCACCAGGAATGGTGACACATGACAGCAACTCAGCAGGCTGAGGCAGGAGGATCACAAGTTTGAGGCCAGTCTCAGCAATTTAGCAAAGCCCTAAGCAATTTAGCAAGACCCTGTCTCAATCTTCAGAACCAAAAAAAAAAAAAAAAAGTTGAAATATCAAGCTAAATAAAAATGTAGTATTAATGATGTTGGTGGATAACTGATATGCTCAACAAAGACCTAAAATGTTTGTAATCTGCTAGTCACTTAGCTGTTTTGGTTCTTAAATTTTACTTTTTTTTTTAGTAACCTATATTACAACATAGATAAAAATGTTGAGCATATTTGTTCTCTATAGCTAACAGATGGAAATCTATTTGGATTTTACTAAGGTGGTCCACAGAAGTGAGAATTTTTTTTCATTTGAAAAAAATTTGAATATGCATATTTTAATGTTAACTTTTTAAACAAGCATATTATATTTATTATCTAAGGATATTTCAGGTTAATGACCTGGTGTTCTGTTTGTGATAAAGCTCCTACATCAAAGATAGTACTAGACACATATGTTCATTTTTACAAATATGCTAAATTCCATTTTGGATATTAGAATGATAAAAGGCAATTCATCAACATTGTTTAAGATTCTAACAGGAAAAACAGGTTCTTACATGGGCATGCCTACCTGAATAAAACTCAAGATCAATGGAAATTTCTGGCTGATTTTCATTATGAAAGTTGTATGGCAGATAGCAATAATAATAGCTCACATTTAAACACTTAATAAGTTTTTACTAAATTTTTAAAGGATCGTTTAGCTCCTTACATTAACTCCTTTAAAAAAACTGTGATGGTAGTGTAATGGTGTCATTTTAAAATATTGCTTTTTTGTTTTTTTTTGTTTTGGCCAGTAAGGTTTTCCCTTTGTCCCTTTCCAGGTTCACTATGATCCACCTGCCTTTACAGCTTCTACCAGTCCCCTTTGTCAGTTTATACTATTGTATGGGATAACATTTATGTTTTATAGCTTCAAATTTGCATTTTTCAACACCATTTTTGTCCATTTCCATTGTTCATGTGTATCTCAGATCAGTAGCTTTTAGTCTAGAACAATGGAATGCTGGAGGGAGGGAAGAAAGAAAAGGAAAACAACTAAATTGAACTTGAATCAAAAGAGCTGCCAAACTGACACTTCCATTACTGCACAAATTGCACAGATTAATCTTATGGTTACATCCACACTATTTGTACCAGAATGAAATTTCCAGTCAAGGCATTCACAGTTCTGTGAAGCCAGCACCTCGAGTGGCCAAAATGATTAGGGACTTGTGTGTTGATATATTCTCATCCATCTCTAAAACAAATACTAAACTCCTTAACTTCCTAATTTATTTTCCCTGCCACTTTCTTGAATAATGACTAATACCACCATGCATCCTAACACAGACCTTATACCTACATATTATAAGCCCCCACAGACCCATCTATCTAAGTGCCCTGTTTTTAAGAAAGCACAATCAAGAAATGCACAATCAAGAAACATACAATCAGGGCTGTTTAAGGGCTACATGAAATCACTTCTCTCAAGATAATTAAGGACCTCAGCTATATATATGTATAGTATGGTTTATACATTATTATCATTGAGTCTGACTGGTTCACTTTAAAATTTTTACTAAAATCTAACTTTATGTTAGAGGACATTAACAATATCCTTCCTTCAAAGTTTCCCAATGACAAGGCATATTTACCTGTGGAATAAAGTGCAAGGTATTTTATACTCTGCTAATAATAATACTATGGATATTCAGCAGAAACTAGAAATTTTTTCATACATGAGGTTGTATGAAGTTATAATGATTTAAGCTTTCAAAGTTAAATGAATTTTTTCCTTGTCTGTCTTTTCCCACTTTTTTCTTTTAGTATACAATGCGTAAATCTCATTTATCTCTCTTACAATGCAGGGAATTGTTTCCTAAATTATCTAGATGTGGTAAAGTAATAAATACTAAATAACAGTAGATATTATTTAGACATTAAACTATTCAATAAAATATAGCATTTATTTTATGACTCTGATAGATAAGAAAAGAAAAGCTTAATTAGGTAACACATTCTGGTGAGCTTTCAGAAATACTGTGTATAATAACAACATGTTATACTTAATAAACCAATATTTGCTTTAATGCCAAACATAGCACCATTATGGGACCAACTACTTCATATATACATATCCACTTATCACTATGTGGGCTGCAGTCTAGAAAATTTACCACAAAAATTTCAGCTAAAACAAAAGTACAGTGTTTTTGATATCAGATATCCAAAATAGACAGATTACTATTTTAAGTCTTAGGTTTAAAGCACAGATGTCCTTTCCTTGTGCTAGAATCAAAGCAGCACAGCCCTCCTCCACACCTCTAGGAAATGGTGTTAGCCTTGCAACCAGAGATGACAGGGTTGCTGATGGAATGAGAACAGAAGTACCAACAGAAAGTCATTTTTCCATTTGCCCTCACTGTTCTGTTTTGCTTCTCTTTCTCTTTTTTCATTTAATGTTACCTTCTTTTTTCCTCCCAACGAATCTTCCTGCAAATATCTCTCTCATATCTCAGAGCTTTATATGCCTCACTTTTTATTTTTAGAAAAGTGCTACAGCATACTTTACTTTTGCAAGAAAAACCCAGGAGTTGTATGGGCTCTTACATAAGACTATCATTATCTGATCTCATTGGATACAGGATAAAAAGCAACAAAACAACAAAACCACTCAGAGAGATAAATGCCCTGAGGATACCGAGAAATTAAAGAGAAAGTTGAAAATAACTGCTAGCAACAAAAGTCATAGTATGCTAGCAACTAGTCATACTAGTATAGTATAACTCTATTCGGGAGGGTTTCCTCTTAAATCAGCATATATAATTTGTAATCTGTGGGTCAAACTAACCAGTTAGGACAACAGAAGGTCTATAAATAAGGTAAACTGATAACAAGAAATCCAAGGCTCACAAAATCCAGAAGAGTCTGAAACATGGCTATCTTTATCCTGAAGTCCAGCATTTAACAATGTCATAATTCCTACATCCCTCTTTCAAGTTTTCAAAATACTATTATTTCCTAAATCATTATTGATGAATTTTAAAAATTGCCTGTTTGTCAAAATAGTACATATTCACTGACCAAAAAAATTTTCCCTTTGTATAGGGAAAGGTGTAAAAAACTTTCACTCAAAAATATAATAGGAAATTATTACTGTTAATATTTTGTATATTTTACATGTTTTAAAATTTTTATTTTTTGAAGAATTTCCTGCCATATTTAAAATTTAAATCTTACCTTGTATTTTATTGATGGCACAAGTTACTTTTATAATAACTTCTGTGGGGAACTATAAGTGCTTTCTTCTATTTCATTGCTATATTGTTCATATCATTTAATGAGCATCCCTTTTAAATATTGGTTAGATTGATAAATGGTCTTTAGCTTATTATATTTAGAAAAACATATTAAATGTTAAAATATCTATGGCATATATTGTATTACAGGTCAGTAATGAATGCTAGGGTGCTGCTTATATCCCCCAACCCCAGCCCTTAGGATTAACGTATTGGTTCCCTCAGGTGCTGGGAGTATCCCCTGCCTCCAGTTCAAAGATGCATCTTTCCTGGAACTGCATCAGCCTAAGGAAGCTGCTGCATTTGAGGAATAACTCAATTTCTGATCCACAGTTTGTATAAAGCCCCAGCCCACTTCTTTCCATTCACAGCCCTGAGGCCATCCCTACTACACATCTCCCCACAGAACTCTATCACAACCTTTCCTCTATCAGATCTTGCTTTCAGTCCCTCTATTCCAGGACCTCACCTGGTATAGAGAGAGGACTTCACTCTGCCAATTTCTTAAAGGCCAATCTCCATTTTAGGGCATATTTATGAGGAACTGGACCCATAACATGAGTTATTGCAATTTTTGTATATGTGGCCTAAAAATTGATTCCAAGGCAGCAACTATATTAAACTGACTTATAGAAAATAATTCATTAATTTGTGAGCTGCAATTCAATTAATGATTATTTATCTCATACCCAAATTTATTTGGATTAAAGTATGTATTTCTTATTGGTTTGCAGCACTGTAAATAAAAGGGGAATAAATATTAATTTGTGATGGTGCTATATCATGTGAATCTGGACGCTTATCTATTTAACATTCTTTGCCTTTTGAGACTATTAAATACAATAGTGTTTCCATATATATTACATAGTCATGTTATAATAATGGTAGAAAGCACTATATACATCTGTTGTTTGTTTCACTGCAGGTAAAATGCTTAAAAGATCCAGAAGTTGGGAAAAGATAAATCCTTTTTTTAAAAATTAAGAAGGAAAAAATTTTTTTAAAGTTTTGAGTATGTCAAATTACAGAGGACCTATTCTTTACAGGTATAGAAATGTATCTAAAGAAATTAGCAGAACAAGAGGGTTCATATTGCAATGTCTGTAATCCAATCACACAGATAGTCAAAAACCAGCATGAGCTAGGGGAATGGCACTGAAAAAACAATGCAAAGTATTTTCTTAATAATTTTGACACAAGATGAAATAAAAGGAAGAATAAAAAGAAACCCAAGTGGCTCAGAGACATAGTTTTGTGGGGGTTTTTGAAAGAAAACTAATAGAAAGAAATATAAAACGAAAGAAATATAATCTACAAAGAAAATGTATACTGAATTGATATCATTACCAAGTCAAATCCAATATACTCCAAGGACAAAGCGTAGAGAAACAGTCACTAGAAAAGCTTTAAAAAACTTCTTCACAGCAAAGGAAAGTATCAAGACATGAAGAGAGAGCCTACATAATGGGAGAAAATCTTTGCCACCTGCTCCTCAATGTGTTAATATCCAGGTTATACAAAGAACTCAAAAAAACTTAAAATATATACACACAAAAACCAAATAATCCAATCAATAAATGGGCAAAGGAACTAAACAGACACTGCCCAATAGAAGAAATATAAATGGTCAACAAATACATGAAAAAATGTTCAACATGTACAGCAATTTGGGAAATGTCAATTAAAACTACACTGAGATTTCATCTCACTCCTATCAAAATGGCAAATATCAAGAATATAAGTAACAATAATTGTCGGTGAGAATGTTGGGAAAAAGATACACTCATTTTGCTGGCAGGACTGCAAATTGGTGCAACTACTCTGGAAAGTAGTATGGAGATTCCTCAAAAAACTAGGAATGGAAACACCATTTAACTCAGTTGTCCCACTCCTCAGGATTAATCAAAAAATTTATATTATAGTGATGCATCAAAGTTTACAGCAGCAAAATTCATAATAGCTAAGCTATGGAGCCAACCTAGCAGCCCTTCAGCAGATGAATGGATAAAGAAAATGTGGTATATATACACATGGAGTATTACTCAGCCATAAAGAAGAATGACTTTATGACATTTGCCAGTAAATGGATGGAACTGGAAACTATCATGCTAAGTGAAGTAAGCCAGTCCCAAAAAACAAAAGGTCAAATGTTTTCTCTGATATGTGGAAGCTAATCCACAATAAGAAGGAAGCATATAAAAAAGAAGTTCAATGGACTAGACAAAGGGGAATGAAGGGAAGGGGGATGGAAATGGAAAGGTAGTAGAATGAAACTCATAATTTTCCTACATATATGTATGAATATACCACAGTGAATCTCACTATCTTGTACATCCACAAGAAATTAATTATGAAAAAATAACTATGAGTAAATGGCAGAAAGATCAGTAGAAAACATGGAAGGGAGGAGAGATACAGAGAGGGGAGTAGAAGGACAGGTACTGGGGACTGAATTAGAAAAACATATATTGCATGATTTTATAATTATGTCAAAATGGATTCTACTCTCATATACAACTAAAAAAAAAACCAATAAATTTTTTTTAAAAAAAGAAAAGCTTTAAAGCAGTATCTTATATTTTCTAACAATTCTGGTTCTAAGTAATAATGATGTTATATTTTACTCAGTATTACAGTTATAGAGTAATTGTAAATTTCAGAATTTAAATTCCAGTATCTCTATGATCAACAGATTTTATTGTGAATTCTTGCTTAAAAAAATAAGTCAAATAAAGTCTGAGAGACTACCCTTTAGGTTCAACGACCTAATAAATGTTTCTAACTGTACTCTTAAATCTTACTGGTCACCTAAGAACAATGTATTATACTACTCAAAAATAGGATTGGTTAAGTGTGTAAAAATAGCTCAAACACTTCTCACCAGTCTTAAAAGAACCACTCAAAATCCCTGTCTTACAGATCCATGCTATAAATAATGTTTATAAAAGTTCAGTCTAAGTATTTGCCCCCAAACTTAATGAAGTTGTGTTATTATAAATCAATATTATTAGAAAACAGAGTCAGAATTGGAAGAGGATAAAAGTAGATGTAAATATTACATCAGTCTCGAAAAAGGGTTTTGAATGTTATTCAAAGGATACATTAAAATGAGAGAAATTATCCTTTAGAGATTGACCATAAAAGCATATTTTATCTGAATTGATTTTTCTCATACAATGGGATAGTAAAGCATTTAAAGACACAGAAATATTTCCCTTCTCCTCAATATAAACCTTACTTTTTTCTTAATACTGATATGACAATATTCAAAAACACTTTTAAAAGAAACTTGATATATGCTTATATGTTCTTAGAGAATTTCTTTTTTGAACTTATCTGATAATAAGTGAGTTGAACTTTAGATACTATAGACAATAAATTAATTCATTAAGCAATCTTTATGGTAATTTTTACTTGATTTTTTTAAAGAGTATGATATAAAAGCACAGGGCAAATATATTTGGTATATGATAAATTAAAGATCCATCTGCAGAAAGTATTGGACTATTATAAGCTTTAATATACTCACTAGTATTATATAGCTTATAAGTAGATAACTCAATCTAGCTAATAAGTAGGTTAAGAAATAGGATTTCCGGCAAGATGGCGGCTTAGAGGGACGCAGCTACCAGTCTCCCCAAACAAAAGACCAGAAACTGCGGTACAACCTTCTCCCACCCGGCTTTTGGACAGCACGGAAGGAAATTTCACTCGCACGGGTAAGCAGAGCCAG
>CM053401.1:49996247-50119961 GCA_028644305.1 Xerus rutilus | reverse complement strand
GTGAAGTAAGCCAATCCCAAAAAACCAAATGCCGAATGTTCTCTCTCATTAGTGGATGA
Source organism: Xerus rutilus (assembly GCA_028644305.1). Taxonomy (NCBI): domain Eukaryota; kingdom Metazoa; phylum Chordata; class Mammalia; order Rodentia; family Sciuridae; genus Xerus; species Xerus rutilus. The sequence goes on along the minus strand of CM053401.1, from coordinate 50,119,902 downwards.
GGATACATAAGGGGGATGGGAACGGGAAACACAGGAGAAATGCAGGAACTCTGGATGCAGCAGCGGGGAGGGGGGAGGAAGAAAAGGGAAACGGGAATAGTAATGATGATTGATCGAATGGGTCATTACTACCCCTGGTGTATGTATGAAGACACAAATAGTGTGACTCTTTATGATTTGCAACCAGAGAAATGGAAAAACTGAGCTCTGTTTATGTACTATGACTTGAAATGCATTTAAATAAAAAAAATAAATTATAAAAAAAAAAAAAAAATAAGCTAACAAGAAAAAAAATAAGCTAACAAAAAAAAAGAAAAAAAAAAAAAAGAAATATACTCCTGGTTTTCAAAAGTATGGGTAGTCACTATCAATAGGATGTCTTACAGCAAAAATAAAAAGAGTTAAGTTATATTACTAAATATATGATTACTATTAAATTATTTGAAATTAAGCTATCATCCATTATTCTAAAATACAACCTAATAAGAAAGTAAAACACTTAACTACTTTTAAATATATAAAAGTGTAATATCTAGCAAGGCATTTAATTTTAAAATGCTCCAGTTTCCTCATATATAAAGTATACATTTGATGTACTCCATTTCTTATATTTCTTAGCAGAGGCAAAAACACTACCAAGGTTTTACTTTATAGGAAACTTACAAAATACTTCCTAAAATAAGGGATTCTATTTCACACTTTGGGATTGAAAACTAATAGATTGTGTTTAGTTTTATTATTAGAAGAAAAATATGGCTGAAACTCGACCAGCCAAAAAAAAGTTTCTTAGAGCATATCAATATTATTTATTTATTTACTCACTACTTACTTACTTATTTTATTTAGTGGATCTGGTGGTCAAATCCAGGGTCTTACACATACCAAGCAAGTGCTCTTTCACTGCTATACCCCAGCCCCGCATTATTTTAAATATTATTTGAGTGCCCTGTTTGTATTTCACAAGCTAGAAAGTGATCATAATATTGTATTTGAAAACTCCTTGACTTTCACAAACACACAACTCAATAATAAAAATATCTCGATTCTTATCAGTAATCCCCTCTTGGATCAATACATGTCTCCAATTCTACCACCAAAAACCTTATTTAAGCTACTTATGTGAGACATAGCTACAAGCCTCACCTGGACTCTGATTGCATAAATGATCTTCACAAATCCACTCTTTCCTCTTTCAGCATTCCTATGTCAATAAATTAAAATCTATTAAGCGTTAACATTATTCTTAGACTAAATCCTACTATTCTTTATATCATCTATGAGATCCATATCACAGTCATGTTCCTTTCTGCCAAAGGAACTCTACCTGTCATCTTGATATGAGATTTTTGTCTGTTGTGGTTTATACCTGATTTCCTGGAAACAGGAAGATCATCAAACACATGCTACTCAATAAATACTTTCAGAATGAATGGATAAAGATGAAGAGAACATGAATGTCTTTTCCTACTCCCATATTAGGTAACTATTTGGATTAATGCAAAAGTTCTTTAGTTTTTTATTAAAGAAAAAATATATAATACTTTATGGCTAGAAGCACCTTGGGGCTGCTCTGAGTAGAAATTAGTTTGTTAACAAGTGACAGGTAAAGGGATATCAGAAAACTAGTCAATGGTAAGGAAACCAGTTAAGAAACAGAATAAAGATATAAATTAAAACTACAATATGCCTGAATAGATAATCAGACCAATTCATAAATGAATGCTAAATTCCTCCCCAAGAAAAGAAACACACTGCTATTCAACTCTTTTTTGAAAACTTCTATAAGTTTGACTTTTTTGGATGACATATGTAAGTAACATCATGAAATATATGTCTTTCTATATCTGCTTATTTCACTTATCACAATGTCCTTCGAGGCTATCCACTGTGCCACAAATAGCAGGGGCTAGAGACTGGGGCATATATGTAAAGGTTAATCAAAGGAAACAAACTTTCAGTTAAAAGAATAAAAAGTTTTAAGATCTTATGCACAGCATGATAACCATAGTTAATAATAAGGTATTGCATACTTGAAATTCACTACGAGTAGATCTTGAATATTCTCATCACACACATAAATATGGTGCTTGTGAGTTGATGAATATGTTAATTAGCTTGATTGTGGGAATTATTACATAAGGTGTACTTTTCTCAAAGCATCATATTGTATACATTAAATATATATAATTTTTATCTGTCAGTCATACCCAAGTAATGCTGAAAAAAATAAACTTATTGTAAAGAACAACTTTCTACAACACAAAATTGATTTAATTTGCAATGAAACAAGTCCTTGAAATGAACTTCTCCATTGCCTCAATTCTCTATAAGTTTCATACTTTCAAAGGTCAAAAACATACCTAAATATTTTCCTAAATCCTAGTACTTTTTAAAATAACTATTGCATCACCTCAGTCTCCTCTCTTTTCTATGTATTCATACTTCCTTCCAGTATTTCAAATATGATTTCTAGTAATGCTTCCTTCACATTTCATACTGTGTTCTTCAAGTGTTTCAACTTTTCTCAATTCCCAGAAGTTAAGTATTTCCTGTCTTCATGAAAATATCTATTTTATAATACATCCTAGTTACATTAGTTTGCTTGGCACCTTAGCACACAACTGGATAATACTAAGCTTAGGATCTACCAAAGTTCTTATATCTTTTCTAATAAATATGAACCATCCATACCTTATATTTTACTCTTAACTTTAAAAAAAAATCCACACAGTTTTATTTCTCCCATTTAAAACCAATAACTTAGCTGGGCACAGTGGCACACACCTGTAATCCCAGCAGCTCTGGAGGCTGAGGCAAGAAGATGGCCAGTTCAAAGCCAGACGCAGCAAAAGCGAGGTGCTAAGCAACTCAGTGAGACCCTGTCTCTAAAATACAAAATAAGGCTGAGAATGTGGCTCAGTAGGTGAGTGCCCCGAGTTCAATTCCCAGCATAAATAAATAAATAAATAAATAAATAAATAAATAAATAAATACCAATAACTTGATAGTTTGTTGCAAATGCCAAATGCTTACCCTTTAAAGATACATGACACATTACCTCTTCTATCTTGAATGCTTTTCTCTCATTTTATTCCATATCTGAATTTTCATTGTCCTTATTTTCTCAGAATAATGTTCCATTAGAAAGTTCTTTTCTGACCACCATACATAAATATCACATTTTCCCATCATTTCCTGACTCAGAAACCTTTTTGTACTACTTACCACACTTATACAGTTTGTTTGTCTGATATTTATGTCAAATTTCACAAATAATAAAATTTTTATAATGACTTTTTTCCATTAAGAATAAATATCTATTACATTCACTGTTGTATTCCAGTAATGGTAGAATGACTTCTATCTACTAAATGCTAAAAAAAACAATCAAAATTTAAAAATAATACAATAGGAGTGGGATATGATCTGGAAATGCCATGCTGAGGCATTGTTCAGCAAGCTAGCCTAAAATTATTTATGCTACAGGGCAATTCACCTATATTAGCTTAGCTGTTTATTACTCATTTAGAGTCCTGATACTGTGAAACTACATACCTTACAGATTTTTTCTGTGAAAATACACATAATAAAGATAACTCCACAAAGTTTAGGTTTGACATATAGAGCACTAAACATGTTTATGTACAATGTATAAATCTTATTCCAATCACCACCATCTCCCATTGATGCAGGTAACAAGCATTCTATTCACTGCTTTAGTTTAACTTTCTAAAATTCCATATATAAGTGTAATTCTATGGAATTTGACTTTCTGTACCTGGCTTATTTCAATTGACATGTTGTTCTCCAGTTTCTCCATATTGTTGCATAGGACAAGATTCCCCTTCTTTTTCAAGGTTGAACAGTATTCTACAGACTGTGGATACCATTTTTTTCCTTATTCACTCATCTGTTGATAGACACTTATTTTGACGCCAAATCTTTATTGTATATAGTGCTCCAATGAGCACTGGAGTACAAATATCTCCTTAATATGCTGATTTCTCTTCCTTTAGATATATACCTACTATATACTATATAGAGAGATATAGATATATTTATATATATTTATAGATGGATGGAGAGATAGATACATACATACATAGATACATAGATAGATTTCTGTAGCTTATGGTAGCATTATTTTCAAATTTTTTGAGTAATCCTCACACTGTTTGCTATAATGGTTTGACCAATTGGCATTCCCTCCAACAATTAACGAGAACTCTCTTTTCTCCATGTTCTCACCAAAATTCATCATGTCTTTTTTGACTAGTTATTCTAATGAGTTTGAAGTGATAAATCATTGAGATTTTGATTGCCATTTCCCTGATGATCATTTATGTTGAGTATCTTTTCATGCACCTGTTGACTATTTTATGTATTCTTTTGAAAACTATTCAGGTCTTTTGCCAATTTTTAAATCAGTTTATTTGTTATCTTGCTATTTAGTAGCATTCCTTAAGCATTTTGAATATTAACCTCTTATCATAATTATGATTTGCAAATATTCCATAGGTTGTGTTTTAACTGTTTTCTCTGTGGTGTGGAAACTCAGATATTTGTGTATATCCTTACCCAGACTACTCTCATGGGGTTTTCCTCTGGTAACTTAAAAATTTCAGGTCTTAAAATTTTGAGCTATTTTGAGATGATTTTTATATATTATGTGAGGTTCTAATTTCATTATTCTGATAGTCAGTTTTCACAGTGCCCTTTATTAAAGGCACAATACTTTTACCATTGCATGTTCTTGGCATCTTTGTCGAAAATAATTGACTGTAAAAGCTTGAGTTTGTTTCTTGGATCTGCACTTTGTTCCACTGATCTGCATCTGTTTTATGCCAGTATCATACCATTTTGATTAGTATAGCTTTTTATTTTATTACTACAACATAATGTCTGGAATTGAAAACATACAAAATTATAGTTTCTTCTAAGTGAATCCATAACTCTGAAAAAAAATTGAACAGTAATTTTACTCTATTATGTCTTAGCCTGAACACAATTTTCAAGATCTTTACATTAAAAATCTTGGATAATTAGTCTAATGGGTAATCTTTATAATATTTTGAAAATGTTTTCATAAGATAAACTACTGAAATATTGATCACTAAGTACAGATGTAGAAGATGGGCGGTTATGCTTCTTAATCTTGTTATGTCAGAGTCTTTATGTTTTGTGTAAAGATGACATAAGTGATTATAAGTGGTCACTAGCTGGGTTCATGAGTTTTTCTATTTTGCTTATATACGTTGATTTTCTATTACCCACTCCAGTGTTTCCTATGAAATAGCAGTTAGCTTGATTAAAAGTTGTAAGTAATATGGGTGATAATGCTTGAACTAAAAATAATAATGGCAAAAAATACAACTGTATATGCTAAGTAATTGAATATTGTTTTAATTTTTTAAAGAAAAGGATAGTTGTGAAGCAGTTTCAGGTTGTTAGGATATAAAAGACTGCAGTGAAGAAAAAACTTGAGTTTGCAAATATTGTTTTAGAAAGTTGGCAGGAAGTGAACTTTATGTGCCTTGGTGTCTTATTTTGGCTGCTGTTACAGAATATCACAGACTGGGTGACTTAAACACATATCTTCTCATTTCTACAGACAGAGAAATCTAAGATCAAGGTGCCTACAGATTCAGCGCCTGGAGAGGACCCTCTTCCTGGCTTGCATAAGGCTACCTTCTTGCGTATCTTCACATGAAGAAGAAGTAGATGGAAGCCACAAATGTCTGTAATATCACTACTTCTTATTTGGACCAGATTTACTCTTCTTTGGGTGGGAGGGGAGAACCAAGGTTTGAACTCAAGGGCACTGGATCACTGAACCACATCCCCAGGCCTATTCTGTAATTTTTTTTAGAAACAGAGTCTCACTGAGTTGCTTAGTGCCTCACTTTTCCTGAGGCTGGCTTTGAACTCGAAATGCACCTGTCTCAGCCTCCCAAGCAACTGTGAATACAGCTGTGCACCACCAGATTTACTTTTACTAGTTCCATCAATGAGTATTTTTTTAATGTTTATTTCCTATCTGTAAGAGAATCATGTTTTAATTTTTGAAAGCTATTCCCTGAATAATAGAAAATATAAAGATATGTCTTTTGAATACTAATTCTACTGCCTTTTATTTTGGATTCTAAAATATCAACTTTTTTCTTAGATTTGGTCATCTTTAATAAAGGATCCAAATGTTTCTAAACCAGGACAGCCTCTCATTTCAGGAGAAAATTCAAATTTTATTATTTAAATTACTAAGACCAAAATAGCAACATTTCAGATATGAATCACAGACCAAGAAAATTATTTTATAATTCCTTTATTCCCTACAAAGTATAGTGTTAAATAAGTATATTTCCTTGCATTTAACCTTCTGCCTTATGATGGGACTTTTAGAAGAATCTGATAATTCTGTGCCCTTAAGTTGCTGGTATTTTCAATATGAGGACAGAAAACAGATCACGTTTAGAGAAGAACCTCTGCAGGCCAGGAAAAGCATGACTGCAGAGAACTGTTCTAACTTCATTGCTTTCTCTGATGAGAGAGAATTTGAATTGTAGTTCTTTCAATCAAAATTCTCCTAAGTCATTCAGGAAACAGATAGGCTTCACTTAGAATTTAAATGTTGGATTAAACTCCGAGCACAAGATTTCTGAGTGAGAAGCATGCATCCTGGTCTTTAGTAGACAAAGTCTTCATGGTCCAGAAATCTGCAGTTAGCTGATAAACGTGACCACTCCAACACATGCAGTATGTATTGGTGAACTAAAACTTCATGGACCAATAACCAAAATAAGATTTAGTAAAGTCACAATTCTGCAATCTAGACCATTAATTGAAAATTCCTTTCCTTTTACAAGAGACTTTGGTATCCTGTTGCCTAGGCCTTGGTACAATGGCTTGCATCAAGGCTACTGTTCTGCAATAATGGAGCCCACAGAGTCTTTGCTTTAAGGTTGCATCCCAGTGGAGTACACTCTGTAGTGGATGTAAATTCTATACTTCTCAGAATCTTAAGTTTGGGAAAGATAGTCACCTCCCTCCAGAGTTTGATAGTATTATGTAAGTTTGTTTCTTACCTCTTTCATGACTCTTTAACCTTGAACTCTGTCTTGGGGCACAGTATTAATATTTCCAGCTCTGTCAAACAGGATTCTCAGATTCTTAGCAACATTGTGTCACTGCAGACACAAGAGTTGCCTTCTATTAAGTTGTATTTATTCCTTTCTGCTTTCAGATAAGATATTTAGAAGAAGCTAGTCTCTTTCTTGGAAAACTTACTGAAAGTCACAAAATATAATCAACACATTTTAAAAATACTGGCATTTCTCCCTAAGAACCTCTTGAGGCTCCAACCTCTGAGAGATAGAAGTCTCAGAACAAAGTGAATTTACATGAAGGTAGCAGTATAAATATTTTGTTATCTTGTAGATCACATGAGTATTTTTTCAAACAAGATTAGAGAATCTTTACCCTATGATCCAAGTAACTCAAAGGAACATAAACAAAAATACTACTTATTGGCTTATTTGTCTGGAAATTCCCAATATTCAAACCACGTCAAAGTTCCATTTTGTTGACTGTGTTCTCAGTAAACTCTCTCTCATGGGGAAAAAAATGGCCATCAAAAGTCAAATGCATATTCTTCTAGTTTAGTAGTGTCAAAGAGAGGGGCTGTGTTCTCTGCAAGTGGTTCCAGAGAAGTCCCAGGTTTCTGCTCATTGTCTGATCCCGTTTACTCAGAGTAAGAATTCTCTGAGTGGCAAAGCTTAGACTACGTCTTACCAACCTCACAAACCAAAACTGGAGTGGGAATGGTTCCACAAAAGTAAATCAGTAGTACAAATATAATACAAAAAATAGGTGGCAGTAATCTGTGGAAACATGTTGACAAATATAATTTGACTTCAAGGGAAATTTTGGTGGTTGAACACGGTGACTTTTAGTATGCACATTTAATTATATAAATGTTTATAAGCTGCCTATATGATAATCTGTTTTATTAGGTTTATCATTTATACATGTTTGCAACATTCTTACTTCTGAAGTAAAGTAAAACTTATGTTTTGTGATTATCTCCATCCATAGTTTTTAACAATGAAAAATGCTATACATCTTAAAGATATTTCAATAAATTAAAAAATGGACTGAATAAACTTAAAACAACTCTATGGTCTCTTTCTATATTCTGGGTGTCATTCCTTCTTAAGTCTTTGTAGTTTGGGTTTCTATTTAGTAGTAGTATTGCATTTATTATTTTGTAATATGAGAACTTGTTCAAATGATGATGATCTTGGCCTATCATGGTATTTATAGCATTAAAACATACACATATTTTTTAAAAAAAATTTTTTCATAGGCTTTTAACAGTCTCACATTTATAATTCCTGACACTCTAATTGATACTTTATATCTATAGTCTTCCTAAGGCATTTGTTCCACCACTTATGCAATTCTTTCAAATCCGTGTTTATTTAATATCCCATATGTTTGATTTCTTCAGTGGATATCTTGTATTTTACTTTATTTGGATAATTCATAATAAAATAAATATTTCTAATTTTTAGAAATCTTTATCATCTTAAAGAAAAATCTGTTTTCAGAAATCTAAAATCATTCCATGTTAATTTTTTGTTCCATTGTTCTAAATTGTGGAACAGTTTGCCTGTATCCAGCAGCCCCTCCTGTTATTATAAGCTTAAAGACTGCATGTTCCCATTCTGTTGTGGTGCTTGTCACCTCCCAACAGTTCTCCAGGGAAGAATTGTAATGCAATAAAAAAGAGGAAAGCTTATGACCTTTCTGTCCTTCTTATTTAAATGGCTAATTACTTAAAATTTAACTTTTTTGGGACTTAATGCTATTGTCCATAAAATTGCCCTAATATTATATTCTTCTTAGGGATGCTGTGAAGATTAACTATAATAACCTCTACAGAGCACTTAGTTCACTACCTGACATATGGTGGTGCTTAATAATAGGTGGTTGCCTTTTATTATTATTGTTATTGTTATAACTCATTAGATTTTATTCTGTAATGTCTTCATAATGAATGTTTTTGAGAGTTAAAGACCATCTTTAATACACTAGCCCATTCCTGAGCCAGTATAAAATTCTCTCATAGATGTCTTTCTGGGCACAGATAACTGCACTTCTTATGTCTTCCTTCTAGATTCCTTGCATCTGCTCATGGCTGCAAATAATTTTCTTGTTCTACAGAATAAAACATGTCAGCCATTGTTTTTTAAACAGAATTTCCTTCTAAATCTTCCCTATTTGAAAAATGTTATAGCTGAATATATATAAAGTTTAGACATTATTAGGGATACAGGGAAAGAAACAGAGACAGAGACCAAAAAAGACATAGACTAAGGGCTTGGTTCATTATAGTTTCTGGATTTCTATAGCTATACATCTATATCTATCTATTTCTTAAAATTATACTATTTTTTTCTTTTTGTTTTCCACTCATCAATTTCTGGATTCTCATTTACATTTTTCTGTTTCCTCATATTTTGTTGTTGCTATTGTCACACCTTTCTTACTTTCCGTCCTTCATATCATTTCATAAGCAGACGTTCTGTGAACATTGTGATTTATCATCAGTGTTAGGGACTGGTGCCTGTCATGTTGGGCTTAGTCCTTCCTAATATGTAGCCTGGCTCACCACTCTGACCACTGCTATCTTCCTATTTCTTGACTTTGCCCCCTTCTAATCTATTCATCACATGTTCAGAAGTGTTATTTCCAAGAACTGTTATGAGACTCCAAAGTTTTAAAATATGAGCCTCCCAATTACTATGGATCAGTGCACGACACAGAAGGCCCTTTATCATCCTGCTTTATCTACTGCCAAATAGCAAATGCATGCTATGCCAGCCACATTGAGCCAAGTATCTCACATTAATATCTAGTAGACATCTTAGTTGATGAATGTCTGTTTATGGCATTCATATTAATGCTGTTTGAACTTTAAATAAAAATTTTCTAATCAGTTTTGCAAACTGCAGAATATTTAGGGAGCTTGGTCCATTTTGCTATTGCAGGTCATTTCAGAATTGAATATAACTTACCCAGCTGTTCCAGGTCAGAGGAGTAGGTTTATTGGTCTGATTTTAACACTAGAATGGGAGATGCTTCATTTTCGTGGTTACAGCCAGATGGGCCAGGAATCACTTGTGTGGTCTGGCATTAAGATAAGTGAAGTCAATCAGATTACTTTACTGAGAACTTCCAATTTATACACTAGGAATAGATATAGTAATACATGGAGAACTCAGGAAGACATGTGGGTTCTGGAGCTGGAAAGTCATCAGCTATGTATCTACAGAGAAAACAGCTGAAGAAAAGTAACAGAGATGCAGGCTTAGAATAAAAAATTTGGCCCTCATTAAGGAAAATGAAACAAAGATGGACAGAGAGACAACAGACAAAAAAAATAAAGGCCTTGATTCATGACAGTTTCTGAATTCTATTTTTACTGAAATGTTTGTGCATTTTCAAATAAGCCTTTCCCTTTTGTTGAGCTAGCTTTAGTAAGTTTTTGGTTTTTTCCACTGAAAAAGCTTTGACGTGAACAGATGAGCTATTCTTGGTCATCTTGTATTTTTTTCCTTGTGGCAAATTTTTCTCTCCTTGCAAAATTCCAACTTTTATGTCAAAACTTAACTTAAACATTATCGACATTTTGGTTTAATTTTCTGCCTTCTTAGGTCAAATTGATTTCTACCCCTAGTAGGATCAAAGAGTACTATTTATTTACCCATACTATATCATTTTATTTTAATTATTTATTACTTCAACTTTCCTGGCTATATGCTTCAGTTTCTGCATCTGTAAAAAGTAAATGCTAATGGTATTTCCTCAGAGAGCTGCAGATAGGATTAAAGGATTTGACACATGTAAAACATTAAAAGAGTAGCTATTATAGTGATAGAAACTTTCCTATCTATACAGCATTAAGTCTGGTAAAAACCAGTGTACATTGTTTACTTGATCAATAAATAATAAAGTAATTTCAAAAAATAAGGATAATTTAAATGTTCATAGTTAAGAAATCTTCACCATTAATTGTCATCTACAGTCAAGTACAAAGTTCTAACTGAAATTGATTTTGTTGAAAAATAATGGATTCCCTAAGACTTGTTGCAAGTTAAATTTTATTCTAAAATGGCCAGGAAGAACTTTATTAATTAAAACTTTGTTTTATAAGGCACATAGCTTATTTTCCATATAGCAGGCCCAAGGAAAAGGCAAAGGGAGTGGAACATCCTTTTTTGATATGTAAATGGAGAAATAGTTAGAGATATTTAATGTAGATATTTGATTTGAATGTATCCCCCAAAGTTCATGTGCAAAAAACTAATCCTCAAAGCAACAGCGTTGAGAGTTGGTACTTTTATGAGGCAATTAGGTCACAAGGGCTATGCCTTCATGAGTGATTAATGCCAATTTTGTGGGACTGGTGCCCTTATATGAGTTCAGCACTCAAGCTTTCTCCTCGCTCCTGGCACCCTCTCTCCCTCACGCACATCCACTCTCTTGTCCTTCTGCCGTCTGCCATGAGATAACAGCAAGTAGGCCTTCCCCAGTTCCCTTGGCCTTCCCCGCTTTTACAACTCCAAGATATCTCTGTCCTTTATAAATTATCCAGTCCAGATAATCTATTATAGAAGCATGAAATGGATTAGGAGAATATGGAATAATGATTCAGTAAGTTACTTGAAAATTCAGTTTTTATAAAATATCAAGCCAGGTTTTCATAAACCTAAATGTGACAATATCCAGGATGATAATAAGTAGAAAAAACAGTGCTATTAGTTCACAACTGAGTGCATTCCTATGGTGCCTTAGTCTTTTGTTTGCACTCTTAGTGAACTCTGTTCTTTATTTTGTGGTAAATTTGAAGATTAATAAATTATATTTCAATAGAACATTTAAAGGAAATAGATCAGCAATAAACCTGCTCCTCTTGAGCAGCTGGGTTAGTTGTATTCAGTTCTGAAATGCCTCTGGAATAGCAAAATGGACCAAGCTCCCCAAATATTCTGCAGTTTGCAAAACTGATTAGAAAATTTTTATTTAAAGTTCAAACAGCATTAATGTGAATTAATTGTAGGTATCAAAGTCAGATATCATCTTATATGCCACAAACGTGTAGCTGTTTTATATACTAATTGCCATATTCATAAGGAATTGAGTAGATAAGGCTAGAATATGATTAAAAGAAACACATCTCATTGCAAGTGGCCTTAAAAGGAATTTTACTTAAATATTCCTCAGAAAATAGATATCTGCCAGTAAACAAAAAGATTAAGAAAATGGTCCAGAAAAAAACTGTGTGTTAAGAATGAGAATAGTTTTTGAAGGCCTATGCTGCATAAAATAACATTTATACTTCAGCAAAAACTCATAGTTCTTTAAAATTTACAATAATCATTTTATCATGTAAATTAAAAGGCTGTAACAAAGTACTACAAATTGAGTGACTTAACCAACAGAAAATCATATGTCCTAGTTTTGAAGGCTTGAAGTCTGAAATCAAGATGTCAGTGGAGTTTGTTCTGAAGGCTGTGAGAGACAAATCTACTGCAGGTCTTTCTGCTTGGATTGCAGATGGACATCCTCTCCTTGTGTCTCTTTATATCATCTTTCCTCTATGCAGGTCTATTTTGGGCTCCAAAAAACAGCAGTTTTGTTGGAGAAGGGGCTCATCTTATTCCAGCATGACCTCATCTTACCCTTATATCTGCAATGACTCTATTTCAAATAAGATCATTGCTAAGGTACTGCAGGCTAGGATTTCCACCATGACTTAATAGAGTTTGGAGGGGTGGATGTGCTGTTGACACAATTCAACCCATAACAGCTTGCTTTTACTTGTGCTAGACATTGTTATGGCTTTATTTTCATTCATATTCCTGGTGTGCCTATTTCTAAGTACTTTCAAATCCTGTCCTTCCAGGGAAATGAAGAATAAACTTTCAACTTACCCATGTTAAACAATGTGTGTGTGTGTATGTGTGTGTATGTGTGTACATACATATATATTTTATCTCATCATTTTTTAAAATGTTTATGTCACTTTTTTAAATTCAGTAATCCCTAAGGTACTTATAAAGTGTCATGGATTTAATAATAAAATTAAAGTCATATTGCATAGGCAAAGTCACTGAAAAAAAATTAGTAGCTTTATATTGTTTCCATTAGTAATTCCGATATCTACAGAATGGGGAGAAATATATTACAGATATAAATTGTAGAAATCAGCCCTTGATTATCTTTCAAAGAAAGAAAAATGGAATTTTTTCCTTCTATAAATGTGTTATGGTTTATGGTATGGTAAATTTTCATAGGTATATTACACACACACACACACACACACACACACACATATATATTTGAAAGATAATCAAGGGCTTATTTCTAAATTTATATTTGTAACATATTTTTCTGTGCTCTGTAGAGATTAGGTATTATATCCTCATATATATATGTGTGTGAGAGTGTATATATATATATATATATATACACACATCTCCTAATTATTAGTCTTTAATTAGTACTCCTTCCTGGTTATTATTCATCTGGAAGATCTAAAGACTACTGCAATATGCCCAACTGGCTTTTTAATTCTAATGTACTTCCTATACCATGATTTGAGTTACTCTTTAAAAATTCTGATCTAGGAAACTTAGATTCATTCATCTACAAATATTTATAAAACACTACACCAGGTACTTTTCCAGATACAGAAGATATAGCAATGGGGAAAAAAATCCTGAGCTTATGACATATGAAGGGTAATGTGAGCAACAGAATAAATGTAATAACTGTCCATTAGAAAGTGATAAGTGCTCTGGAGACATATAACAAATGATTCCTTCACAACTCAGAAGTGTTAGAAGGTATTTTAACAACAAATGACCTAAGTTTTTTTTTTTAAGATTGAGAAATTCAACTACAAGAAAAGTAACAAATTCAAATACAGGGGAAAAACTCTACTAACAAGGTCAACATACAAATAAACTAGGTGAAAAATACAACAAATATGAATATGATCTCTTTTATACAAAATTAAATCTGGAACAATCATACATTACATATTTTTCTTACACCTAAAATTGGCAAAACATTCAGAAATCTTACTATGATTTTAACTGTCAGGTCTATGTAGACAGGGTAGTCTCGGACTACTGATGAGAGTGTAAAATGGTACAACACCCTTTTTATTCATAAACAGTTATGAGAAATAATATTCCATTCTATTCCTCACATAAAATGACTAATCATACAAGGATATTTATTGAATAAATAAATCATGGGAAATCAGAAAATTTAACTATTAGAAATTTATTAATAAGATACATGATGTTTCAATACAGTTGGATAATAGTGACCTATATGAAATGAAGACATTTTCTATTTGTTTTAAAGATAAAAGTGAAGAACAATGTGTAAAAAAGATGAAAAGTAGAAATCTATACCTGCACTTGTATAGAAATGCAAAATGATATTAGTAATAGTAGTAAAAAGTGATAGTAAATTGTAATAATAGGAATTACTAAATGTACATAGTAAAACACCAGTGATACCAATTATTATACCTATTTGGATACTGGACTTGATTGCAGGGAGAATTTGCTCTTTACTTCCTAAGGCGTTTTCACTTTTGAAACAAACAACAAAAATATAACTATTCAAAATGCCTTTATTGTAAGAAAAAATTTAAAGAAAATTCTTCAAATGGTGTAATTCATTATTCAGGTTGGTAAATGACCTCTCACACAATGACAAATGGTAAAAGCATTTTCTGAAAATATTTATATCTTTCCTAATACAATTCCTTTAAAATTTCTTTTTCAAAATTCGAGAATAAGTATGTCTTAGAGTATATGTAGCTCATCCGAGTGGGGAAATATTTTCAAAACACATGTCTTGATTAAATTAATTGATTATTACCTTGATTCTCATGTGCTAGCTTTAACTCCTGGCAAACTTATTTTATTCTACAAGACTCTAATGCCATTAAAACATTAAGCAGTCCCTGTCATATTATATGACTGTGAAATTAGCCCTAGTGTATAGGATTCTTCCATTACTCTCTTCTTTCCAACTTCCTCCTTTATTTTACATGTGATTAATCTCTAAACTCAAATTATACTGTTGAAGGACATCCTTTTAATTCCATAATTATACATCAGCATATTGGGAAACATCAATAAAAAAGTCGATATTTATTTATGTATTTTGGAATAATTGGGTAGATTCTTAGAAATAATCTTTTTTAAAGGTATCAGATAAATTTCATAGAAGTATCAGATTTTATAAGGATAAATGTTCAAGAAGCATAAAATAAAAAATATGGGTAATAAAACTTCTTTAAGTTTTCTAATTATATTTCATATACAAAACAAGAAAAGATAACATCGTATGAAGTGGAGTTCAATGTAAGGATGTATATAGAGGAAACACATTTGTCTAGAGAAGATATTTAAGACTATTATACTGCAGACAGGAATGATTAAAAGGGCTTAAAGACACAGGTTCTTATACTAAGCATATAAGTTAATGCCAGCAATTTGTATTGGGGGAACAGTTCTGCATCTCAGTGGCAGTGGTAACTACAAGAACTCATAAGATAAAATGACATGGAAATATATGAATATTGTACCAAATACCTATTTCCTGCTTTTGATATTGCACTATGTACATAAAATGTAACATTGGGAAAAAATAGGTGGAGGGTATATGGAAATTTTCAATTTCATATTTTCTTATAACTCTATAATTTGAATTTTTATTTAATTATAACAAATGTAAAATTTGCTTAAGAATTTCACTTACATATGCAGTACAATGTGGTATTTCAATATATGTATGTGATATTTACCACTCCAAATAGGGTAATTAATATTTCTACAACATTTCTTTGTTTTTGGAACTTTGCATTTCCTCTGTTCTAGTGAATCATAAAGTACATAATAGTTTCTTGTAAATTATAGTCACTCTACTGTGCTATGGAATCCTAGAACTTACCACTTCCATCTGTTTTTGTATCTGTTATCCTGTACTCTATTCCCACACTAATCTTTGCTTCTAGTAGTCTCCTTTATATATTCTGATCAACATTTTTTAAGTAAAAATTTTAAAAATGTTTAAAGAGCAGAAAATATTACTTTATTTGATCTTTACGTACTATACACACACACACACACACACGTATAGAATTATAAAACTTTACCCCATAAATTTGTAGTTTTTAAAAAAATTTAACAATATGTTTTCATTCTCCTAACACAATCAAAATTTGTACCATGTTTGAGATAATATTCTCCCTTAGACTGCAAACTTGAAATATACCATGTACAAATGGAACTCTACATCCTGTATTTTGTATTAAGTAGAACTAAAATCTAATGTAACACTTTGGGGAAACTGAAGAAAAGGTACATGAAGCCTCTCTGTATAGTCTTTCTAATTTCCTATGAATTGATGATTATTTTCAAATTAAAAATTTTAAGTTTGTGATACAAGTGTAAGAATATGCTTAAATGACTGGTACTGTTTCCATTTGTCTAATGCACATGTAGTTTGTGTAATATTTAAGATTAATATTCTTCAAGTTGTATATTTTGTGTTATACTGTGAACAAATAGAAAACTGCTGTTTTATACCAGAATTGATGTAGATGTTTTTTAATTGCATAGGACAATTCAATAAGTGGTTAATGTTAAAATTTTGCTTTAGATCCTGTAATTTTTCAACTTAAAATATTAATATAGAGTATCATTCTTGTTAACACCCTGTTAGCAAAAGAATGTATATAATATTTGATTTACTATTGACTACATTTTAAAAGACTTCTGAGTGCCACCATGGCATGCCTGTAATCCCAGAGGCTCAGGAGAATGAGGCAAGAGAATCATTAGTTCAAAGCCAGCCTCAGCAACTTTCTCAAAGTAAAATACAATAAGGGCTGGGGATGTGAACCAGTGGTTAAGCACCCTTGGATTCAATCCCTGATACCCAAGAGGAAAGAAAAAAAAAAAAGACTTCTGAAAGAAATTCTCCATCCAACTAATTAGTTAGAAAACATGTAAACGTGTGTTAGAAATTCAGCAATACCTTATTTTCAGAGATTTATAAGGCAATTTGTCCCAAGTCCAACTCAATCAGTTATGAATCCTAATTTTTGACTGTTTTCTAAATAATGATCTTGTAAAACAATTTAGTGCATAATAATAAATGCTAATAAAATTATATTGTTAAATACAAAAAATCATGTTTTATAAACCAAAGTACCTTATCTTATTGCCCTGTTTCTTTATGCATCAGTTTCTTTATATGAAATTTTAGTTGACAAAGAGCACTAAAATATCCTTTGAAATTATCATATTACCTGTTTCATATTTAATTACACTAACTTGTTTAATACATAGGCATATATAATGCCTTTGGTCTAATTATCACATTTGACAGTAGGTCAGTGCAACTTTGAATTTACTTGTTTCTGTACTTTATAGTATATAAAAATTGATTATCTAAAAATTTCTACACTTGGAACCTATGCAGAGTAGTGAAAAAATTATAATAGACTGGTGAAATTCATTTTACAGAATATTCAGCTATTACAGCAATTTTTGATCATATAACTACAATTTTATGTCATTTTTATTGCAAATGTCTGATACAATAAATGAATTAATATAAAATTCCAATGGTTTTATCACATAAATTATGAAAGTAATAAATTTTTAACTACTTTCATGACATGAAACTAATGAGTTGCTTATTTAGTTTCAGATCTTAATGCTAAGCATGGGACGAACAGAGCTGCTTCATTCTCTCTGTGATATGTCCATTTTCAGTAGGGGGACTAGCCTCTATCAAACAGAAATTGCCCATAAAGCTGAAGAATTCCTCATCCAATTTCATTCTTCTGTGCATCTTGGCATGCTTATTAATATTCCACTCAAACACAGAATCAAGATAAAAAAGAAATAAAATCTGTCAATCAGATATTAGATATCTATTTGAAGATGATGCAAAGAATATCCCATTAATTAATTAACTATTTTTAGTTCATCTTATAAAATAATTTAATCAGAGTAGCCCCTCAAAAAAGTAATCTTATTATCCAAGATTATATATCTATAAAGAGGGGAATTTACATGGTGCTAGATTTCAGATTTCCTGAGATAAGATATGAATGCTATAAAAACAAGAAAGACCATTAAATTAGGACTAGACACCTAAAAACACGCATGCATCTTGAGAAAATTGTTAAGTGATGTTATTTTGCTATTAATATGGACCTAAAAAGAAATGGTCTGTAATTTGACAGACAAGCCATAATATAAGTGCTCACATAATAATAATTAGTAAGTTTGGCAAATCCATATTTGTAGCAGAAAGTTGTGTGTCTTGTAAAGAATATTGAATGTGTTTTTAAAAAATAATTTCTAGATAAACAGAACATAGGACAATCAAAAGTTCAGGGTCTTTGCATTTAGATCCACTTCCCAACATGCTTCACATGGAGAGGATCATTTATCTTGAAAGACATATCCAATAAAGCCCATGGTGTGAGGGAAAATGAAGCCATTAGATATTTGGACTTAAGTTTTATAGCTGAAGCTTCAATAACACTACTAGAGTTCAATAGGCCCCAAGTGTCATATTGAAGAGTCAGCATAAATGACTAATTCCTTGTGGTGAGAAAGCTGATGAGCTGCTTACAATGAGCTATCTAAGGAAAGAGGAGCCAGTCTACTATGGAAGATTGCTTCACTGTACAACTAGGGAAGTGGCGCGTCCCCACATCTATGAACACAGAAATATTTTGGAGTAATGATACTGTGGGAGAAATTCAGAAATATTAACCATTAATATTAAATTCAACAGGACAAAATTTCATGAACAAAACAAGGTTTTCAATTAAGAAGAGCCTTAGGATACAATGGGTAATACAAATAATGTCAAACTGGGTCAGTTAAATTTGAATTCACTGCCATGCCCCTTCTCAATCCCCACTGTGACTCAAGTTTGCATCTTTTATGCCATTGGACATATAGAACACTCAGAGGGAAACTTTGGGATAGGCTGAACAAAAGAAAAGCAGATTTTAACCCTGGTCACTATAGGGTACTAGATAATCCCTAGTGACTCATGCTATTTCTGTTTTTCTAGACGGTCATGATTAAACAGACACATATTGATATTTATATTTAGAAATAAAACTGCTACCACTACCAACAGAAAAAAAATCTCTTTTGTATGAAAGAGATATGTTCATTAAGGAAATGATGTTGAAATACACCTAGAGCACTTAAGAGAATAAACCTAAAATTGTATATTGATGGAAGACAAATGCTTAATACTTGTTCTGTGGCTGGTAAAAGGGATTCCAATGTCATGTTTACTGATTTTTCACTTTGTTTCCTTAGAAAATAATCTTCGTGGGGAGTAAAGAATTGTTTAACTACTGTGCTAAACCAGAGGGAGCAACCTCAGGACTCCCTCTCTGGGAGGCTCAACTAGCCTACCCTTCTTCGATTATGCTTGCATGTATGGACTAATGTCAATTAATCACATTACATTGGAGACAATGGACTCTGGACAATTTTATCCAGTTCCCATAAAGAGAATGAATTGTTTTAAGCCGAAAGAGACCACATTGCACAGGCAATTCAGTCAAATTGTAACCCAGGGTGGACTTAGTGCTATCAAGGGGGAAGTTTAGGTTGATGGTTCTTCTGGGCTGCCCAGCTCAGTGGTTTTTCTGCTCATGATATTAGCTTTTCCTTGCAAGCTGAATATTGTTAGAGACTTCAGCTACAGAAGGAATATGGGGATGCATTTGATAGAATCCATTGGTGAGGTGGGGGGGGGGGTTCAATCTCTCTGACTTTTTGCATTAACTTTCCACCTATTTCTGTCCTTACAATTTGCCATTTATAAAACTGAAATTAAAAGGGGAAATAAAATACAAGACAATCAAACTTTAGAGAGAATATGAACCTGTGTTTCTAAAAACCCACTAGCTACATTTAAAACCATAGTCTAATCATCAACTACTACAGAGGAAAAATCAGGGTCTTTGATTTCAACTGCTTGCAATGACGAGGAGGTAACATGGATATAAAGACTAGACAAGACATCCCGATGCTTCCAGAATGCACAATTCTTCAGTAATTTAATAGCAATCAAAAGAATGCATAGTCCAATTGGAGCTCTCTAACAGCTCCAAGCATACAAAGCTACAAGTCTCAGCAACCAGCCTCGGTATGATGCTCTTTTTATAGCCACTGGCATTTCAGAAACTATTTGAAAACCATTTCTTTAAATGTAAGAACTAAAACATTACTAAATTATTTTCAGGTATTTTTTTTAAATAAAAAATGCCCCCCAAAGCATTTAATTGTTTATCTTATCAATAATGGATATTTTAGAACAAATAAAGAATTAAAGCAATACTTCAACAAATGGTGTAAGGGCTGTTTTTCCAAAACTGAACCCAGAATCTAGGTGCAAAATCTATCATGACTAAAATTAAGGGTGTTATTTTTTGAAATGGTAGCAATGACCATTGTTCTTAGCAGTTAATGTAGAAGTGTCATACAAAGGAGAAATTCAGATCCCTGCATTGTAATCCACTTGTAATTTTCTTGCTATAATAATGAATGCTTTATATTTACAGTACTAATGACAAGAAAAATTGAAGTGTAGAATATATACTTCCTTCTAATCATGCTACTGAGCCTAGTAATTTGCGCTGTATTTACAAAATGTCTGACAAGAAAAGTTCAAGAAAAGAACAAGAAAACTAGACAAGTGTGTCCTTTATTTGACTAAAATTTAATTGGTTACTCAATTTCTACTTTAATACTTTTTTGTTATTACTTCCAAATAATGAATACTCATATAATAAGCTCAAAAAGTATAAATATGATAGTGATAATGATATCCCAATTTTATTGACATTTTCCAGATTATTGTCTGATCCAGATATTTTCTTCCAATATCCTGATTTTGATATTAAAGACTGACAATCAATTGTTATAATAGAAAAACCTAGATAAAATTGGAATAACTGAGCTCTGTTCATGTACTATGAGTTGAAATGCATTTAAATAAAATAATTAAATCAAAAAAAAAAATTCTAAAATTCCTCAGCACTTAGAAGCAAGACACAGACAGTCTTTTAGGAGACTAACTGAACATATATAAATTGATAGATATTTTTCTCCCTAGAAAGATAGATAAAATATTTAAGATAAGAGAAAATGCAGAATGTAAAAGCCCAGGAAAGACTACAGACTAGAAAAAATGAATAACATAATCCAAATAGGAATAGACTTACCACAAGTAGTTAGCACTAGAACTTTATGAAAACATAAATTTAGTATATAATAATTTAAACATGTGAAGACAAAATAATTGAGAGGAAAAGTAGGAAACTAGGAAAACACACTGAAGATCTAAATAGTACTATTAAAGAGTAAAATAAACTAGATGCAATAGGAATGAAATAAACAACATTAACATTAGATAGGAAATTACTGACAAAGAAGAAGGCTAGAGTTAATGAATAAAGTCATATATAAGGAAATTAATAAATCAGAGAAAATTAATGAGTAAAGAATAATCTTCTCAAAAGGGTAAAACACACCTCCAATGGAGAGACCATACTGAGTTCCCGGCAGTCAGTACAAAATGCTCAATACCAACACTTATTCTGATGTAATTATGTAAGTATAGAAGAAAGAAAAGTCCATACACTCAAGCAAGAAAAACATTTTCTACAATTTTTTGGTTTACCTATCACACACAGCCCTTTTCGGGAGAAAATAAACTTTACTTAACAAAAACTGCTCTATGAGTTTTTGAGATATATCAAAATGAATACATGGAATGAAGCAGCCATGTTAAACAGATGGTGATGAACAAAAAATCCATTAAATACTTCTATTAAATAATTGTGAATTATAACTATATAACTTACCATAAATGTTAATGTGTAACTATATGTAAAGATTAATTTTGGTTATCAGCTTAGCTGGACTGAAGAATGCCTAGAAAGTTGGTACCAGCAGGTGGGATTGTTGCTGTGACTCTATCTAACAACTGGAAAAGAGCTTTGTAACTGGTTTATGTGAGGAATCTGGAAAAACCTGGAGGAATAATCTAGAAAACCCCTAGAACACATATTAGCATTGTTTAACACATGATTCTAGTGTTGGCTTAGAATGCTGATAGGAATGCAGTCAGTAATGATTGCATTACTATCTATGATGATTCTACTGGAAAATGGACTGTATCTATGATGGCTATGGTGATTCTATTTGAAAATGGATTAGAAATGAACTTTGTTGTACCATGGCAAATAATTTGGAGGCATTTTGTCCATGCCCTGATACTGTGTGGAAACCAAGCTTAAAGATAATTATTAGTTTATCTGATGAAAGCAATTTTAAGACAACAAAAACTTCAGGCCAAATCATAGCTATTACTGGCTTCTTTCAGTCAAATTTACTGTAAGAATTGGAAGCAAAGAGGAGTAGAGCAGAAGATTTTAAACACTTGCAGCTTGGCCATAAAAGGAGCACATGTGAAGTTTTAGCTAGGAGGGGGCAACTGCAAAAGAAATTGGCATCAATAAAAATGAGTCAAGTGTTTTTCACTGGGACAATAAGAAAGATGACTTGAACACATCTCAGGAAACTATATGGCAACCCCACTCATCACAGAATCAAAGGTGTAAAGGTCTAAATTTTTTATAAAGAATTTCATTTGGTAAAGGAGCTCCAGGGCACAGTGTGGCTCGAAAAGTGCCTATGGATTAATTTCCAAGTGTTCAGTAAGTAGGGCACTCAGAGGACATAGCAGCCATGATTCAAGCAGGCCCAAGTCTGGTTTGTGTTGGCAGCAGATCCTGGCATCATCCATATCATGCTGGTTTTGCAGGTATGGAAAATGCCAAAGACATGGGGTCACAGAGGCTTCACAAAGATTTCAAAGGAAAGCTTGCAAAGTCAGGCAGTTCATTGCATATTTGGAGCTTCTACAAGCAGCCCCTAATGGGGTGATTCATGAAATTGAGAGGGAAGCCAAAACTGCAATGGAGATCCCAGATAGTTAGATATACCAACAACATGGAATGCCTGCCAAGGCAAGCTGCTGGCAGTGTGCAAATCTAGCCTGAGACAGTGACAATGTGGGCTTCAACAAGCAAAGCTGTAGGGGTAGTGCTGCCCAGGCTCCTGGGAGCCTACATCCCCCCAGAATGCCCTAGATCCTGGACATGCATTTACCTACTACTCTCTTTTGGAATAGAAATGCTTACCCTGTGCCTGTACCACTATACTTCCTGAAAGTATATAATTTTTTCTTTTGATTTTTACAGGGGATAATGGGTAAGTTCTCTTTGAGTCTCAGGAAACTTTGCAGGAGGTCTTATGAGCAATGCAAGAACAGTTAACACTTTGAAGACCTTCAAAGACATGGGTTGGAGATGGGTTGGATGCATTTTGAATTGTGATATGGACACAATGCTAGCACTGGATCCAGGGATGGAAAGCTAAAATTTGGATGTTCAGTGTCCCTAAAGTTCTATATGATAAACCTTGGTCCCCAGTTTGGGGCTGCTGGGAGGTTGTTGAACTTTTAAGAGGTCTGGTGGCCTATGGGGAGGTTTCTAGGTAATTGGGAGTCTGCCTTTAAAGCAGACACCACAGAGCTTGGGCCCTTCCTCTTTTTTGCTTCCCAGCCATGAGGTGAGTGGTTTTGCTCTGCCATACATTCCACACATGATGTATTGCCTCGCCACAGGCCTAGAAGCAATGGTGCCAACGAATCATGGACTGGAACCACTGAGCCAAAATAACCTCTTTCTCTTTAAAAGGTAGTTATCTCAGGTATTTGCTACAGTGAACAGAAAGCTACCCCAATAACACCATTTAAAAAATGAACACAATATCTCAGGAAAGTAGAGCAATGAGAGATAAGAATAGATGTAAGAGATTCAACCAACCTTATTTTCAAGCTGTGAATTAATCAATGCTTAAAATATTTTAAAGTATATTGCATTTGTTTCTGGCAACATCTCTGAAGGACTCAATTTAGTTTGACTTATTCAACCAACCTGACTTTAAAAATATCAAAAAATTTTTGAAAGTTTACTAAACTTTAAAGATCTTCAAATCCTTTTTTTTCCCATTCTTACTTGGATTTGTGATTTTGTAAATACCATTTTCAAGGTACTGCATGCTGAAAGCAAATATCAATCCTAAAATGTTTCATTTGGGAAATTGGGAAGTAAACAGGAAATGTTTTGACTAGCATGATACAAAGGATGAAATACAGCCTAGAAATTAAATTCCTCTTGTTTGTACTTCTATGTTTTTTTCCTCAAAAATTAGTAAGTGCCTTTGAATATCTCATGATAATCTCTTGTGCTTTATATTTGCTAATTTTTTTGTGTGTTTCACTTTCACACAAAAACCACAGGGGAATCAGAATGAGAAGATTCATCACTAGCATCCTTCTAATAGGCTAAAATTTATAGATTAAGTGTAATTCACAATAGTGCATATATCATTGCCTATTTGAGCTAAAGAAAGAAAAATAAATCCACTGTCAAATTCAAATAGCTACATTGTGTTTCAAAACATAACATCAAAAAAAGTAATTATCATATAATTGTTTTTGAATTTCTGACATGTCACTCTTCCAAATGGGCTTAATTCCTTTTCAGAATGGTTTTTAGTTCCATTTGAGTATTTTGTATGTAAGATGTGTGAGTCTAGAATCAGAACATTAATACTGGGAGTCCAGGGAGGAGTTTGTGACCTGTTGCACTTTTTTGTTTGCTAGGGGAGATACCATGTTTTATATAGACTATAGGCCCCTTAGCCAATGAGAGCTGTTTGAATTGCAGCCACAGCCCTTATTAGTATCAAGGGTTCAAGTAAATTAATTTAATACTATCAATTAATATTAATTAAATTAAATATTAATTAGTAATTCTTACTATTTTGTAAATAGTAATAGGAAGAAATATTGCATGTTTCATGCAAGAATCAGATAGAATAAAATAAATATTATCAGATCTAAGATGTCAATATTATAAAATGCTTCGTTATTTCATTATATATGCAGCCACTTACTCTGTGGCAATGCTTTCTACTCAATGACTTTGTATATATAGAGAACCCTTGAGAATCTTTTAACTGCATGTTCAATTATGTATGTATATATGTGTGCGTGCGTGTGTGTGTGTGTGTGTGTGTGTGTGTGAGTACTAAAAGCTAAACATGCTGGTCAAACTACTCTTAAATCTTCTTCATATGCTGTGTCAAACTCTTCTGAATCATTTTCTTACTTGGCATCATCAATGTGCATTGTCCAACACTATCTCTAGGTCATAAAGCAATTTCAGAAAGCAGTATTTCTTAGGCTCCTTTTACATACTCTCCTAGATTTTATTCCAAGATGCTGAGCCCCATCATTTGTTTGTTTGTTTTTTCTTTTTGTTTTAAAGGAGTTGTGGACTTAGAAAAGAATTGGCAAAGTAGTACAGAGCATTTATTTTCACATAACTTTATCCAGAAATTCCCAATGATTTCATATATATAACCATGTAGATTTCTTGAAACTGAGAAACCAATACTGGCATGATACTATCAATCAATCTGCTGGCCTTATGGAATTACCCGTTTTGTTGCGATTTTCTTTCTCAGAAGTCAATCCAAGAACTCATATTGCACTGGTTACTTTAGTTCCCTTTATGACAGTCCCTCAGTGTTTCCTTGTCTTTCATGTCCTTGACATTTTTACAGAGCAGAGGTCAGGCATTTCATATTCTGATTTTTTCTTATGACAGAATGAAGTTATGTAAGGATATAGCTTTCATTTTCTTTCAGTGCTATAACAAACTGCTATAACAAACTACCATCAACTTAATGGCCTGAATCAACAAAAATGCATTATCTTACTATTCTACTGGTAATAAATCCAAGTTGGCATGGCCAGACTTTCAGCTTCAGACACCAGAGGCTAAAATCAAGGCTTTGGCAGCTGCTTCCTTACTGAATGTCAGCAGGGATCTCTATCTGTTTCTAAGGTTGTCTCCAGTCCTGGACTGATATTCTCTTTCCTTTTTCTTCAAAATCAAAAATGGGGGAATTGAGTTCTTCTCAAGCATTACACTTCTCTGAAGAGATAGGAAGTTACTTAACTTCAAAACCATGTTTTAATATTCAGACTAAAGAAGAAAGCATTGTATACAACACTATTCTCTAGTTGCTAAATTTGTTTCTCATAAGAATCTGGGCTAGTGATTCTGAAATTATTTTGTTACCTAGGGTTGAACAAATAAGTAAACATATTGTAGATAATAAGCACCAGGATTCCCACTGTTGAATAAAAAATAGAAATAAGCAAGGGAGGAGTTTAGAACAAACTCTGTGGTGCTAGATTAGAGTCAAACATATCGGTATAAACTCATTTATAATTAAGACTATATGAAAATAATAAGTAGGTATACAAATGAATATTACTATGTGTATATACGTTGTGTTTGCACATACATTTTATAGCTCTGTCTACTGAGAAGGCCCAGATATGCTCCTATTGCAATAGGCAATACTCAGCACCACATCGTAATTTCTAAATAACCATTTTCAAGTTTATACATTTTAATAATTGTTATCTTAATAGAAGTTATCAATGGAAAGTTCTTTGGTAACAACTATGCCTCATTTCTTCCTCAAATGATCATTGAGTGATTTGATACTTCAATGTTGAACAATTCAACATCTGTAATAACACAGCATATATACAAAATTGTTGTGGAAACAACATCTACCAAGATAAGCTTGTGCAGTAATGGAAACCACATCACAATGCTTCCTGGTCAACAATAAAAATAAAATTAATTGTTTGATGTGCCCTTTCTTCAAAGATGAAAATTTGTAAACGAAAATTGTGTAACTTTGAATGAAATACTATAAATGTAAAACATGGGAGATTTAAGTCAATGAAGTCTAGAGTGTGAATCGCATACTTTCCTTGGTTCTTTCTTATAGACCTAAATTTTTACCTTGCTTCTTACTTAAAGTACTTTTCTATTGCAACTCATTTACCTCATAACACACTAATGAGTAAAAGCTATAATTATAAACTAACTGGCAGCTGGCATAAATATCTATCCAAAAAAATCCCCTTTACCCAACATTTAATACACTTACAAAGAAGCATTAAAACATAAATAAACAAGCAGGTAAATAAATGAATTTCAAGTTAGACTAAAATAGAATTTTATGAATTGTTAATTCACTATGCTAAGATCACACATATAATGTATATCTATGTATCAATGAAATCAGTTTTGATATATTTTAGATGTCATCAAAAATTTATTCAAGTCATAAACTTACTTAACCCAGATTCTAATTATGTCCATTCATGTAAAGTATCTGTCCTTAAAATTATTATTATTAAACTTCATAAAATTGCTTTATTGGAATCTAAATAAATGTACTCTTATATCATCTATTATGAATTTCAACATGCTTTCAGCTTCCAACATGCACTCCTTTCTGGGGTTCAAGTTGTTGATTTAGTACATAATGCTCTTACATTGGATGAAGAGTTAATAGCAGTTTGTGCTGCATTTCCTCTACAAGTAAAATATAAAAAATGACTCAGAATGGCAATTCATAACCTTATAAAAGCACACAATAATTTCAGCTAGAATTAAATCTCACCACATACGGTTCTTTTCCATTATCAACAAATGACTACTGAATGAACAAATGATTACTTGGCAGTAATTCTGATACTAGGAAAAAAGAACCTTTTGAAAACATTTTAATAACTGTAGAATTAATGTGAAAAATGATGACTTGTGCTTATGTACATGCTTTTATGATTTTTCACAATTTAATTATTGATCTGCTTATACTACTATTCTTGATTTATGTCTAAATTATTTGCTTGAAATTATTTGGAGCACAATTATTGTTATCCTAGAAGAGGCTAGTTCTAAGTTGCACGATTTATCTATTTTTGAGTAACAAAAAATCTTTAGATGTGTTCATAACTGATGAAACATTGCAAGCATAATTAAAAAAATTTAAAATACATAATATTTATCAATGGGGCAAAACACTAAATAATGTTTCCCTAAACAGCAGCAGTAGATACAGAAAAACAAGTACATTGGCATCAAAGTTCCCAGTTATATTTTCATCTGATACTTTCTAACCCTACTATTTTCATTGTTATTTAAATTCTTTTTCCTAGTTTTCTGATCTATAAAAAATAGAGAAAGCCGGGCATGGTGGTGCACGCCTGTAATCCTGGCACTTTGGGAGGCTGAGACAGGAGAATCATGAGTTCAAAGCCAGCCTCAGCAATGGCGAGGTGCTAAGCAACTCAGTGACACCCTGTCTCTAAATAAAATATAAAACAGGGCTGGCTCAGTGGTCAAGTACCCCTGAGTTCAATACCCAGTACCCAAAAAAAAAAAAAATAGAGGAAATAATGGTATACCATAGCATTGTTGTGATCATTTATTAAGTTCATGTATATAAAGTTTCTAAAATAGCAGGTACCCAATGAATGGTATTTCATTCATTCAAATGATTCAATATCCAAAAGCATAGAAAGGTTTTGTTCACATATTTGTCAATTACACCCTCCAAAGAAACATTAAAACAGCATATTAATTTATCTATAGATTACTCACAGATGTAGCATATGTACAGTACATCTGTCATTTAACTCTATTTTATTCTTGTATTTTTATCTTCATATATAATCTATAGTTCATGAAATATAAAAACTCCACAAGAACAGGACATTCTTCTATACCTCTTAATGCTTGTTCACCATGGAGCCACAGGTTTGTTTTTTCTTAATAGAGTTCTAAAGATTCTGGAGATGCAATTTGAAAAAAATAATCTAGATGTATACCTTATATCCTCACAAAAATTAACTTAACATGGATCCCAGTCCTAAAAGTAAAATGACAAAAATACAGAAATCCTAGTAGATAACATCAGAGAAGTTTGGATGGTCTTAGGTTTGGCCCTGACATTTTATGCATGAAATAGTAGGCACAACTCATGAAATAAAGGGTATGCATGCTGGATTTCAGAATAAATGAATTTTAAATCTGCTGTACAAAAAGAACACTATTGGGCTGGGATTGTGGCTCAGTGGTAGAGCGCTTGCCTTGCATGCATGAGGCACTGGGTTCGATCCTCAGCACCACATAAAAATAAATATATTGTGTCCATCTATAACTAAAAAAGTATTTAAAAAAAGAACACTATCAAGAGAACAAAATGACAAGTCATAAATTCCAACAAAATATTATCAAAAGACTTATTTAATAAAGGACTGTGGTCCTAAGTATACAAGAACTCTTAAAACTCAACAATAAAAAAAATCATCTAATTTTAAAAATAGACCAAAGACATCATTGGACACCTTACCTAAGAAGATATATAGATGGAAGATAAGTTTATGAAAAGATGCTCTATATCACACATATGTCATCAGAAAATTATAAATTCAAACAAGGAGATACCAGTGAACACTTACTAGGATGGCCAAAATTTGGACTGTTGTCAAAATTAAGTGCTAGCTCAGATATGGAACAATAGGAAATATCATTTATTGCTGGTAGGAATGTTAAATGTCACACACTTCAGAGGATGGTTTGGTTTTTTACAAAACTAAACATATCCTTACCATCTGATCCAGCAATTATACTCTTTGATATTGACTCAAGAGTTAAAAGTTTGTCCAAGCAAAACTACCTGCACACAAATATTTATAGCAGCCTTAGCCATAATTGCCAGTATTTGGAAGCAATGAAGACGTCCTTCAATAGGTAAATGGATAAATATAAATATACACACTTATACGATTAAATATTACCCAGCACTGAAAAATAGTCATCAAGTCATGAAGAGACATGGAAGAACTTTAAATGCATATTACTAAATGAAACAAATCAATCTAAAAAGCCTGCATGCTGTGTGTAACTGAAGCACTCTGTAAAAGGCAAAATAATGGCAAGAGTAAAAGGATCATTGTTCCTTTTACTGAGGCTAGGAGAGAGGGTTGGATAAATCAGTGGGGCACAGAGGATTTTGGGGATCAAGGAACTATTCTGTAGGATATCATAATGGTGAATAAACATTATTCTAAATATATTGAAACCTATACCAAGAGTGAATCTCAATACAGATGGTAGACTTTGGGCAATAATGGCAATAATGATGTGTCAATGTAGATTTGATTGTTCCATATTGATGGGGTCTGTTGATGCTAGAGGAGGCTATGTGGATGTGAGAGGAAAAGGAAATATGGGATATCTTTGCACCTTCCTCTTAATTTTCTGTAAGTAGAAAATTGCTCTTAAAAATAATCTTTCAAAAAAGTCCCAATGAGTCTAAAAATGAACAACCTAACCCAATAAAAAACAAAACAAAATAACAAAAAATATTTGATGTCACAACTGAAAGAGCTGTCAAATACCTGTGTACAAAAATTCCATATTTTCACTTTTATTTTTGCAATCAGGTGTCTGTTTTTTGGCTTAGGTAATGTAGAAAAAACTCTTCCTGCTAAATCAGACTATGATGGCTTTGCCCCAATGCTAGCATTGTGCTCTTTGAGCAGAAACATAATAGTCACAAGATATATAGAGATGCAGAGCACCATCAGATCTCAGAAACAGGTATATTGTACTCTGAATAAACAACTAGTGAAAAATAGAAGAGTGCATTTGAAGTAGATGTCATATGACATATAAACTGTGTACAATTTTTTATTAAGAAGCCAGGAATTCTTTGCAATTAAAAATAGGAGCTATGAAAACATGGAAGCAATTATCTTAGTGACAAATGCAGAAGACATAGAAAGAACAGTAAATAAAGCAAAAGTTTGACAGTGGATTTAAAGGAGAAAATAAAACTAGTTCCTTAATTACTTCTGACAAAGAATTTCATCCATATTTGCCAAGAAAAGATTGAAAATTAAAATAACATTTGCAGTTTCTTTTATACATAAATACTACATTGCACATTCTTTACTTCTGAGTTAAGACATTCATTCTAATTCATTTGTTTTTTCATTAGAAAATTTGGGGTTAAATTTCAATTTTACTTTTCAATCAACTACCTGAATCCTAAGTAAAGTGAACACTAAACAATAAGGACTTTTTTTTTTGAATTAACAAATCAGATAAAAGATGAGAACACACAAACTCAGCCACTCACAAAAAATATTCTGCTTTTCTTCCATTTTATACCATCCCATTCCATATACATTTTCTAACTATATGTATAGATTATTTCTATTTTTCTGAAAGATCAACAGAGATCTGGTCAGTGGAGTTACAGACCATTATTCTACATACTTCTCTGTCTTAGTAAATGAAATTTAAAAGTAAAATTCCCTCTTACAAATGATATTTCAAAATGAAAACTATTTAAATAGTATATGTATTTATAGCTTTATAAAAAGTATATATATTTATACCACTATATTTAGTTAACATTTATCAAAGACACTGAAATAATTTCAAAACATGTTAAATTTAATTCTACTTGTCAAGAATATTTTGAATTATAGAAAAGACAAGTTTCTTTAAAGAAACAGAGCAGACAAAAGTAAGTTTCTGTCAGCAGAAAGTCAGTTTTGTGAACCATCAGTGAATTCTTATAGGACAGGACTAAACTACTCCAGTTATATATGTGAAAGCAAATAAGGAGCTAAACTTCAGAGATAGGAGCAAAGGCCTATTAGAAGAATTTCAGAAGATTTTAGAAGAAAAACACCTAAAAACACTTATTTTGCAATGTAGCAAAAGACACTCAAAACTTTTTCTTTTGCCTTAGGAACATTCCTGAAAACTCAGATGATACACAATAAATTCTCTCATTTGAGTCTATGATTTCATTTGACACTTTAAATCATTGAACATTATATGGAAGGATCTTAAAAGGTATGTCAGCCAACCCTCTCATTTTATGATGAAAAGATCCTGCATTTTTCGTCAAAAGACCTGAATTGGTTTTCTAATGGTATTTAATGTTTGCATTTCCTTAAGTATGTCAATTAAAGTCTAGCCTCATTTCCCTATTGATAAAAAAAGGGATAATGATATCTACCTTGAAGTTTTTGTAATAGTTGTCATAATTTCCTGGTAATACTGTAATAACTAAAAACAGTGAAATAAAACACTATTACTATTTATTTGTTTGTTTGTTTGTTTTTGGTACTGGGGATTGAACTCAGGGGTACTCGACCAGTGAGCCACATCCCCAGCCCTATTTTGCGTTTTATGTAGAGACAGGGTCTCACTGAGTTGCTTAGTGCCTCGCTGTTGCTGAGGCTGGCTTTGCACTCGCGATTCTCCTGTCTCAGCCTCCCAAAGTGCTGGGATTACAGGCATGCGCCACCATGCCCTGCTAAAACACTATAATTATGTTACAAAAGATAACACAAAATCATTTTACAATGTTGGAATCTACAACTCTGAAATGGACTACACTAGACTAAAATCCAGTTGGTTGCAGCATAGGCCAGTTCCTCCTGGAGAATGTAAAGGAAAATCTGTTTCCTTTCCTTTGCCAGCTTCTGGAGGAGGTGTGGATTTCTGGGCTTCTTATGTCTTTCTTCCCACTCTGACACAAATTCCCCCACTTCCCTCTCTCCCTTATAAAGATAAACCAGAATTCTCTTCCCATCTGAAGCTCCTCCTATCAGCTGATTAGCAACCTTAACTTCCCTTTTCCATTCAAAATAGCATATTCACAGGTTCTGGGGAACAGACTATGAAGAGATATTCACGTGTCCAATGTTTGGGTCAGGACATTATTCTACCTACCTTAACAATTACTTAAATAATATATGTGAATGCACTGCATAGATCACAAAATGTTTTATGTATACAAATAATTTCTGTTCAAAGAAATGAGGAAATCGTGATGAGGATCTTGTAGTTAATGAGCACAGAGATCATCCTGGCCTCGGGTCTCCCATTACCTGACCAGACCCTCCTACACCTCAGCATGAAGGCTCAGTGGGACACATATGCAAGGCAGAATGCAAACTTGGCCTGCAGTTGGTAACAAACACCCTGAAGACCTATTCATTTCAAGATGGACATTTTTTATTTTCAAGGTGTGCCTTTTGTTCCACAATTAATTCAGAGAATGGTAGGAAGTTTCTCAACCTCTCTCAGCCTTATTTTTCCTATAAAGCAGAGATACTAGTACTAACCTCAGAAGTTTATTGAAAAAGTTAAAAGAGAAAATTCAGATAAAATGTTTAGCAAACTGATACACAGCAAGTATCCAAGAGATGCTGATGTGTCCTCCCCGCCCCAGATGAGTATATTTACTTGCTACCAACAAAATAGCCGTGCTAGGCACCCTGGTTCTCTGGCATGTGAAACATTCAATTAAACTCCAACTTTGGCCTTAAGAAGTTGAAGACCATCTTGAAAAAAGCTGGCGGTGTCACACTACCTGCCTTCAAAATATACTATAAAGCTGTCCTAATCAAAACAGAATTGAACTGGCAAAAAACCAACAGAGACCAACGAAACAAGAAAGGGCCTAGAAGTAAATTCACACACACACAGCCAACTGATTTTTGACAAAGGTGCTAACAATATGCACTGGAGAAAGGACAATCTTCTCAATAAACAGTGCTTCTCAACAAAGGGGGAAACTGGATATATGCATGTAGAAGAATGAAATTAGACCTTAATCCCTTACCAGTTACAAATAAGCCAACTCAAAATGGATTAAATGACTTAAATGTAAGACCTGAAACTATGAAACTACTAGTAGAAAACAGAGAAACATTTCAGGACAATGGAATGGGCAAGAAGTTTTGTTTGTTTGTTTGTTTGTTTTTTACAAGACCCCAAAAGCATAAGAAAACAAAGCAAAATTGGAAAAATTGGAATTGCATCAAACTAAAAAGCTTCTACACAGCAATGAAACAATCAAGAGTGAAGAGATGAATCTAGAGACTGGATGAAAAATATTTGCTAACTATTCATCTAACAAAGCATTTATATCTACAATATATAAAAACAAACAAAAGGAACCCATTTAAAAAAATGTCAACTAACCTGAATAGATACTTCTCAACAGAGACACACAAATGACCAACAGAAATATGAAAAATGCCCAGCATCACTAATCATCAGGGAAATGCAAAAAGGGGGAAAAAAAAAAGCCACAGTAAGAATGGCTGTTATCAAAAAGACTAAAAATAAGTGCTAGAGAGGATGTGGAGAAAAGACAATGCTTGTAGACTATTGATGGCAATGTAAATTAGTCAGCTGTTACACAAAACAACATGGAGCTTCCTCAAAAAATTAAAAATGGAAACTACCATACAATCTAGCAATGACATTCCTGGGTAAATAGACAAAAGTAATGAAATTACTCTGTCAAAGAGAGATCTTCACTCCCATGTTCACTGCAGCATTATTCACAATTACAAAGGAATGGAAAAAATCTGTCCATTAACTGATGAATGATGAAGAAAGTATGCACATATACATAATGGAATACTATTCAGCCATAGAAAAGAACAAAATTCTGTCATTTTTGAAAATATAGATGAAACAAGAGATCACTAGATTAAATGGCATAAACCAGGCACATGAAAAACACTCAATAATTTCATTCATGTGGATTCCAAAAACATTGATGACAAAAAAGTTCAGAGTAGAGTAGCCCATGATTAGAGGTTGAGGTGAGTAGGGGGAGTTGGGAATAGGAAGAGGTTGATCGGCGGGTTCCTAGTTAGGAGCAAAAAGTTCTGTTGTACTCTTGCGTTGTAGGGTAAATATAAATAACAGTAAGTACTATATATTTCAAAAAGCTAGAGGAAGGGATTTTGAAAGTTTTCTCCATAAAGGAATGTTATATAGTTAAGGAGAGAGATATGTTTAACTTGATTTAAACATCATATAATGTACACATGTATCACAACATCACGATATCCCATTAATTTGTACAATTTTTGTTTTTACTTTTTCTTTTTAAATAAATTGAACTATCAGTATAGGGCTAATCAGTATCAGTATAGAGCTAATACACAAATTAATCACTGAAACAAAACTCAGGAACAGTATTATAATATGCAGCTGATATGTACTGGTGTGTCTCTACAGCTTTTACAATATAATAAAATATGTAATAAGTTTGGTAAACACCTACTGCCTAGTTTACACCAATGTCTTCTAATCCAGCCTTTCCCAGGACCCCAAAGGAAATGGCCCAGGAGCCAGTAGCAGTAGGCACAATGCCTTCCAAAGAAGAAGTTTCTGGAATATTCTTCAGTGCAAAGGACAGGGTCAATTCTGAGTGGTTGTGTGTGTACCAAGCTGGTCATTAAACATATTAAATATCACCTTAATTTATTATATGTATGTATACTTGCATGTGTTAAAATATCTGTCCTCGTGGGCAATTCTAGGATATTACTCAGGTATAAAAATTCTTCATATATTTTTTCTAAAAGTTCACTGTGAGACATAAGCATTGCAAAAATCTCCTACTATGTGACTTGTGTTATTTTTTACTTAATGGTTTCTGTTGAAAGTCAGTTTCTTCTTTTTATAAAGTTTAACTTTTCCTATTTTTTTTTTATAATTGATGCTTTGGTTGTCTGATCCAGTTAATGTTTGCATACTCTAAAGCCTCAAGACATTTTTTTGTCCTATTTTTTTATTTCTTTTTTCTTGAAAATGTTATAGTTTTAGCTTTGCCACTTAGGTCTATGGTCCATTTTACAATAAGATTTTAAATATTTCTTTTCCAGCAAATTTTCTATTATTGCTTTTGGGTTATCTATATCTTGACAAATTAATAGTTTTGTTTGTTTGTGTTGTTGTTGTTTGTTTGTTTGTTGTAGTTCTGAATGGCTCCAATGGTCGAATTCTTAAATTATTACAACTAGCGTAAGTTAAGTGTCCCAAACACACATTCCAGTTTCTTTATTTTTCTTACCTATTCCAGTGAGTAGAAAACTAAAATACCAAATTCACTTGTGCTGCTGAAGCCAGATTTAAAGACAGGTAGTTTGTGTACCTAGGTAAATCGGGTCAGATTGAGAAAATGGAGTTCCATTTGAATCTGGGAAACTGGAAATCACTCCGGGAGATTGGAATGCTCAGTCTCTAGAGCCTTTTGATTCTACCTCTCCCAGAACATCAAGTAAGCATCTCCTGAGCAGACCAGGAGCTACTAATCAGGGCCTCCTGCGCTTCTGCTCCCCTCGTACCCAGCACTTCACCTAGGCCCTTCCAGCCCACCTGCTTACCCCCTGGCTTTTTCATTGACATCCCCTGGTCACTATGCCAGATTAGGGGAAATGCATAAGATAAGGGAGAAGAATGCAGGAGAACAAAGGAAACTTTAGATGTATAAAAGAGACAGGACTTCCTCATCCCACGGATTCTGCCTTTGTGTCCCCTCTTGCACCCAGAAGTCTGTTTTACTATCCTTTGATAAATCTTACTTTCTACTCTGCGCTTGCCTCAGCCTGCTTCTCTGGTGTTATACTTCAACATTTGAGGAAGCAGGGCTCAAGGTAACCAATAACCAGTGGTATCACTGCTAGAGGGGGCAGTACAACTACCTGGAATATGTGTTACATCAGCAGCACAGGAGCTCACACTAAGGATGATAGAACAAAAAGACAGAAAGTAACTTGGATCCTTCAAAGGACTAGGATTGGGCTCCTCTCTTGGCCCTGTAATATCCACTTTCAGACCATCCTCCTGCAAGGGAATTAAAGCTCTGAATCATTTAAATCCCTATGATAGATGTTTCTGTAGCTCACAGAGGAATTCCACCCTAACTGACATATTGAGCCTGGAAAACCTGCATGGACTACGAATGTTTTCCAGATGCCTTAATGGATTTTTCCATATAAGATTAAAGTGTGGCTACCCTTCTTTCTTTGTCTTTTGTGACTTTAGAATAAAACGATTTCCACTTGGCTTTGTTTCAGTTTGTTTCTTCACAAAGTTTTGTGCCAGTGAAGGACTTTACAATATTGACATTCCCTGTGGCACTTTAACAGTGCTTTTCTGTTGTTAGAAGCACAAAAATATTTTAACTGCATTAAAGAAGAGAAAAGAAAACTGTTAGGAAACTATAGAAAAGATTTAAGGAAGATTAGCTAGTTTGATTTTCCTTAATTATAAAAAATCTTTGTTTTAGGCAATTAAAATAAGATAAAGAATACAAATTTCTATATTAATTTCTGTATTATATTATTGGATTTTTATTTAATCTCAAAGATTCAATCATGATTTAAAATTCTGTGTTTTATGAAGGGATTAGTAGCTTTTGGCTTAGCCTAAGGCATCAGCATTTTCTAGTATGTATTATCAGGTAATGTCTTATATTTCAATCATCATTGCCTAATTCAAATAGAACAGTAGTTCAAGTTTGTTTTTAGGGAAAAGATGATGGAAAGTCAAGATTCTTATGAGCTTGAGATATTTTTTATTTTTTATTAGATAAAACTCCAAATTGGAAAAAAAAGAAAAGAGGTAATCAGTAATACAACCTAGTATCTGATAGCTAAATTGAGTTCAGGAAGTAAGGAGGCCAACACAATGAATGTAACTTTCATAGTTAACCCCTTCTTTCATTTAGGTTTCAATATAAAATGTGGGTCATGGAGAATTTTTTGACCCTTTGAGCCAGAGTCAAGCCTCTCAGCAACATTCATTAACCTTTTATATCATCACTATCATTTATTTAAAAGCTGTCACCAAAATTGAGCAGGAACGTTAATTGAGTTCTCAATCTCCAATTTCTGCTTATTTTCAGTTGATTATCAGTGATAGAAAAATTTAGAGGTGACTCAGGAATGTATAAATTGTGTGAATATTTACTCACCCAGGTTTAGACTCGCACAATTACCTTTTATCTCCAGAGTGAAAGGCATCCATCATTTGCAGCAACAATACCTAGAGCTTCTCCTTCATAGATGCTCCAGGTTGGGATTCTCTGTTGTCTGAAAGAAAAGAAACATGATGTTAGATGCAGTGAGAAATTAATAACTCGATAGCAGAGAACTACAAGTGATCTGTATCTCACCCCTGCGACTACATATGTCAATTTTAAATCAGCTGATAACATACCTTGATAGAAACAGGTATGATTTGTTGAAATACTCTGGAGGCAATATACTTTGAATTTAAAATATAAAAGGACGAGGAATTAATATTGAGAAGTTATTATTTTTTCTAAGAGAGCTTTAACTCTGAAACTGTTATGGACATACATAAACTATATAATTGCAGGGCATGGTGGAGTACGCCTGTAATCCTAGCAGCTCGGGATGCTGAGACAGGAAGACCGCGAGTTCAAACCCAGCCTCAGCAAGGGCATGGTGCTAAGCAACTCAGTGAGATCCTGTCTCTAAATAAAACACAAAATAGGGCTGGGGATGTGGTTCAGTGATTGAGTACCCCTGAGTTCAGTCCTTGGTACCAAAACAAACAAACAAACAAAAATATAAACTATAATTTATCATATGATCTTAATAAAAAGATACAGAATTTCATGGAATAAAAATAAATTCTACAATTCCAATTTTCATTTTAATTACATTCTGAGATCAGAGAGATTCTAAAGAGAATAACTGAATATCTTTTTTAATCAAAAAATTCTAACAATTTTATAATATTTTGTAGGTTTTCTGGACTCTCTGGTGCATATTTTCAACATTTTAGATATTGGATAACAAATGAATGCATCTTGGTTCTGTGAAAGTCTAATTGGAACATAGGACTGATGGCTTTTGCATAATATCCATCGCCACTTGGAGCTGGATCTTGGGCCTCTGGATTTTTTTGACCTACTGCATGCAAACTTTGAGCACCCTTCCTCAAGTCTGGGCTAATGTAGCACACAATTCCTCACTACCACAACTTTGCAATTTTAATAGGCAAATTAAAACTCCAAATATATACCATCACAATATAACACTGGAGCACATTACAAAAAGTTTTCTATATCAGAAAATATTAATACAATACCATCAAAATATGTTAAAACTAGTGCTTTATGGAGCTGGGATTGTAGCTCAGCGGTAGAGCACTTGCCTCACATGTGTGAGGCCCTGGGTTCGATCCTTAGCACCACATACAAAGCAATAAAATAAAGACATTGTGTCCATCTACAACTAAAAAATTATTTTAAAAAAACTAGTGCTTTATAAATAGACACAATCTGTATTATTTAAAGTGATGGGGAAATTTTATGAAGTAAATGTAAAAACTCTCATGTTGAGCAAACAAAACAATTTCAGGGGCTCAGAGAGGTTAAAAGAAGTACCAGAAATAAACAATGGCTACATGGTGGAAGTGAGACTCAAAAATAGTCTATGTAACTCCAGGCTCAATGTACTTCTACTGACCATTTTACTTTATGAACTCATGAAATGAGATCATATTGTACCATGATTAGACTGTATTAATGGATGTTCTCCAGAGAAATGGAACCAACAGTGTGTGTGTGTGTGTGTGTGTGTGTATCCTGTGTATCAGCTATGTGTGTTTATATAGTGAGGTATGTAGTGTAAGGAACTGGTTCATGTGATTATGAAGGCTAAGTTCCAAGATCTGCAGTGGGTAAGGTGGAGACCCTGCAAAACTGATGATATATATAGTACAAATCCAAGTCTAAAGCCTGTGAACCAGGAGAGTTGATAATATAAGTTTCA
This sequence comes from Xerus rutilus, assembly GCA_028644305.1. NCBI lineage: Eukaryota > Metazoa > Chordata > Mammalia > Rodentia > Sciuridae > Xerus > Xerus rutilus. The sequence goes on along the minus strand of CM053401.1, from coordinate 50,080,104 downwards.
ATCTGAGAGCTGGCAGGCTCAAGGGCCCCAAAGAACTGGGGCTTCAGTTTGAGCCTAGAGGCAGGCAAAAGACTGACGTGCACTCAAATAGTCAGGCAGGAAAAGTTCGCTCTTACTCAGCTTCTTTGTTCTCTTTAGGACTTCACTTGATAGAGGAAGGCCCATCTGTATGGTTTTACTCGATGTGTCAGTTCAAATTGTAACTCTGAAACACCCTCACTAACACATCCTGAATAACATTTGACAAAATGCCCAAGCACGCCAAGTTGTCACATAAAATTAACCAGCAAAGAACTCTCTGCCCCCTCCGAGAAAAAAATGACATCTGAAGACTGAACTTCGTAACTGTAGCAACCATGATTTCAACTCAATTAAAAACAAAATCTTGTTCATTATTAGGATGATTAATACAGATCAACTTTTTTAACAACATATATTTAAATTCTACACTTTCAAAGATAGCACCAGACACATTAAAAATTATAAGGAAGTCTTTATTAAAGAATATTATAACATGGGTCAAAATTATTGCAATAAGGAAGAGAATTTGAACTTAGCTTTATCAAAAGAGGAAAGGAAAATTCCTAAAGGAGACTGAGGGGGAGTTTGGTCAATGTGATTAAGTCATTGAAGTTTGCTAATTAGCAGTTGTAGAAATTAGGCTTCTATCCTCCCATAGAGACTGGACGGTAGGCACCCTATCCTTCTTCATCATTATATTTAAGAGCTGGCTCCTAGGTTCTTGAGATAGTCCAGGGTTGTAGGAGAGATATCTCTCAAAGGTTCAGGGAAAAAACTTATACTTGAAAGCTTTCTAAAGCAAACACAATAAGAAAATAGAGGGCAGGCACCTATAATCAAGAATAAATCTGTCTCAAGTTTGGCTGAAGGGAACGTTAAGGTCAGTGTGGTTATTACCTAAACTTTAGTGCAAATTTTGCCATTATTGGTGGCACAGAACACTGTTGCTAAGCACATACAGCACAAGACTCATATTTTCAGTACCAAATATTTTTAAGTTTACCTTCTTATTATGTATTAATGGCAGAGTATACACTGTAATGTGCTTTGAATATATATCAGATATTAATAATTAGCTGAATCCAGTGATACCAGATTACTAGATAATAACATCTAGTTTACTAGCATCCAGGGGACTTTTACAACCACAAGCAGATGGTGGTGTTTCTAGTACACATTGAATGTAATTGACAGTTAAAATGTTTACCTAATTCCCTCTTGTTTGCACTTTTTTTTTTACTATTGCACTTTCCTAAATATTTTCTCCAGAAAATCCCACATATTCATTGTTAACATTCATCTTTATGTCCTTAAAATTAGAAATAGCAGTCAAGTTAAATGTCATTTACTCTAAATAGAAGACACTATAATATATGCTCTAATTTTTTTAAACTTTTATATAGGTATATTTCTAAGAAGCAAATCTAGGAACTAAATATTCTATAGTTATGTAATAGTATTATTATATAACAATAATAAGTTTCCTAAAATGTTGAATAAATAGAACATGGATTACATGCTCTTATCTTCTTCACATAAAAGTCCAAAAATATTCTATTTATTTTTCCACTTAGTAATACATTAATCCATATTTATTGACCAAAATTTATCTTATTTCTATTGCCATATTTATTTCTTATTTCTTTCACTTACAAATGTATTCCCTTATTCAACAAATGTTTACTGAATACCAGGTACATATTAGGCCATATAATTATTGAAAATACACACAGGATTTAAGTATTATCTAAACTCAATGAGTACTCACTACAGTTTCCAAGTAATTTTAACACTATATAAAAATAGCTTTAAGACTATTTTAAAATTTATAATAATCACAGAAAGGAAAGTAAGTGGGCCTGGGGGACATGAGAAAGTTTTCACAAAGAATATGGTACATGACTTAATTATTTAAGGAGTGCAAATGTCCCTCTTGACTACTGACAACTAGTGGAAAAGAAAAAAAAATGTATCATAAAGACATAATAATAAGAGTAAGGCTTTTCAGACTTCTAGAGGTATTTATTCAGATTATACTTGACTGAACTGCTGGAGAGGTTATACTCCACTAATTAGAAAGGTTATTGCAGTGACTATCCAGCCAGTAGCATATACATGCACCATTAGTTGTGATAGTAGTATACATCTATTCTACCATTACTACTCCTATAGTAATAATTATAATTACTTATAATTATAACAATGATTATAAGCTCATATCTTCAATATACCTCATTATTATATTTTATATGTTATCAATAGTAATAAATTGCTAGTTGTATGTATTAAAGTAATATTTAAAACCATTGCTCCAGGGATGTAGACAAAGTCTGCTGTTAACAATAAGGACTTTAGAATCACTCCAGTATGGGCTAAATCTCTAGTTGTTTGGTCTCTGTGAAGAGATTTCTTAACAGTCTCTGATTATGCACAAGAAAGCACAAGAAGGGCAAAATCGCCTCTATATTCTAACAATCATATTATTATTTCCTCTTTTGAAAACCAAATAAATTCAGACTGTACTTAGATTGCAAATAGAAATATATTTCCATTTAAAGTACAATCAGAATTGCTGACCACTTTGCACTCACATGTATGATTTGACCAGAAGAGTTGCTATGTCTAATGTTATTAAACTGTCACTCTAAATAATGAAATAAATTAAATTAATAACAAGCTATGGGTTTTGTTGTTGAGGTTTTTATTGAGGCATGAGGGAAGAATAAATCAAGAAATAATACCCTGAAACCACTGCATGAAGGAGAGAGACCACTTGCAAAACCCAGTGTCTGACGGGTGGGAACAGGAGAAAGTAGTATAAGAGGGGATGTGTTGCAGTAAGAGCTGGGATGTCTGCAGAGCATACCACTGTTCTTCAAAGGGTGCTGGAAACTCAAACCGAGATGTTCAAGAATGCCATATGGGGACGGGGTAATTAAATGGCCTAAAATAAAGACCTTAAAACAACCAAGCCCCAATAATACATTTTACTACATACTTTCTGAGAAATATGTCATAATGATAAGAAATACTTTTTCAGGACCAAGGATAGAAGAAAAAGAGAATAAACAATTGGTACCATTTTTCTCTTTTTCTTTTGTATCTATAATGTCTAAATTCATGAATTTTTTTTGCTGTCTAAAATTTGTCATATAAAGAATGAAAAATTCAGTCAAAACTTCTAAATATGTTGTAGAAATGTATAACCAGTGGTCTTAAATTAATTAAATGTTTTTGAATCTATTCTTCAATAGCTTAAGCAAGCTCATTTACATTTCTAAGCTTCAATTTTCTCATATGTGAAGTGGAGATAAAATGTTTATATTTTAATGAAGTTATAGTGAGAATTGAATGATAGAAACTTTTTTTTCTGGAAAGATCTATATACTAAATATATTCTACTGCATTAGCTATATAGTCTTGGCCACAACTATTCAATGATGCTACTATGGCATGGAAGTAGCTACAGGCAATATACAATAAAATGAGAATGGTTGTGTTCCAATAATAACTAACTTACAAAAACAAGCAGCAGACCAGATGTGGATTACAGGCCTTGATTAGCAGATGCCTGTTATGATACATAAAAAATTATACCATGGTGCTTGAAACATGGCATAACACTATCATTAGTTGTTCTTATATTGATTCTTAATTTTACATATCTATTTAATTTCAGTAATAATATTTGAGTAGTGAAAAGTTTACTCTTTATTTTTCTGGCAAATAGAGTGCACCTTGTATGTTAGCTCTTATGCAAGTTTGCTTATGTACATGATATGACCTCTGGAGTGGTCTATTGCGGATGATCCATAGAATAGAGACATTTTGAGTGGGGTAGAAAATGGATCTGAAATACCAAAAGGAATACATTAACAAATGTATATAATTAATTAATATTAAGATATATTTCACCATGACACTTTATTTCAACATTAGGTGTTATAGTTTGAATATGGAATAGCCACCAAGGTCTCATATGTTAAGAGGTGGGGCTTTGGGGTAATGATTAGATACATAACAAGGGCTCTAATCTCATCTGTGGATGAATTCATTAATGACTGAATGGACTACTGGAAGGTGGGACTGATTGGAGAAAATAGGTCTGTGAGGGTGTTTCATGGAAGAATTTAGCTTTTCTCTAGCCCCTTCCTTTCTCTCTCTCTCTGCTACCCTGCTGCCATGAGTTGAACTGATTTCCTACACCATGCCCTCCCACCATTGTTTTTCTGCAATCTAGCTGGCTGACCATGGATTAAAGCCTCTGAAACAATAAGTCAAAGTATATTTTCTCCCTCTAATTGTTTTCCTTTAGTCACAGTGATATAAAGTTGAATAACACACTAGGATGCTCATTTTCCAAAGCAAATCTATGTCAAAAGAAACCAAGTACAATGCAGAAAATCACACAACCAGTTAAGTGCAAAAATTATTATTTGAGCCCAAGTCTATTAGAAAATAGGACTCATATTCTTTTTCTTCTACCACTATTAAATGATAATTAAATATGGATAAAATCTCAGAAATAATAAACTCAAGAATTTCAGTATCTCATATAATTCTGTGAAAGCTAACCTAGTAAATAAAACCACTAATCATTCATTATACACAAGCTATTAAGGAGACAGAAAAAAATAGAACTACTTAACTGAATGTCTCCAAATGTTTGCCTGAGTCCATTTCTACTTCCCAGAATGACCCCAAATTTGTTAAACTGCTAGAAATATTATTTTAAGAGGAATTATCTTCCCATTGTGTTATGGTTTAGACATTAGGTGTCCCCCAAAAAGCTCATCTGTGAGACAATGCAAGAAAGTGTAAGGCATGCAATGATTGGGTTATGAAAGCCTTAACCTAATTAGTTCATTAAGCCACTGATAGAGATTAACTGAGGGGTAAATGTAGGCAGGTAGGTTGTGTCTGGAAGAGGTTAGTCACTGGGGATGTGCATTTGGAGTTTATATTTTGATGCTGGTGAGCACAGCTTTCTCTCTCTCTCTCTCTCTCTCCCCTTCCTGATCATCATGCTCTGAGCTGCTTTCCTCTATCACACCATTGTGCCCTGATGCTCTGCCTCATCTTGGACACAGAAAAATTGGAGTTGACTGTCTATAGATTGAGATCTCTAAAATCATAAGTGCCAAATAAACTTTTCCTCCTCTAAAATTGTTCTTGTTGGGTTTTTTGCTCACGGTGGTGAAGAAACTAACTAAAACACATTGTCAACAACTTGTGTAGGCTAAATATGTAATGAAAACACTCAGATTAAAAATATACAAATAATAATAAGTTAAATTTCAAACTATTTTGTAAAAACATGGATAGAGAAAAACAATTGGAGGCCAGAGCCCCTGCTAACCAGGGGGAGCACAGGACAAGGCCCAGGACCCCTTTCAGGGACATCCATTGCAGCCCATCCAAGGTCAGACCAAAGATTGCTACCCACCAATCATAGGGGAACACAGATCCAGGTGAAGAACTGCCTCAGGGGACCCTTGCAGGAGACTGGACCTAAGCAAGGCACGGGACCACCCCAGTTCAGTGCCAGAGCCACTGCGGATCCATGGAAGCCTAGGCCCAGGGCCAGACCCACCACCTGGAAGCCCTGAGGGAGTCCAGGCCAAAATAAGGGCTAGGAATGCCCTTACAAGTCTGTGTGAGAGCCCAGGCCCAGGACCACCCCTGCAAAGAGTGATCCATGCTGTTGCTCCCTTCCTATATCCATCTTGTACACTACAGCCATCCCCACAGTTCTTATGTAGTAGCCTCTGCCTTGGGACAACAACAGAGCCTGGAGGCAGTGGGCCATCAAAGCACTGCATCTTGGATCGATCAGCCCAAGGCCATTCTAACTCCTACCCTTTTAGCCCTATCTCTGAAAGTGTTTGCATCCATGTTGGGCCACTCTCACTGACATTATGAGTTACCTCCACTACTGCTGCCACCATCTTTATTGGCAATAGTGTCTATCTGGGGACACCTGCTAGGGACTGGAAGTGAACTCCAAGGTGAGATACAGGTAATCTATATTGTCACTACAAGATTATAGGTTAGAAAATGCAATACCTCAGATTGGCATTGCAAGAAAGGAAGACACAAAATCAACATAAAAAAAAAAAAAAACAAGAGAAGAAAATGCCCCAAGTAAAACAAGATACTACAATAATAGAATCCATTGAAAGTACAGTTGATGAAATGTCAGAGAAACAATTCAGGATGTAAATAATTAAAATGATTGACAAATTAAAGAATGAATTAAGCAAGCAAATACAGGCGACCATTGATCACTCCAACAAAGAGATAAGGGAGCAAATAGAGGTAGCAAAAGATTACTTTAAGAAAGAGCTAGAGATTGTGAAAAAAAAAAAGCAAATCAAAAATTCTTGAAATGAAGAAAAAATAAATCAAATAAAAAACTTGATAGAAAGCATCACAAACACACTAGATCACTTAGAAGACAGAACCTCAGATAATGAAGACAAAATATATATAATCTTGAAAATAAAATTGATCATACAGTGAAGATGGTAAGAAGTCATGAACTGAACATACAAGAATTAAGGGATAGCATCAAAAGACCAAATCTAAGATTTATCAGGATACTAGAAAGCACAGAATTTTAAACCAAAGGAATGTACAATCTATTCAATAAAATAATATCAGAAAATTTCCCAAACATGAAAAATAAATTGGAAAATCAAATAAAAGAGGCTTACAGCAACACAAATGTACAAAATTACAACAGATCTACACAAAGCCATATTAAAATAAAAATGCCCAGCATACAGAATAAAGATAGAATTTTAGAGGCCACAAGGGAGAGAAATCAGATTACATATAGGGGGAGACCAATTTGGATCTTAGCATATTTTTCAACCCAGACCCTCAAAGGAGGAGATCATGGAACAACATACACCAAGCTGTGAAAGAAAATGAATGCCAAACAAGAATCTTATATCCAGCAAAAGTAAGCTTCAGATTTGATGATGAAATAAAAACCTTCCATGATAAACAAAAGTTAAAAGAACTTACAGTGAGAAAGCCTGCACTACACAGCATTCTTGGCAAAATATTCCATGAGGAGAAAATGATAATGAACCATGAAAACCTGAAAAGAGAGGGACTACACTAAAGGAAAGGCCAAACAAAGGAGAAAGCAAGTCAAGATAAAAACCAAAAATAAACCAAAATGACCAAGTTACAAATCATATTTCAATAATAACCGTGAATGTGAATGTCCTAATCTCATCAATTAAAAAACATAGACTGACAGAGTGAATTAAAAGAAAATGACACAACAATATGCTGCCTTCAAGAGACTCATCTCACAGGAAAAGACATCTGAAAGTGAAAGGGTGGGAAAAGACATATCACTCACATGGACCCTGTAAACAAGCAAGAGTTTCCATCCTTATATCAGATAAAGTGGACTTCAAACCAAAGTTAGTGAAAAGGGATAAAGAAGGACATTTCATACTTTTTAAGGGAATCATATATCAACAAGACATAAAAATTTTAAATATCTATGCCCCAAACAATGGGGCATCTATGTACATCAAACAAACCCTAGTAAACTACAAGAATCAAATAGACCATAACACAATACTTGGTGACTTTAATACAGCTCTTTCGCCCCTGGATAGATCTTCCAAACAAAACCTAAAAAAGAAAACCATAGAACTCAATGAAACAATCAATAATTTAGACTTAACAGATATATATAAAATATTTAATTCATCAATCAGAAAATACATTATTTTCTCAGGAGCACATGAACCCTGCTCCAAAAGAGATCATACATTATGCCACAAAACAACTGTTAGCAAATACAAAAAAATAGAGATACTACCCTTCATACCATCTGACTATAATGGAATAAAATTAGAAATCAATGACAGATTAAAAAACAGAAACTACTCCAACACCTGGAAATTAAATAATATGCTATTGAATGATGCATGGATAACAGAATACAACAAGGAAGAGATAAAAAAAAATTCTTAGAGGTAAATGAAAACTCTGATACAACATATCAAAATCTCTGGGACACCATGAAGGCAGTGCTAAGAGGAAATTTCATTGCATTAAGCTCATTCATTAAAAGAAGAAAAAGTTGACAAATTAACAATCTGACACTACATCTCAAAGCCCTAGAAAAAGAGGAACAAACCAACACCAAAACAAGTAGAAGACAGGAAATAATTAAAATCAGGAGTTTCCATCTTCATATCAGATAAAATAGTTCTCAAAATGAAATTGAAACAAAACAAACAATTCAAAAAATCAACAAAAAGCTGGCTCTTTGAAAAAACAAAATTGACAAACCCTTAGCCAATCTAATGAAAGAAGGATAGAGATAACTCAAATCACTAAAATTCATGATGACAATGGAAATATCATGGCAGACACTACTGAAACACAGACGATAATTAGAAACTTTTGAAAATTTATACTCCAGTAAAATAAAAAATCCTAAAGATACCAACAAATTCCTAGAAGCATATGACATGCCCAAACTGAAGGAGGAGGGCATACACAACTTAAACAGATCAATTTCAAGCAAGGAAATAGATGACACCATCAAAAGCCTACGAATCAAGAAAAGTCCAGGACCAAATGGATTCTCAGCCAAGCTCTAAAAGACCTATAGTAAAAAATTAATAGTAATACTCCTCAAATTATTTAACAAAATAGAAAAGGAGGGAATCCTTCCAAATTCATTCTATGAGGCAAGTATCACCCTGATACCAAAAAAAAAAAACACACAAAGACACATCAAAGAAAGAAAATTTCAAACAAATATTCCTGATGAACATAGATGCAAAAATTCTCAATAAAATTTTGGCAAAACACATACAAAATATATTTAAAAAATAGTCACCATGATCAAGTGGGGTTCATTCCAGGGATGCAAGGTTGGTTCAACATATGGAAATCAATTAACTTAATCTATCATATCAATAGACTTAAAGATAAAAATCATATGATTTTATCAATCAATGCAGAGAAAGCATTTGACAAAATACAGCACCCTTTTATGTTGAAAACACTAGAAAAACTAAGGATAGTAGGAACATACTTCAAATTTGTAAAAGCTATCTAAACTAAATCCAAGGTCAACATAATCCTAAATGGGGAAAAATTAGAAGCATTCCCTCTAAAAATGGGAACAAGACAGGGATGCCGTCTTTCACCACTGCTACTCAACATAGTCCTTGAAACACTAGCCAGAGCAATTAGGCAGACAAAACAAATTAAAGGTATATGAATATGAAAAGAACTCAAAGTATCATTATTTGCAGAAGACATAATTCTATACTTAGAGGATCCACAAAATTATACCAGGAAACATTTTGAATTAATAAATGAATTCAGCAAAGTAGCAGGATATAAAATCAACACCCATAAATCAATTGTATTTTTATACATCAATGACGAATCCTCTGAAAGAAAAATTAGGAAACTATCCCATTCACAATAATCTCAAAAAAAAATAAAATAAAATACTTGGGAATCAATTTGACAAAAGAGGTGAAAGACCTCTACAATGAAAACTACAGGACACTAAAGAAAGAAATCGAACAAGACTATAGAAGATGGAAAGATCTTCCATGCTCTTAGATAGGCAGAATCAATATTGTCAAAATGGCCATACTTCCCAAAGTGCTATATAGATTCAATGTGATTCCAATTAAAATCCCAATGTCATTCCTTATAGAAATAGAAAAGGCAATCATGAAATTCATTTAGAAGAATAAGAGACCCAGAACAGCCAAAGCAATCCTTAGCAAGAAGAGTGAAGCAGGAGGCATCACAATACCAGACATTAAAGTATACTTCAACGCTATAGTAACAAAAACAGCATGGTACTGGCATCAACGTAGACATGTAGACCAATGGTATAGAACAAAAGACACAGAGACAAACCCACTTAAATACAGTTATCTTATACTAGACAAAGATGCCAAACACATACACTGGAGAAAAGATTGCCTCTTCAACAAATGGTGCTGGGAAAACTGGAAATTCATATGCAACAAAATAAAATTAAACCCCTATCTCTCACCATGTACAAAATTCAACTCAAAGTGGATCAAGGACCTGGGAATTAGACCAGAGATCCTAAGCATAATAGAAGAAAAAGTAGGCCCAAATCTTCATCATGTCAGCTTAGGACCTTACTTCCTTAACAAGAGTCCTATAGTGCAAGAAGTAAAATCAAGAATCAATAAATGGGATGGATTCAAACTAAAAAACTTCTTCTCAGCAAAAGAAAAAATCAATGAGGTGAAGAGAGAGCCTACATTCTGGAAAAAAATTTTTGCCACATGCACATCCGTTAGACCACTAATCTGCAGGATATATAAAGAACCAAAAAAAAATTAACACCAAAAAACCCAAACAACCCAATCAATAAATGGGCTAAGGAGCTGAACAGATACTTCTCTGAAGATATCCAATGAACAGACATATGAAAAGATGTTCAACATATCTAGCAATTAAAGAAATGCAAATCAAAACTACACTAAGATTTCATCTCATGCCAGTCACAATGGCAATTATCAGGAATACAAACAACAAGTATTGATGAGGATGTGGAGGAAAAGTCATGCTTATATATTGTTGGTGGGACTGCAAATTGGTACAACCAATCTGAAAAGCAGTATGGAGATTCCCTAGAAAATTTTTAATGGAACCACCATTTGACCCAGCTATTCCACTTCTCGGTCTATACCCAAAGGACTTAAAAACAGGTATACTACAGTTATGCAGCCACTTTGATGTTTGTAGCAGCTCAATTCATGATAGCTAATCTGTGGAACCAAACTAGATGCCCTTCAATAGATGAATGGATAAATAAACTATGGTATACATACATAATGGAATACTACTCAGCAATAAAAAAGAATAAAATTATGGCATTTGCAGGTAAATGTATGGAGTTGGAGAATATCATACTAAGCAAAGTAAGACAATCCCAAAAAACCAAATGCTGTATGTTCTCCCTGTTAAGTGGATGTTGATCCATAATAGGGGAGGTGACATGGGAAGAATGGAGCAATTTTGGTCAAAGGGGATGGAGGGAGGAGAGGGTATAGGGGCAGTAAAGGTGGTGAAATGTGATGGACATCATAGCCCTAGCTTCAGGTATGGCTGCATATATGATGTGATTCTACATCACATACAACCAGAGAAATGAAAAGTTGTGCTCCCTCTGTGTAAAATGTATCAAAACGCATTCTGCTGTCATGTATATCTAAGTAGAATAAATAATTTAAATTAAATAAATAAGTATATAAATAAAATACAAAATAGGGCTGGGGATGTGGCTCAGTGGTCAAGTTCAATGCCTGGTACCCCCCCACCCCCAAAAAAATATGGTGTTGATAAGTGGACTAGTTTCCCTTTACTGCCACATCATTGCAGTTTATTAATAAATGGATTCCTCTGTACATGTGTTAGACACACACTAGGGATTGAACCTGGGGCTTCACATATGCTAGACAAGCACTGTACCACTAAGCTACATCTCCAGCCTATTTTTTTTCTTGAAAACAGAAAAAGAAAAACAACTGGAGGAGAGATGAGATAGAGATGCAAGATTATAAAGAGATTAGAGAACAAGTAGATGTTTTCCCTGAGGGGAATTTTTAATTCTGACTTAGATCCTGGGATTCAATTGACCTCAAGAGAATCAAAACTAGAATATAAAGCTTGGAGCTACCTCAATCAAAAAAAAGTACATACATAGCAACTATAATAACAAAATTAGTAAGGATAAAAAATTAATTGAGGCAAACAATATTAAAATTTTAAAAAATCAAGAAAGTAATAAAAAGAAAGAAGAATTAATGCAGACTAAACAGAATAAATTAGCTAAAAATTAAGGTAACAGTATACATTATTTTCATGAACTCACGGAACACACGAAAACCAGCCACAAGTAGTATCTAAATGATACCAAAAAAATTAAAAGTTAATTTTAAAAGTGAATAAAATACACTATACTTTTAGAAATAGCTATTTTTAAAAATGCCTCACAATTCTATGTAATCTACAAATTAAACAAGAAATTATAATGCAAATTAATAAATATATAGAACAAAATGTAATAAAATTAGATCTAATAAAATTAGATAATAAATTAGATAATAAAATTAGATTAGATATATCTAATTTTATTAGATATAATTTATCTATAAAATTATATCTAAATTATATCTCCTGACATATAGCTAATTTGGAATTTAGAAGTAAATATATAGAAAGTTTAAAAACAAGTGAAAATAAATAAGAGTCCAGGAAAGTAGTGGCATATTGGGGTAATGACTAGTTTGGGATGTGGGAAGAGTTCTGTTTCTTGATTCAGGTTTTGACTACATTGATATATTTTCTTTGTATTTAGTTGTACACAGGAATTTTGCACATTTCTGTATGTGACTCAGGAAAAGCATTAAAAAGAAGAAAATCTCAAAAATAGCCAATTGATTCTTATAGGAGATTAAGACAATATAAATATATAAATAACAGTGCAATACTGGCACACAGAGACAATACATAGAATGAATAAACTGAAGACCCAACTCAATACATACATATAAAATCTGACATTGATAGTATTGAACAATTTGGAGGAGGAACAGCTTATTTAGGGCTCATGGTTTTCAGAGATTTAGTCTATGGTCAGCTGATTTCATTGCTCTAGGCCTGAGATGAGACAAAACATCATAGCAGAAGAACATGATAGACAAATGCTGCTCAGCTCTTGGGTGCTGGTAAGACAGAGAGGAGACAGGTATAAATACAGTTCAAAGCTATACCCCAATGACCTACTTCCTCTAGCCACACCCTACCCACCTTTAGTTACCACCCAGTAGTCAATTTAAATTTTTAATCCATCAAATGTATTGATAAACTGATGAGGTTAGAGTTCTTATAATCTAATAATTTCACCTTTCCACATTCCTGCCTAACACAGGAGCTTTCAGAGGACATTAATTATCCTAACCATAACACTTGCCAAACTTAATGTATTTATTCAAATTTAATATGTCAACAGAACTTTTGGTTCTAACTCTTTGTTTATAATTGCCTCTTCCTTCACAAGTCCCTAATTTTGTATATAACAATCACTTCTCCTTGGCTTTGGCCCCCAAACTTGTTGCCCTCTCTGACTCCTGTATGCCCTTCACACACCATCGTATCAGTGAATTTTATCTACATCAAAAGACACTTCATGGCTCCTTCTCCCTTGTTCCTTCCCCAGTACAAGTATCATTTTCTCTGGATTTGATTACTTTATGCCCAGACTGAATGCCTATATTCCCTCTGGCACTGCTTGTAGTGACTATACATGCAACATGCAACAAAGCAAAAGAGAAATTTAACAAAGTCATTACCCTGCCAAACCATCTAATTATCTTTCAAGTCACCTAGAGTTATGAAAAATTTGAAAATACATATTTTCACAAAAGTCCTTAAGGGCCTTGGGTCCTCACACCTTTCATGCATCACCTTCTTCCATTATTATCTTTGTTCCCTCTCCTTCTTTGCCATTTCTCGAACATGTCATTGAGACTGACTTGGAGATGGGAGCATGCTGCTGTTCCTGTTGTCTACCCACACTCCTCCACAGTACACCCACACAGCCTGCTCCTTCACTTTATTGTCCTTTTTTCACAGTTTACCTCTTCTGAGACACCTTCCCTATCTATAGTTTATAATTAGCATCATTTTCTCTTGCTATTCCTCTTATCAATTCATTAATTTAGTCCTAAATCATTTAAAAATTGAAATAAAATTCAGATAATAAAGGTGAATCAATTCCAGTATTAGGCATCAAAAATGCAACATAAGCAATCAAACACACATGGAAGTGTATCAGTCAATCAGTTTTGGAACTCAATAATGACAACAGGAAAACTCCTTTGATACCTTTCAGTGTGTTTATGCCTAAAGGAAACGCAAAACAGAAAAACACTCAAAAAGAAGAAGGACTTTTAAATATATAAAAGAAAGATACTGGTCTGACTCAGTGGTGGTTTGAATGGCATTGTGCCTGCAATCCCTGACCAGTCAGTGATTTAGGAAAGTCCACACTTATTCCCACATCTCCAATGTGTTTAATTAGGCAGCTATCTTCACTGTTTTAATTCTGAACCTGACAAGTAAGATCCCATTTCACTTTTCAAAATTGCCAAATTATTCTCCCCAGATATGTTTTGCAATTATTAATCAGCCTTCCATTAACAAACTGATTCACAAACATAAGTACTCAAGAGGGAAGAAAGCAGGAAATAAGAAGAGACTTAGCATCATTTTTATTTTCAGAAACAAGTGATCAGAAATCAATATGACTGAGCTCCTTTTCTACAAACACCAAAATTTTAAAAAAAGACAAAATTACTTAAGTTCAAATTAATCTCCTTTTAAAGTCAAAAATGTATTTTGCATCTACAAGAGAAAACGCCTACAATAACACAATTATAAATAATATATGTGTATTCTGTAGAGTAAAAATACATGATATCTAATAAAAAACTCTAACATATTCCAAAAATCAGAATATTAAAATATGTGAAAAATGTTCCATTACATACATGTGTATAAATATAAATATATATAAGTAAAATCAACACAAATGTAATCTACCTTTAAAAAATATAGAAAGGTTAATATCATTCTTATAATCAGTATTTTGTTTATGTATATCTATTTATCTAATCTTTATTGAGCAGGAAATTAATCAGTAACATGTAGATATACTAATTAAACACCTTTAAAATAAGTTCTTATATTTCAGGGTACTTTTTTTAACCTCAGTCTATACTTTTAATTGTAGAATTTTTAACTTTTGAATAAAACCATTTTTTTTGAAGTCTAGAAACCTAAAAGAAATGTAATTAAAGTGCTAAAGTGATTGATTTTGGTTTTATATGACTTATGTAGATTTGGTTAATAACCTTTTTAACTTTTTTACTTTAGTAAAACCTTTTATCATATATAAAAACTGAATTATGCAATTATTTAGTTCATTTGATAAATGGAAACAAATTGAGTCTAAAAAACATCCAATCACATGTCTCCAAAGCAGTACTCTACATTCACCATCAAACCAAATTATTCCAAGTCTCTGATTTATCTGTTTTAGATAAACAACTATTCCTCCAGAATGACTATTCCTCCTTCCAGACCTGTGAAAGAGCCTGCTGTCACAAGAACAGTGGCAGGCAAATATTAAAGAGAACAAAACTAGAGAGCACAGACAATGGGTGATACTGTGTTCATTGTCTTCTACACCTTATGCTATGTGAAAGATCCAGTAATGTTTGCAAGCTTCCCAGATTCAACTTCTCATGAGTCCACTTGGGGATACACCTACAAATGTCATAATGATGGAGTACAAAGCAGAGCAAAACCCGAAGATGTTAATTGTCTAGCTAGATTCTGATTATTCTTCCTTTTGAAGAGAGAGAGCACTTCATTTCATTACACTTCAGGCTAAGTGCAATGATTTAAAAGCTTTTGCTTTTCATTAAGTGACAGATATTAGAAAAGAGAATGTGCATTGAATAGTATCATTATATTCTCCCTGTTGTATATCTAAGATGTAATCATAGAAAATTTGAAACTAATAACACACTCAAAGTCTTAAAATAACTTGTAATGACAGATAATACTTTCCACTCCTGAACGAGCATAAATGAGGAGCACATGACCACAGGACCTGTTTTATAATCTCATGCTGTTTCCCTCATCTATTGTAATTCCAATAGCCTTAAGTAAAAGTAAGTCATGATGCTTTTTATGTTGGCATAAAAAGCTTCTCACCCAAATGAAGCATCTCTCCCTCAGATTTAACTATCAGACTAGGGTGCCATAACTCCTAAATCATGAAAACTGTTAGTATTTACAACAGTTAAGAACCAAAATCAATAGACGCATATTAAGTTGCAACAAATGGCTAGGGTAAATTACCATCGCTGCCATATGCTGTGGAGCTTGTTTCATGCTTAAGAGTAAGCAGTTAATTGGATCAATAGGAAAAGCAAGGGAATTACAGTTAAATTTGACTGATAATTAGTTTTCATTTCACTTTCATACTACAGAGCAAAAAATCAAACACTGAATCGATTATTTACAAAATTTAATAAGCAAACAGAAAATTGAAAGTAAATATCTTTTTAAATAGATTTTCTATAAGAGTTTTTAAATTCTCATGGTGGAATCAGGAATCGAAATTTAGTACTCTTGACCAAGTATCAAGTTCTGGTCTACATGTAAAAGCTTAATCTAAAGGTAAGAAGGAAGATACCAGTGTATAAGTTTATAAGATAGAAAAGCAACTTAAGAATTATTGAGCAGAAAATGATGGAGGTTTTTGTAGTAAAAAAAAATCATTTACTCCACTAGACTTGGATCTTAGATAACAAAACATCATTTGAACTAACATATTATAATATTTAACTTTTCAGTCTTTACTGGTTAATATTATTGTTCTAAAACCTCATGGTTTTGTACAGAATTGAAGAGGAAGGAGAAAAACATCCTCAGTAGTTGATCTGCTTTCCTATCTCTAGAGCCAGAGGTAACATTGAGTATTCATCATTCACTGTAATAAGATTCATTAATATGGCAATAGTGATTTACAAATGATTGTTGAGATCTAGTAATCATGTATGTTTGAGCATTATGCTAAACCTTACATACATATTATCTCATTGGTCAGGTTAATCATTTTTTTAATTAATTTTTTCTTACTTCACTTTTTTTCATATTTATTTATTCATTCTATTTAGGTTTACATGATATCAGAGAGCAATTTGATTCATTGTACACAGATGGAGAATAACATTTCATTTCTCTGGTTATAAGTGATATAGAATCACAACATACATGCAGTCATACGTAAAGCTGGGGCTATGGTGGCCATCGTACTCCACCACATTTACTGTCCCCATGCTCCCTCCCCCCTTATGCCCTTGTGAACAAAGTTTCCCCATTGTTCCCCTGTTTTTCCCCACATTATGGATCAGCATCACTTATCAATGAGTACATTTGGTTTTCTAAGATTGGCTTACTTCACTTAGCATGATAGTCTCCAACTCCATCCATTTACCTGAAAATGCCATAATTTTATTGTCTTATTGCTGAGTAATATTACATTGTGTGTATATACCACAGTTTCTTTATCCATTCATCTATTGAAGGGCATCTACGTTGGTTCAACAGTTTAGCTATTGTGAATTGAGCTGCTATAAACATTGAAGTGGCTGCATCAGTGTACTATTATTGTTTTAAATCATGCCTCATGGGTCTCCTCAACGAGTTGGGGTCCTGAGAGACAAAAAGGGGTCTTCAGGGAAGACAAAGTGGGGTCTCACAGGATGAGGTTAGGGGTGACAGTCCGTGGAGTCACTCCACCCAGACTCTGGTAGTAGGTAAGACAGCTCTGCTGGAGCAAGACACAGAACCTGTTTAATCCAGGAAGTACAGAAGCTTATATAGGATCCTCGGACCAATCACAGCCCCAAGGTTACAACCAATGAGGCACGCTCTGCTGGGCATGCGTTTCATCACCATAGAATGGGAAAAGAGGGAAGGGAGGGGCTGAAGGTATGGGGAGTGCTCCTATATATCCCCCCCTTTTTACTTTTATTTGAAAGATCAGTGGGGCCTATATGGCCCATAAGCAAGCATGTTGGAGGGATCTGTGATAATCTCCTCATAGGAGAGAATCATTCCACTGGATTTCCGGACTCCTACATGGTGCATATGAGAGAGGGGGGCACAAATAAGACTGCTGTCTGTCTTAGGGTGTGCTCCCCTGAGCATCTTACCCATCATTGACCAAGCAGCCCCTGTGAATTAGAGGAGGCAAGAGAGGCTGTGCCTGTCTTAGGTTGTGCTTCTCTGAGCATCTTACCCATCTTTGGCTAGCCAGCCTGTGTGCACATGCCCCAAGATGAGCTATCTCCCAAGAGAAGGGGTAATGGTGTTGGGAGGGGCTGGAAGGGAAGGGGTTTGGGGTTAGGGTCAGATGAAGATGTAAAGCCTTGCATTTCCAGCTAAGGTGATGGGGGCGAGTTTCTTATATGTTCTTGAGGGCTGTGATCCATGCGGCAGGAATTTCCTTGTGTTCAGAAGGGGCTTCTTTCTTCAGTTGGGGAGTTATTTTATCTTCTGGAAAGAGGCTTGAATGAATATTCCTGGCTGGGATACAAAGGGGCTTAGACTCTGTGGGGAGACTCACAAGCATAGCCTCACCCTCTTGTGAGCAGAGGGTCTGGGCCCTTCCACTGAAGGGTCAAAGGGTCTTTCCATCATACCAAGGGAAGGGGATAGGGAAGGTAAATGGACCCCAGTGTCGTATTGCTGCATTGAGGCCTTGTTTGTCAAAAGTAAGATAGTTAAGGGTAAATAATATATCTAACAATCTCACATAAGGGTCCTTTTCAGTAGAATCAAATTTCTGAAGAATCTCCTTTAGAGTGCGATTGGTTCTTTCAGTGACTGCTTGTCCCTGAGGGTTATAGGGAATCTCTTTGGTATGGGAAATTTCCCAGGAGGTTAAAAATTCCTTCAACCTGAGGGAGACATAGGCCATGCCATTGTCTGCTTTGATTGGCCATGGGATGCCCATGAATAGCATTGCTTGTTTTAGAGCCTTAATCACATGGGTGGCTTTTTCCCCTGAAAGGGCAGTAGCATACACAAGGAAGGAATAGGTGTCAATTACCACATGTACAAATTTAAGTTTCCCAAAGGTAGGGACATGAGTAACATTCATCTGCCAGAGGGAGATGGACATTAGCCCACAGGGGTTGACTCCTCACAGTTGGAGTGGGCCCAGTGGTTACAATGGGCCACAAGAGGAGCATGCATGAATCAGATGTTTGCATTGTTGGATTGGAATTTCAGGCAATAAACGAGGAAGACTATCTGCTGAGAGGTGAAACATTTGGTATAAGGCTCTAGCTTGTCATAGAGTGGATGTCGTGACTTTAGGCTGACTTACAAGTTTGCCAATAGAGGCATTCCCTTCTGAGAAGAAGCCAGGCTATGTGGAATGGGAGCGAGTATGCATAATATACCATGGTTATTGTCTTACTTCTAGTATTGCCTTGAGGGTAGCCATAGGCTGATCAACAGGACAGTCTCTGGGCCTAAATGTGGAATAAGTGGTGGAAGAACAGACCTTGATAGCATATATGCTATGAGAGACTATGTTAAGGGAAATGATCTAATATCGTTCCAGCACCAGGATAAGTGCAGTCAATTCAGCTACTTGGACAGAACCAGAATGCCTTTGGACAAATTAATCATTTGTTATATTAGATCCCATTATAATGTAGCCAAGATGATGAGTTTTGGCAACTGTGAACACACAAGGGGCCATAGGAATGGGTTTGCTGGAGGGAAAGGCATGAGTGGTCACTGTCAGTGAAGTTCTTGTAGGATCTGAAGTAGTTTAGAAGGAGGAAGATGGGAAGACAATGACCCAGGAAATCCCTCCATCATTATCTGGAAACTCTAAAGAAGTTTGTAGGAGGAAGGCAATTTGTTCCTGATGACACCATATGACTATGGTGTCAGGTTCCTTATTAAAGACGGATCTAGCTTGTTCTCTGAGCCTCACTGCTAAGGCTATAATTTGTGAGGTGAAACTGGTGATTTTTTGGCAGGATCTTCAGGGAAGGTGTGACCATAAGAAAGGTCTGTCACATTGCCAAAGGATACCTAAGGGTAACTTCAAGGTGGAAAGTACTATAGCTGACAGAGGAACAGCAGGGTTGAATCTTTGAAGCTGGGCAGATGTGAACAATTGATTAATTTCTGCCAGGTTGCCTCTAGCTTCTAGAGTAATCTTAAGCCTTCTAGAAGGATGTTTGCTGCCTTTGAGCAAATCATAGAGAGGCTCAAGTACTTTTGGAGGTAACAACAAGAATGGCCTAATCCAGTTAATATTACCACATAATTTTTGTAACTCTGTCAAGGAGATGTCATCAGGGATGTCAAGAGAGGGTTTTCTAAGGGCACTGTTCTTGACTTGCTTAAAGTAAATAAGATTACCAACAAGTGCCTGAGACTGGGGGCACGTAAAGTCACCCCTGGCCGATAGCATATCCATGGAAAAATTAAGACCTTGTGTTATATTGTGATGAGTCCATTCTTCTACAAGTTCTAGGTAAGAAGCTTCCACTGAAGGTATTGGGAAGTGGAGAGAACTGCCTTGAGAAGGGAAAATCAATCCAAAGGAGTTTGGAGAGAGGAGGACCAGAACTCAAGAAGTTGTAGAAAAAAGGGAGAAGAAGGGCCAGCATCTTGACAGGCCTTACGTAGCTGAGTAAGCTCAGAGACTGGAGTAGGAATCCAGGGGCAGACATTGCCGTTGGCCTGGAGATTAACCATATAAGCATGGGCAGTGGATGGAGTCTGGTGAAAAGGGTTGGAAGGAGAGAGACAAGTGGGTGGGTCACAGGAAGAGGAAGAAAAGTAGGGAGGAGGAGGAGCGAGTGCAGTGGGTACTGAAGGCAGGCCGGGGCAAATAGGAAGGGGGTTGGAGGGAGGGGAGTTTCCAGGAAGAAGGTGTTCACAGGAAGTTGAGGATAAACTATCAGGGCTATGCGATTGGTTTTGGGGGGGTGCTTTGGAAGCAGCCTCATTGAGGTTGTCTTCATCCTCCACGAAGGAGGAGAGGACCGAGGAGAGCAGATTTAACAGTGACTCCAGGCCTCCTGCAGTGTTAGGCAGTTCACCAGAGGCAGCGGGGGTTGTGGCCTTGGCCAGAGGAGGTGTGGGTGAAGCTTGCTTGGTTATCTCCCCTTTCTCTGCCAGATGCAAAAAAATCACCATGGGACAGTTTCAGGCAGTGTGAGTTTTTATGGCAGCACAATAAGGTAGTGGGACAGTTTTTGCTGGTTTAAGTCCAAGAGCACACCTAATCCCAAGGTGGGGGCCCCACCCTGACAGGGTGGGTACGGGCGGGGCTGCCACAGGGCTTGCGACCAAGGCCGGCACGGGCAGGGCCACATGGCCAGCAAGCGGAGCACCCCTGGCACTGTTGCCACTTGTGACCTGAGTGGGCCCCGCGGGGCTGCCAAGGCTTGCGCACGGAGCCACCACATGGCTGGAGGGACCGCCACCACTTGTGACCAGTGCTGGCGCCAGCAGAGCAGGTGCCATAGGGCAGCGCCAATCCGAGAAACAGAGGGCCCACGCGGTGGTAGCCGGGAACATCCGGGGAAAAGGGAGAGAGCAGGGAGACGCGGGACTAGCCCGCGCGCGGGTGAGGGTCAGCCAATGAATGGGGAAAGCCTCCTGAAAGTAGGAGCAAACGCTAGTGAAGAGAAGCCGAAAGCAAAGGGGACAGGAAAAAAAGGCTAAGGATTTTAAGAAGAGGAGGAGAGTAGGAGTATGGGTCTTAGAGGAGAGAAAAACACGAAAATGTTTAGAATTAGGGTTCCCTGACATAGCTTTATCACACAAAGACACAAAGACACATAAGACAATTACAAAAAGGCTGGTGTTACCTTCACCATCAAGACAGACAGGGGGACCACCACGAAATCACTTACCGATGGGGTCAAGAAAGCCCCAGAGCAAGTTGGGCACGAGATATTGTTTGAAGTTGTGCCTCAAGGGTCTCCTCAACAAGTTGGGGTCCTGAGAGATGAAAAGGGGTCTCCGGGGAAGACAAAGTGGGGTCTCACGGGACGAGGTACCGCGGGTCCGCAGAGTCACTCCACCCAGACTCCGGCAGTAGTTAAGACTGCTCTGCCGGAGCTAGATGCAGAACCCGTTTAATCCAGGAAGTACAGAAGCTTATATAGGATCCACGGACCAATCACAGCCCCGAGGCTACAACCAATGAGGCATGCTCTGCTGCGCATGCATTTCATCACCACAGAATGAGAAAAGAGAGAAGGGAGGGATTGAAGGTATGGGGAGTGCTCCAACATAGTATGCTGTTTTTACGTCTTCTGGGTATGGACCCAGGGGTGGGATAGCTTGATCAAATGGTGGTTCCATTCCAAGTTTTCTAAGGAATCTACATACTGCTTTCCAGATTGGTTGTACCAATTTGCAGTCTGACCAACAATGTATAAGCGTGCCTTTTTCCCCACAACCTCGGCAACATTTATTATTGTTTGTATTCTTGATACTTGCCATTCTGACTGGCGTGAGATGAAATCATAGGGTAGTTTTGATTTGCATTTCTCTGATTGCTAGAGATGTTGAAGACTTTTTCATATGTCTCTTGATCATTTGTATATCTTCTTCTGTGAAGTTTCTGTTCAGCTCCTTGGCCCATTTATTGTTAGTTGTTTGTTTTTTGGGTGTTAAGTTTTTTGAGTTCTTTATATATCCTAGAGATTCGTGCTCTATTGGATGTGTGTGTGGCAAAGATTTGTTCCCAGAGTGTCGGCTCTCTGTTCACTTCAGTGATACTTTCTTTTGCTGAGAAGAAGCTTTTTAGTTTGAATCCATCCCATTTGTTGATTCTTGATTTTACTTCTTGTGCTATAGGAGTCTTGTTAAGGAAGTATGATCCTAATCCAACATGATGAATATTTGGGCCTATTTTTTCCTTCTATTAGGCATTGGGTCTCTGGTCTGATTCTCAGGTCCTTGACCCATTTTGATTTGAATTTTGTGCATTGTGAGAGATAGGGGTTTATTTCCATTTTGCTGCATATAAATTTCCAGTTTTCCCAGCACCATTTGTTGAATAGACTATCTTTTCTCCAGTGTACATGTTTGCCTCCTTTGTCTAGTATAAGGTAACTGTATGTAAGTGGGTTTGTTTCTGTGTCTTCTATTCTATACCATTGGTCTACACATCTATTTTGGTGCCAGTACCATGCTGTTTTTGTTACTATAGCTTTGTAATATAACTTAAGGTCTGGTATTGTGATGCCTCCTGCTTCATTCTTCTTGCTAAGGATTGCTTTGGCTATTCTGGGTCTCTTATCTTCCAAATGAATTTCATGATTGCCTTTTCTGTTTCTATAAGGAATGACATTGGGATTTTAATTGGGATTGCATTGAATCTATATAGAACTTTGGGAAGTATGGCCATTTTGACTATATTGATTCTGCCTATCCAGGAGCATGGGAGATTTTTCCATCTTCTAAGGTCTTCTTCAATTTCTTTCTTCAGTGTCTTGTAGTTTGCATTGTAGAGGTCTTTCTCCTCTTTTGTGAAATTGATTCCCAAGTATTTTTTTTTTTGAGGCTATTGTGAATGGGATAGTTTTTATAATTTCTCTTTCAGAGGATTTATCACTGATGTATAGAAATGCAATTGATTTGTGGGTGTTGATTTTATATCCTGCTACTTTGCTGAAATCATTTATTAATTCTAGAAGTTTTCTGGTAGAATTTTTTGGATCCTCTAAGTATAGAATCATGTCGTCTGTTGAAATTTTGTACATTTGGTGTCCTGTAAGCCTTTTCTATTTGATTTTCCAGTTCATTTTTCATATTTGGGAAATTTTCTGATATTATTTCTTTGAAGAGATTGTGCATTCCTTTGGTTTGAAATTCTGCACCTTCTTCTATCCCAATAAATCTTATATTTGGTCTTTTGATGCTGTCCCATATTTCTTGTATGTTCTGATCATGATTTATTACCATCTTCACTGTGTGGTCTAGTTTATTTTCAAGATTGTATATCTTGTCTTCATTATCCGAAGTTCTTTCTTCCAGGTGATATAGTCTGCTGGTGATGCTTTCTATTGGTTCTTTCTTCCAAGTGATCTAGTCTGCTGGTGATGCTTTCTATTGAGTTTTTTTAATTTGATTTATTTGTTTTCTTCATTTCAGGAATTTATGATTGTTTTTTTTTTTCACAATCTCTAGCTCTTTCTTAAAGTAATCTTATGCTCCTTGTAATTGCTCTCTTATCTCTTTGTTAGAATGATCAGTGGTTGCCTTTATTTGCTCTCCTATTTCTTTGTTGAATTGATCAATTTTGCCTGTAGTTGCTCACTTATGTCATTCTTTAATTTACTGATCATTTTAATGATGTACATTCTGAATTCTTTCTCTGACATTTCATCAACTGTGCTGTCAATGGATCCTGTTACAGTGGTATCAAGGTTTATTTGGGGCACTTTCTTTCCTTGTTTTCTCATGTTTATTGTGTATCTTCCTTTCTTGCAATACTGATCTGAGTTATTGTGGCTTCTATTCTACACTTCAGATTACCTGTGTCTCACCTTGGAGCTACTTCTGTTTCTTCTCTTCTGTTCCCCCAGTGTCCCCAGATGGACACTACTGCCCCTAACATTGGTGGCAGCGGTAGTGGATGTACCTCTAGAGGGCAGTGGGAGTGGCCTTGGCTGAGCTCCTATGGTGGTCCCTGAGGGCTGTTTTGCCCCTCTTTTATGCTCCTGCTGGTGAGCAGGGACTCTGGAGCAGAACTGGGGGCAGGCCCATGTCTCACTTAGACAGGGTCAAAATTAGGAGAGTCTATGTGCAACCCTTTCCATGGGTGTGTGCTTCCCTGGGGCTGGAGGCTAGCAGGCCCTGGTCTGCCTTCAGCTAGGCACCCCTAGCACTCCCTGAGGGTGGTTTTGGGCCTTCTCTCTCACCTGTCCCCAGGAACTCTGGAGCGAAACTGGGGTGGACCAAGGCCACACTTCTGGGGGGCTGCCTCATGCTGGGGTTTCTGTGGGTGACTCTTACCCTGGGTGTGCATTCCCCTGTGGCTGGTAGCTATCAGTCTCTGGTCAACCCTTGGCTGGACACCTGTACAGTTTCCTGAGGGCAGATTTGGGCCCTCTGTGGCTCCTCCTCCTCCTCAGGAACTCTGGAGTAGAACTGGGGCGGGCCCAGGCCACACTTGGGTGGGGCTGCTTTGCACTGGCGTCTCTGCTGCTATTCTTACCGAGTGTGGGCTCCCCTGTGGCTAGCTGCTAGCAATCTCTGATCTCCCTTTGGCTGGATACCCATGGAGCTTCCTGAGAGCAGATTTGGGCCCTCTGCGGCTCCTGCCAGTGTACCCAAACTCTGGAGCAGAACTAGGAGGGCCCAGGCTGCACTTGGGGGGGCCGCTTTATGCTGGGGTCTCTGCAGTGACTCTTACCCTGAGTGTGGGCTCCTCTGTGGCTAGTTGCTAGCAGTCTCTGGTTTCCCTTTGGCTGGACACCTGTGGAGTTTCCTGGGGGTGGATTTGGGCCCTCTGTGGCTCCTGCTGGGCCACAAGAATTCTGGAGTGGAACTGGGGCAGGCCCAGGCCACACTTGTGTGGAGCCGCCTCACACTGGGGTCTCTGCAAGCGACTCTTACCCTGGGTGTATATTCCCCTGTCGCTGGTAGCTAGCAGTCTCTGGTCAACCCTTGGCTGGACACCCATGGAGTTTCCTGAAGGCAGATTTGGGCCCTCTGTGGCTCCTGCCGGTCCACAAGAACTCTCCAGGTTAGTCTTTTGAGACAGAATTATTCTTCCCACTTTCCAATGAGGGAAAGTGGGGATTATAGAAATAAAGTTATTTGTTCAAGATAAAATATTTAATAAACAACAATGCAGGACACATTTCTCTCTGAGTCCAAGCATGCCTTTAGTCACTAAACAAGGATAATCACATCACACTGGATCACTGTTTCTGTTTCAAAAATTTGAGCTCAGGCATTTCCAAAGTCAGTTTTAATTTGTGCATCCCAGATTATTTTTACATTTATCACATGCATTTTTTTTGTCTTCCTTACCTGACTAAAAACACTTTCAAGACAGGAAAGTACATGTTACTTGTATTTTTCCTGTCTTTTTCTTACTACCCCTTTGCTTAGTGGATAACACATACCCTGTGTGCAGTGATGGTTTTTAGATGTACTTGCAAACATTTCAATGACATATTGACATTGAATAGTAACTGATGCTATTAGACAATTACTAGCATTAGCCTAAATTAATAAAAAGATCTAGTTTTCCAAAATAGACCATGCACAAACATTATAACTTTGACCTTCTGTGTAGTCCTAAAAGTGCCCCCTACTTTAGAGTGAGAAAAAGATTAATTTTTATTCTCTAATAATATGACATGAGGGTATGGGGATTGAAGAGAAGATAGTAAGTAGCTGGTCATTAAATTATAAGAAACAGTTTATGTTCCAAAATTAAAACCAAAAATTATCAAATAGTTGATTGATAAATAAAAAGACTGGTACATTTACCATTGTAAACACTAACAGTTTTCATCATTTAGGAGTTATGGCACCATAGTAATGGGGTATTATTATTCAATACCAAAGATAGATGAGCCATGAAGTCATAAAAAGACAAGGAGGAACCTGAAGCCATATTACCAAGTGGTAAGTCAATCTGAAAAGGCTACATATTGTCTGATTCCAGCTATCTGACATTCTTAAAGAGGAAAAACTATGAAAAAAAAGGTCTGTGGTTGCTAGGGATCAGGGGAAGGAAAGATGAATAAGTGAATCACAGAGGACTGGTTAGGTAAGGAAACTATTTTGTGCGATTCTAATGTGGATAAAACTTTTTTTTAGGCAAAAAAATTTCATAGTCTCCTACATAAGCATGAATGGAAATATCATAAGTGCTCTTTGAAATGAGGCATGCTGACCACTAGTGGTAATCTAACTGGAGGGATCAAGTGCAGTTAGTGTCTGGCCTTCCTGGATACTTAATTGAACCAAAATAATGTGTAGAGGGAGGCTTATCATTATAGTAAATGAAATGGAGAGGAGCAAGTGAAGCAGAGTTCAAGGCAGCAGGAAATAAAAGACATAAAGAACTATTGAGCCAGAAAGGGGAATTGAAACAGACCTGATGTAGCACTAATCATTAGTGAGTGAAGTAATGAACTGGGGAAGAGATGGGGTTTTAGTTATGGCCCAACAAATGGAAATGAGAAATTTCCAGATGTTCCATATGGTCTGTAATTCAAATGCTTTGTGCCTTCAGGTCAGAATTTTCAAACGAGTAACAGATGTATAAAAGACTCAGACTTTCATGCACACACCATGATGGTTAGCTTTCAAAATCTCAGGGCTTGCGTGTAAACTCCTCACTTAAGAATTAGGGGCTTAAAATAAAGCCCATCAGACCTCAGGCATAACTCCAGTTGAGAAAAGGAGTTTCAGGTTAATAATAGCTTTCTTTTTACATCCCAATCCAAATGGTACAAAACAGCATTAGAGATTCTAACACTACAGCACCAATTCAGGAGCTACGGGATTCAAAAGAACATTTCTTGCCAAATGGCCTTTTTGCTAAATAAAATAATTTAAATCAAATACCTTGATATTAAGAGATTAATTCTATATATAATTGGACACAATGTCCAACATGTCAAAATATTAACCTTTCCTTAAATGAAACAAATGTTCTCTATAGTTACACTTAAATTCTCATCATTCTTTTGCACCTCAGAATGAAAGCAATTATTATCTTTTCAGAAGAAAAATTTAAATCACTGACCACACCTTTGTGAAGTCCTATGTGATATACCAACCAGATAGAGATATGAACATCTTCCCTACCTAACTTAAAATCAAATAAAGGAGATAACATATGCCCCTAAGTAAATTGTCAAAACTGTGTGGCTAGAGACTTATAGACATACTAGGAATATGTAGAGATGCTGGGTGTAGAACAATATTTATATCAGATAGGAAGAATAAAGGAAGCACCCTAGAAAGAGTGATATTTCCACTAAGCCATAGAAGGATAGTCATAAGATGCTCTGTAATATTTCACAAAATAGGACTGAGTCCATGGTCCATTCTACACTTACTTTGTGACATTAGCCATGTAACTTAATCACTCTAAGCCTTCAAGTCCTGAATCTCTAAAATGGAAATATAAATTCTTTCTATCATAGGGTTGATGCAATGATTAAAAAATTAAAAAATAACATAAAAATACTTTCCTAATACACAGGATGTAGGATAAAAGAAATTATTTTCCCTTTCCATATATTACTGCTTTGAACAAAATAAATGAACATTCTGTGCTACTTCTGCCCTGAGAGAAGGATTAAGAAATGTGAATGATAGCTCCCTCTAGATTAGAATAGGTAAAATTGAAATTATAATAACTGATTCATCAGAGCCCAGATTTCTCACTCATTCTGACTTTCCCTCTCTCTTGTTTTTATCTGATGGTCAGCAGGTAAAGTACATTCTCCTTTCCACTTTGCATTCTGGGAAGTCCAGATCTCTTACTTGTCCTGTCCATTGCTTCAAGGTATCAGGGGCAGGCTGAGTCCTTCACACTGGCTCTCTAGCTAAGTGTCTGCAGAACCAAGTCCTTAGATACAAAAAGGGAATGACTTTATGAAGGCTCCTTTTGGCTTTGGTTTGGAATGTTATTTACTTCAAAGCAGTTTAACTTTTCATATTTTTTTTTTTGGTATGGCTCTTTGTCTAGATTATGGCTCTTTGTCCAGAAGCTAATGAAGATGACAGTTCTGATTAACTGAATCATATTTGATAACTTGGGGAAAGTATAAATGGTTACATGGGTATGAGCTTATAAAATGTAAATTATAAAGTGTAAAAAGCAAGACTGTACATTCATGCAATAGGATAGCTCTTCATGGCAGAAATAGGGAATTTCCTGGACTGAGGTTCCTGCGCATGTCTCCATAGAGGACAATCCATGATGGTTTCAGCACATCTTTGCAAACCCTTCAGTTTGTTTAAACCATATGAGATCAAATAATCCAAGTTTCATTTTTGTATAATTTGCTAAATATTTTGAAATATCTATGTAAATGCATGCCATGAGAAATCTGTCTTTTGTATAGATAGATTTGATGAATATAAAATCACCAAGAAGAGGATATCTCAACATTTGCTACAAATAGGAGCTTTTATACACACTGCTAGGTGCTTATTTCAGCTATTCGAATCATTAAAAATTAGCATGGAAGCAACCTCACCATCTGTGTAAACAACACTAAAATACATCAGCATGCTGGGTCCCTTGAGCTCACCTGCAGAATGTCCTGCTCTTCCACAAAAGTACCAATAGCTCTTATCTGTGGCCAAAGTCCTGAATCTCTACTTTTACACATCATCTTCCTTTCCGTAATTTGTTAGCAGCTGAGAATGAGTGCTTCCTTAAATTATGTGCCTCCAGCACTTCTCTCTTCTTGAACTAATTCTAGTTCTGCTTAGTCAATTTGTCAAAAACCCGTTAGGCATAAAATGAAGCATTTGGGTAGTTTTATTGATATTTTTATTGCCCTTGGCTCTCTGGGTGCAAACTCTCTGGGTCAAACTTAATCTTCACCCCCAAATTACTGATGCTTGGGCAGAACTTGCATATAAATGACCCGCCAAGCTGAGGGTCAGCAGAAATATTCTAAACAGAACACTTTATTTGCAGTACTATAAAAAAAGGAATAGGTTGTATGTCTCTCTCTCGTTCTCTTTATTTTCACCTTAATGATTTGAAGCCATAGCCTACATACAAACCACAGCAATTGATAATACAAACAAACGTTTTTAAATTTACACATGGCATAATATTGGGACATCAGGATTAGCTTTGACACTTAAATCTGGCTTAAGGTCAAATAACTTAAACTCCTATCATTATTTTAGATAAATTTTCTCTAAAATCTAATTGACTCTTTCTCATCTAGTAACTCTCCACCAGGAAAAAATAATAATTTGTTTCAGTAGAGTGATATTAACAACATGGTGCCATAGGAGTTTCCAACACTCATCCCCTTACAGATACATTAATTTGAACAACCATCCATGCACAAAATCCCTCTGTAAGACCTACAGAATCCAGGTGAGAGATTACAGTACTTGAATAGAACACAGAGATAACACACATTGAAAAGAACAGAAGAACAGTTTCATATTTTTGACACTATTCCACCTGTGTAGCATGGAGAAAAATAACCTCCATGTAGGGGAAAGAGAATGAGTAAGGGACTCTAGCACTAAGCCCACTCCAGTGAATTCTGACCCCTCAGTCTGACTCCTGCAGCTCCAGGCTCCAGGCCTACCTGAATGCCAGGAAGGCCCTCATAATTCCAGGCTCCAGGATCTCCCCTGTGGAACTAGGCTCCAGGTCCATCACTGAGGATCTAAGATCTAGACTCATCCTAATGTCAGGATAGTTTCTGAAGTGCCCAGCTCAAGACCTGCCTCTGTGGACCCAAATTCCCTGTAGGCTTGACCAGGCCAATCTCCTGGCCTATGGCTGCAGGCTGACCCTTTCAGACCTAAGTCCATCCTGATGTCAGAACAGACCCAGTGGTATCAGATACTAGGATCACAACTGTGGACCAAGTATACTGACTACCTGCCTCACAGACCAATGATTTAAGCCCACACACATGGTCATATGCTTCAAAATTTTCTCTGTGTAAGCAGGTCCAGGTCTTCCCACATGGACCCAAGCTCTGGGACCCACCATAGTGGAACCAGGCACCAGGATGGCCCCTGTGGACTTAAGTACCAGGTATACTCATCTACTCACCAATGAGTAGAAGTTCTGCAATGAGATAGAAACCATAAGAAAAGAACCAAATGGAATTTATGAAGTTAAAGAACTCAATGACTGAATTTAAATGTCCAATGTAGTATTTTAATACAAATTTTAATAAGCAGAAGAAAGAATCAGTAAGTTCAAAAACAGGTCATTTGAAATTATTCATTCAAGAGGAATAAAAAGAAAAAATAAGGAAAAGAGTAAAGAAAGTCTGCAATACTAATGTGATATCATCAAGGGATCCACTTGTTCATTATAGAAGTTTCAGAAGAAGCAGAGAAAGAAAAATGAAAAAAGCTTTTTAAATTAAGAACAACAGAAAACTTCCCAAATCAGAGAGCAAAAGGAAATATCCAGATTTATAGAGTTCAAACACCAAATAGATTAAATATAAAAAGGTCTTCACTAAGCTATGGCAATCAAACTCTCAAGAAAAATGAAAGAACAAAGCAGCAAGAGAAAAGTGATCCATCACAATTTGAAGGGAAACCTTCACAAACCTATAAGTGAATTTCTCAGCACAAACCTTGTAGACCAGGAAAGAGTGCTATGATGATGTTTTCAAAAATATCTTCACTAAACTATGGTAATCAGACTCTCAAAAAAAAAAAAAATGAAAGAACAAAGCAGCACGATAAAACTGATCCATCACATTTTGAAGGGAAATTCTCACAAATATGTAAGTGAATTTCTCAGCACAAACCTTATAGACCAGGAGAGAGTGCTATGATGATGTTTTCAAAATACTGAAGTTAAAAAACCCTGCCAGACAAGACTGTAGTATGCATAAAATATATCCTTAAGAAATAAAGCAGAAATATAGTCATTCCCCAAAAAAAGCCATCATCATTAAAACTGTCTTACAAGAAATGCTACAGGGAGGTCTTAAAATTGAAATGAAGCGATGCTAATAGTACAAAATTGTATGAAAACTTGAAATTCAATGTAAAGGGAAGAATATAGTCAAATACAGAATACTGTAATACTCTAATAAACTAATGGTGATACACAAATTCCTTTAAATTCTGACATAAAAATAAAAAGATAAAAGTATTAAAAACAACCATAGCTAAAGTAATCTGTTGATACACAATGCAAAAATGCAAATTAGAATGCAAATGACATAAAATGTGGGGAAGGAAAAGTTGAAGAGTTTTTTTTTCCCTACACTGATTAAGTAACCTTTATATTAGTTTTAAACAAATTGTTTAACAATAAGGTATTTTATGTAAGCTTCATGGTAACTACAAAAGAAAAAACTTATAGAAGATACACAAAACATGGAGAAAGAAATCAAAGCATACCAATAATTATCATGAATCACAAAAGAAGACACAGTAAGAGAGGAAGGGAAAAATAAAGAAACTTTAAACAGAAAACAACTACCAAAATGTTTAGAGTAGAACTTAAATGTTCCTACTACACATTTAAAATGGTAACTATCAAGGTCATAAGTTAACTAATTTGGTAGTGGTATTAATTTCATCATGAAGTAGGCTCTCAGTAGATGCCTAATATAATGATGCCTTAATCTTGAACTTCCTAGCTTCCAGAGTTATGAGAAACACATGGATATAACTTATATGCTACCCATTTTATGGTTTTTATTGTTGCAGCCCAAGAAGATTACATATCCATTTTTCAAAGCAAAATAAAGGTGGCAAATCATATACATGTGTAAGGGTTCTGTGATTGGGATCTCTGATGACTTCATGACTTCAAGCTTCATGCTTGGTGGCTAGCAAGTCCTACAGGATGCCTAGCTTCTGTACAAAGTATGGGATGCCCAGTGACTGGGAGTATTTCTATGCAAAAGCATAGAATACTTAACTGCTATAGCATTGCCCTTCATTAGGAGGCTCTGTTAGAGCCTTATCAGCCTCGACCTTGATCTCAGGCACATAGCTCCTGGGAATGAAGGAACTTGCTTGCTAGATAACTACAATGTTTCATCAAGCTCTGCTGTTCCTGCTCCTGCCCATCTAACAGTAACTTCAAACAATGGACTTTCTGAGAGCTACACAAATCTCCTAACATTGCATATTATAATGGTATAATGTAACTGAGAAATAAGCTGCATAATGTTGCTGATTCTGTAACCTGCCTAATGATACAATGAATAATAATGTACTAATGATGCCAGTGACCTAAGGTAACCTATTGATATAAATAAAGCTGGCAGCTCAGATGAGCAGCTTTTTCTTCTTTGGCACTGCACCTTGTCTCTGTCTCCTTTTGTTTTCTTTATATACATGGTTAATGTAACATGGTTACAAGAAAACAATGTGAGACAAATTTTGACATAGTATCTACAGAAAATTGTATGTATGTATCAAAAGGATATATATATATTTTTATATATATTTTAATATATATATATATATATCAAAATCTTCCCACTTGCCACCATTATGAAGGAAACAGTTTCTTTCTATACCAATTTGCTAAATCATCAGAAAGCTTTGGTAAATTTTATGTGTTGCCAGTTAAATTTCCATACCCAAACTTATTGTTAATTTTAAGTTATTCCCAAACACCCATTTTCCAAAAACAATCTACCATTTTGCTCATAAAGTTTCTTCTGTCACAGAAATGTGGGCCTAATAATCCTAATTTTCCAAAATCAGAAGGCTTTGTCTTTAGTTATGAACCTGTCACTGATTTGCTGTATGACTTTGAATGAGTCTTTTGACATCCCTCTGCCTTCTTATCTTTATTATTTTTTTTTATTTATTTTTTTTGTAGATGGGCACAATGTCTTTATTTTATTGCTCTGTATGTGATGCTGAGGATCGAACCCAGGGCCTCACGCATGCGAGGCAAGCGCTCTACCGCTGAGCCACAATCCCAGCCCTTCTTATCTTTATTTATATGATGAAGGAAGTACAATAAACGATCTATGATCCATTATTGCATAACAATCTATTTTTAAAAAACTGAAATTTCTAAATTTTCAGAATAAAATGTCATTTCCCCAATTCTAATCACACATTTTTTTAAGCTTCCATTTACTCCAAGAAATTTGGATACTATTTCTTTTTTAATCTAAGTAGTTGAAGTAAACTCATGTGTCAATTAGGTCATGGTTTCCTCATGGTTGTTAGTCATTGTAAAAGGTCGTATCTTTTCCCCTCAGAACTCAGGGCCACTTAATCATCAAGCCACACCCTCAGCCTTTTTTTTTTTGGAACTTGTGATCCTCCTAACTCAACCTCCCAAGGTACTGGGATTACAGGCCTATGCCACCCTGTCTGGCAAAAGTCCATAAATTTTAAATCCAATTAAAGCACTTAAATTAGAGGAAGAAGTAGGAAGGGAAATGTGATTTAAATTCATTGGGAGATTTTGAGATATTAGGACATGCCCCAAAGGGAATTGTGGGAGCCTGGTCTCTTCCTCTTCCCAGCCATGACATGAATGGCTTTGCTTCTTCACGTGTCCCCCTCCATGATGGGCTGTCTTGCCACAGGTCCAAAAGCACTGGGACCAACTGACTGTGAAAATGAAACCTCTAAACTTTCAACCAAAATAAATCTTCTCTCTTTATAAGTTAAATATATCAGGTATTTGTTATGGGTAAAATGGAACACTAACACATGGTGTATTCTTAATTACCTCATTATGTCATCTATTACAGTTTGTGTCAAATGACATTCTATGTCTCCACAACTCTTAGTAAACATTCATGAAAATTATTATATTTTGATTATTTTTTTCAATTTCCCTAATCACTTACTAATTCTTCTGTGTAGTCCTTAACTCTATAAAATAAATTAAACACCCTTGTGTATTTTTCTTTTTTGCTTATTATAGACTTTAAGGCTAAAGAAATTTCTTTAAAATGTTTACAACATCTGGTCTTCATTATACAAAGCTATATAGTTCGTAAAGCAGGAGAATTGTGAAAACCAATGTATGGCACTTTTTTTTTTTTTTTTAACAAAGAAAAGACTTTATTTTGGTTCATAGTTCTGGTCTAGGCTGAAGGGTCACATTTGCTGATGGTCTTTCTGCTGGCAGAGTCCCACGACAGTGTAGGTTATCAGCTAGTGGTAAGAACAAGAGTGCAGGTGAGACTTAGCCAAGCTGGCTTTTATATTAGGTTATCTTTAGAGTGGTCTAGAGATAATCCATTTACCTATTAATAACATGAAGGGATCAATGCATTCATTAAGTAGGGCCATAATCACCTCTTTTTTTTTTTTTTTAAAGTCACCAAGCACATTTATATTTATGTCTTATTATCTGAAACAGTAAAATATGACCTTTCCAAGTTGAGGAGAATGGGAAAGATGGATCAAAGAAGAGTGCAATGTATGGCACTTTTAAAAACTGTCAATAATATAAAAGGACTGACAAAATAAGGTAAGGTTGAAAATTCACCATCTCTCTCTTCTTTTTTGTAGCACCTAAATATAAACATCTCATTATATTTTTAAGATCCATTCATAAATATTATTATAAATATATTTTAATAATTTTACAGTATTTGATCCTGTGAATGGACCAACATTTATTTTATCAGTCACTTGTGCATGCAGATCCTTCCCAATATGTCTATACTGAAGCAATACAATAATGAAGTCTTGCAAATTTTGTGCTTATTTATTATAGTCTCATTAGGAATAATTTCCACAACTAACTTTATGAATAAAATTTTATAAATATTTCTATCCTTAAGTCCAAATAATGTTATAACTGTAAATCAAAACAAACCTATGAGATAACATGTTTCCCAGAATCCCTATTACAATATTTTTTTAAATTTGGTTAATGTGGTAGAAGTTCATTATAGTATTATTCCTTGGTTGAATGTGTTTATATACTTCTCTTGAATATTTCTCACTTTTAATTTTTAATTATTTTTAATCTTTTTAGCTTAATTTTCTACTGAAATGCTAAAATTTTTCCCAGTCAAATAATGTCAATCTTCATTTAAAAATATTTTTAACACTTAGCCAAGTGTGTTATAAACATTTTTAAATGCTTAGCCTACTTTCACAACTTTTGTTTATAAATAATATTATACATACATATATACCTATATGCAATTCAGTTCATTAATTTTTGCAATATCTTTTGTGATTTTTTATAAATGTATCATTAATGTTCCCCAGTTTCACCCACTTTATTGCAAATGACAAAGCATTTCACTAGCATAAACACAGACATGTTGACCAACAGAACAGTACAAGAAAACCAGAAATAAGCTCATACATTTATGGTTAATTGATTTTTGACAAAGGTGTCAGGAACACACAATGAGGAAAAGATAGCCGAATAAATGATGCTGAGGAAAAAAGATACTCATACACAGAAAAATGGAATTAGACCCTTATTTCATACTGCATACAAAAGTCAATACACAATAAAAATTTAACTGTTAGAACTGAAATGGTAAAAAACTATTAAAGGAAATCATAGTAGCAAGGGTTTTTGGACATCACTGCAGAAGTATAGGCAACCAAAGCAAAGATAGACAAATGGGATGGCATCAAATTGAAATACTTCTGTAAAGCAAAGGAAACAACTAACAAAGTGAAGAAAAAAACCCACAAAATGGGGCAAATACAAATTATACATCTCATAAATGGATAATATCTACAATACACAAGAAACACAAACAACTCAATAGTAAGTCAACAAACAACTTGATTAAAAATGGGCAAAGGACATGAACAGACATTTCTCTAAAGAAGATATAAAAATGGCCAATATATGTATGAAAAATGCTAGGCATCCCCAATCGTCAGAATGTAAATTAAGACCACAATGAAATGTCATCTAGCTGATGTTAGAATGGCTTTTGCTGAGAAGATGGAAAGATAGTTTTGGAGAAGATACAGAAGGAGGGGATCTCTCATACATTACTGGTGAGGATATAAATTAGCAGAGCCATTATGGAAAACAGTAGGGAAGTTATTCAAAAGAAACTAGAACTACAACTACCAGTAATGCTATATCTGGGTCTAGCAAATTAAATTGAGTTATGTCAAAGGGATATCTGCACTCCAATGTTTACTGCACCATTATTCACAATAGCAAAGATATGGAAACAACCTAAGTATCTAATAGAACACTATTTAGCATTAAAAAGAAGGGGAAATCTTTCCTAATTTTTACAATTTGCTTAGAAGAATAATTCATTACAAAGTTATATAAATATTTGTGCTATCGTCTCATTTTTTATTCTTTGTTCTTATATTCTAGTATTCAATCTACAGAGATTTTATTTGATTTGAATTTTTGATAGGGAATCTACCTTTTTTTTTTTTTTTTTTTTTTTTTGGTATAGGGGATTGAACTCAGGGGCACTTGACCACTGAGCCATATCCTCAGCCCAATTTTGTGTTTTATTTAGAGACAGGGTCTCACTGAGTTGCTTAGCGCCTCGCCATTGTTGACGCTAGCTTTGAACTTGTGATTCTCCTGTCTCAGCCTCCCAAAGTGAGGCAATCTTAACTTTTTAATGTGGGCATTTAGGTATTATCACATCATTTGTTAAAAGACTATATATTGTTAGCATTTTATTTGGTTTGTATATATCTGTTTTCTACATTTTAAACATTACTATCATATTATTTTTACCTATTTTGATAGTCTTAACTTTAGATTTATATTTTTGCTCAATGCTAAATTGTTATTAATAAATAAATTTAACTCATTTTTGTTATAACTGCTATTACTTCTTGTATTTTCACACTAATTTCAATTATTTACTTTTTATTATTGCTGTCTCTTTATTTTTAATCCTTTGATTCATGGATATTTTCTGAAATAATTTATCTTGCTTATAAGTGGACACTTTTAAGTTTAAAAAGTAACTGTGCATAACCTCATGTTTTTCTTTTCAGTGTTTAAATTTAAATGATCTATAGGCTCTTCTTTCCAAAGTGACATTTTTACTATACTTTTAATTTCTTCCCCTTCTATTTTTTATTCTCTTTATGGTACACATGTGAGGATTATAAAACCAACTTCTCACAATTATTTTTTATTGCAAATATCCTCTTTTAATAAATATCAATGACTATTCCATTTACATTTCTTTTACAGTATGATTTTCCCTCCAGAGACCTGCTGTGTATGTCTTCCAAGCACTATTGTTAGTGCCAGAGAAGTGCCCTTCTTCACAGTGAACAGCACAAACTGGCAGATCTGAGCTTTCCACTGTTCAGTTTACTCTAAAGATTGAATCAAACTACAGGGAGAAAGTAGCATCTCTCTCATCTGGGTCTGTTTATATTATCAGCTATAATTATTATGTTGTTTGAGCAAATATCACCTGCTTTATTTATAATAGTTTTGACATATGAATATTGAACCCAAAGAATTCAAATTCAAGTAAACATCTTTAATTTAATCAAGTATAATTTCGAAGCCTCATTTTTCAGGAGTAACATAAAGCTTCAGTCATTATCTTCACATATTTGTCCATAATTAAAGTATGATGTGTTATTAAAAGTAGTAATTGACTGTTTCACACAACTGAATTACAAATAGAAATAAAATTCATAAAGCAAATGTAATGATTACCATAACTATAATGTGAGAAGATATTTAAATAAAAATTTTAAATAATAAGTCTAGGGAAGATAGTTTAAATCAGAAGTTGTATTTTCAAAGAAACAGCTCCTAAGGCTCTTAACTGCCTCTCTGAAGACCAACCTGGAGATGGTTGTCCTTACTAAATAGCTCATCCTCAGCAAAGTTTTCTGAGATGGGCGTTATTCCACACTGTAGTTCAATGCACAACCCATTATGACCTAAAGGTTTATTCAGAGAGGTGTTTACTAGGACCAATACCATTAGAACCCCACACGTGATGTGACGTGTTATTTGTATTTGGTTATTCTCAATTATCATACTTTAATTTTAAGACTCACAGTCATTCTGCACACAGAATATCAATATGGTATCACAGACTGGGATACAAATTTGCCTTGGATCTAGAAGAAAATAATTTATATGTCTTGGAGATTCTATGAGGTATTTACTGCCTCCCAAATAACCCAGAAAGTAAATTGAACACTACATTCTATTAATGCTCACTCTTCATGCTGTCATAAACTTCACTAATACAGGATGCACAACCTAAAGAAGAGTTCTCTTTAAAAATGTGTACATTTGAACGGGTTTCATGTATCAATTCTGTGTATATGTATGTGTGTGAATGTGTGTTTTGTATAGATGAGAGGGATCAGTAAACAAAACTATTTTCCATTACACCTTCTTCCCTAATGTAGTTTGTTGTTTTGTAAAAATCATTGTAATTGCACTTCACAAGGATGAATTCAAACTGGGAAAAAACAAAATTAATGTGAAATGGACATGAGATAATAATACATTCTTTTTAACAGAGAGCAAAGTAGTAATTCCATTTCAATTTTATCTTGTTTGTTATATTTTTAAAATATTTGCGGGGAAGGAAAATGATTTATTAATTTATGTGCTACAATTTGATAAAGTAGAAAAAATATCTGACTTTAATAAAAATATAAATTTGTAAATTGTGTAGATATTTTATTTGATGTGACTATATATAATAGATTAATGTGCTAGATGTTACATTAATAGTAACATGAGGAACCAGAGAGTAAAAGTGCCTATATTTGTTAATAGAACACTATTGCCTTTAGGTATTTGAAATTTTTCAATGACAAAAACTAAAACTTCATATGAATTTCATCAGAATTTCTCTGAGAATGTATGTTTTGCATTGTGTGGGTGATGTTACCTGGTTATGAAACATTCAGAATATCCCAGAGTAGCTGCCATCTGATGGGTGCTACATACACCTCCACATGAGATCATGTTCATAGTAAAAGAAAGGAAAGGTGAAATTTGTTTCACCTTTTCCATTTCCAGTGGTGCTTTACCCTCATCCCTGTCTTTCTTGATTAGATCCAGTGATTAAACTCCAGCAAGAATTTGTGCTCTTGTTTATATTCATTCCCCCTTCAATAACCACAACTGAGATTATTTTGGTGATATATTCTTCACAGTCCTGTACTTTATTTTTCAAAAACTGAGTAATTTTAACTTTATTTTACTGGACATAGATCATTTGTAAATTAGAGGGAACAATCAACGAATGAAGAGCAACCTATAGAAAGAGAAAACAAATCTGCAAATTATCCATCTGATAGACAATAATATCCTAAATTAACAAGAAAATCCTAAAATTCAATAGCAAAGGAAACAAGTAATCCAACTTAAGGTTGAAACTTAAATTGAGAAAAGATGAATAGACATTTCTCCAAAGAAGACATATGAATGGACAACAGGCAAAAAAAAAGATGCTTGACATGACTATCATCCAAGAAATGCAAATCAAAACCACAATATGATACTACCTCATATCCATTAGGATGGCTGTTATCAAATACAAAAGACAAGTGTTTATAAGGATAAAGAGAAAAGGAAATTTTGTACTTTGTTGATAGGAATTATATGTGCAGCTAATATTGAAAACAATATAGAGCTTCCTTAAAAAGCTAAAAGAAATGATCCAGAAATCCCTCTTCTGAGTATATACCCCAAAGAAATAAAACTGCCATCTGAAATAACATCCGTACTCTCATGTTCATAACACCTTTATTCACAACAGTCAAGACATGGAAGCAACCGAATATCCATTAACAGATGAATGAATAAAGAAAATATAGTGCATACATACAGCAAATTATGACTCAACTTCAAAAAAGGAGAAAATCCTGCCCTTTGTAAAAACATGGATGAACCTGTAAAAACAATGTTAAATGAAATAAACCAGACAAAGAAGGACAAATACTACACAATATCATTTATATACTGAATCTACAACAGTTGGATGCATGCAAACA
Source organism: Xerus rutilus (assembly GCA_028644305.1). Classification (NCBI taxonomy): domain Eukaryota; kingdom Metazoa; phylum Chordata; class Mammalia; order Rodentia; family Sciuridae; genus Xerus; species Xerus rutilus. The sequence continues at coordinate 50,039,754 of CM053401.1, read as the reverse complement.
GATTAAAGTGTTGCCAGAGGTTGTCTGGCAAGAAGGGAAAATATGAGAATTTATTAGACCAGTATACAAAGTTTCAGTTACACAGATAAGTAAATACTAGAGGTCTACAATTGAACATTGTAGTTAACAATACTGCATCAAAAAACTAAAATTTGGCTAAGAGAGCAGATTTTATGGTAAGTGTTTTAATCACAAAATTATAATAACTTTCGGAGGTAATAAATAGGTTTATGGCAAAGATTGTACTATGGTATCATGGTTGTATAATTAAATCTAAATCATCAACTTGTACACTTTAATTATGGGTGACTTTTTGTATGTTTAGAGAGAGAAAAACATTAAAAAGAAGAAAACCTAAAAGATAAAGAAGGGATCTACAAAACACCATCCATAAAGTACAAACCACTGTGGACATTCAGTTGAGGAATCTGTCATATCTGGTTGATATATTATGTTTTGAACATTCTGTGCTGAAGGATATATTAAACAGAGGTCACAAAAGTTGATAGGCAGATTTGGGGAATAATTTTTGTTTAGAGAATATTGAAAAGTTTGGAGGATATATGATAGAAAGTTCAGTTTAGAGATATTACAGAATTTTTGAAAATCAGGGATAAGAAAAATCTTCTAAATATAATGCTTTATCTTGGATCTTAAACCCAGGAGTAGGAAATTTGCAACATATTCAGCAGTATCAACAAGTCACGAGTATTCTTTAAAATCATGTTATAATGTGAGTGATTCTGTACCACAGGAAAATGATACAGAAAACTATTTATGGAGCAAGACTGAAGAAAGAAAGAATTAATGGGTGAAAACTCAGTTAAGAGACTATTTCAAGTTCTTTAATCTCTTTGAAACCCAAATACTCTTTCTGTGAAAAATAACAGCCTTACAGCATTGTTATAGGATTAAATAATATACAGGAAGCCAAAGAGGGCACAGTATAAATAGTAGCTCTTGTGATTATTATACATTTTGTAGATTTAGGAAAGTTTTACAAAACTGGAAAACAGTTTCTTGTTAAAAAACGGAATAGTAGTATCACCTGAAGGTTGTTAAAAAGCAAAATAAAATAACATTTGTTAATAAGTTTGTAAGCAATGGAGTTCTATACAAATGTAACATGATGTTGTATTTGATTTCTAATCTTAAGAAAGGGTAAGAAAAGTGATGCTATAGGAAAATGTGTTGAATGGTAGTAGGAGGGAAATGAGGAGAGTTTGGAGTGGGGAAACACTCTAGATGTTCTAGATGTTCATCTGACAAATACAAAAATTTTCTGGGGACATTTGAAAGATAAGGAGAGAGATGGAGATTAGGGAACTATCCACAAGTGTACCACTTGAAACTTTGAAAATGGATAGGTTTGGCTGAGGATGGAGTAGATAAAAATATTAAAAGCAAAACCTTAGAGATTTTCTCTTTGGGGATGGAATTATGAAGAGGAGCCAGAGAGTTTCTCAGAGAGATGGAGGGATTGCTAAAGTTCAATAATTCCTGTACACATCTGCTTGGCTCACATGTGCCCACAAGCATAATTTCTGTCTACTTACAGCATATCATGCCTCAGAGATAGAGTTCAAATGATTTCACTACTCAACTGAGGACATAAACATGAAAACACTTGCCCCATTCTGATTTATGAATGACTATAGTTGTATGCATTTGGGAATATGATGATGTAAGGACAGGCCAGTACCTCATCTACCAAGAAAGTCTGAGAAGGCTTGAGAGAACACAAACAATGAATGCTTAGATCTGTACAATTTATTCAAAAGACGAATGCCAAGGATACCTGAGGGGATGAGGCCCATACAGGAGGAGGAAATTATATATACTGATGGAAGAGAGAGAGAGGGCAAGCAGCCTCTGTAGCAGTACATAGTCTATGTGCAATCAAAAAGGCAAGAAGAGGAAATTTTTCAAAGAAGGAGAAGTGATAGTATTAATTGAAAAGTCCATCAGACTTGTAAAATAACAATGAAAACCATTTAGTGAATGGCTACTTAGTATCAAATATATTATTACCATGTATTATTGCCACAACTCTATAGTATGTTAACAGCCCCCTTTAAAAGATGAAAGCAGGGTTTAAACAAGTTGCTCATAATAAGTATTACCAACAATTGTGCACTGCAGTTTGGATTCAAAACTAGTTCTATCTACCTCTGGAGTGCATTCACATTCCCAACCTTTATTGCAGGGAAAAACTGTCAAAACAGGATATATACAAGAACCTGCACTTAATAAATAAATAAGAGCCAGGAGCAGTGGTATTTATTCTCTGTAATCCCAGAGACTCTGGAGGCTAAGGAAGGAGAATCCCAAATTTGTGGTCAGCCTCAGCAGCTTAAGAAGGCCCTAAGCAATTTAGTGAGATCCTGTTCTTTTTTTAAAAAAATGGCTGGGATGTAGCTTAATGGTAAATCACCCATTACCCCTGGGTCAATCTTTGGCATTAAAAAAAAAAAGTGAATGGGTAGTGAGAAATAGAATCAAAACTTTTCTTGTAAATTGAATGTTTTATAACTAAAACCATCTGAGCAAAATAAAAACAGAGATTGTAAAAGTGAGTTGTCATAAATAAAAGAAGAGGCAGTAATAAATAAATAAATTTTTCCCTTAATATGTAAAGCACACAGTTATCTTTCATTAGCATGGCCAGTAGATCTATGGAAAGCTTTAGGCTACCCCTGAAACCTGCAATGCTTCTTATTTCCTACTCAACTCTGATGGAAATTTGAATGAAAATGAGGCCAAGGAAGATTACTATATATTTTTTTTTCTGAAAATGGAGGTGACCAGGGATACTAGTAAGTCTTCCCTGGAGCATTGTGTTTCCATGGGACACTGACACCATTCATAATCCACCTATTGTATTGTGGAAAATGTGTTGCATGCTTTGTTTTAAATCATTATGTTTGGTATATTTAAATCATATACCAGTGCCCTATTGTTTCTACAACACATGCAACATATTGATAAGCAGCATGGTATTTCAATATCTTTCTAATATTTTTACAAGAAATATTTTCTCCAGTAATTATTTTAATGAACCAGTCTTGCCAGCATAAGACATATTAAATAAATAACATAATGTGAATAAGGCATAACCTTTTAAAAAGAGCTAATATTTCTTATAGTCATGGACTTTCCCATCATGATAAGCAGAATAATGAAAACCAGTGATCATGAGCAAATCATTTTCACTGATGTCTGTGTAATTTAAAAGATGCTGCCAACAACAGTATTGACTCTAAGAAGTGTTTCTATAAGTCCGCAAAAGCAGGTCAGCACTGAGAATAACAGAATGTAACATGAATTACTTTGGGTATATGGAAAGAAAGTTTATATCTCCCATAATAAAAGAAAAGACAAAGGTGAAGAAATATTTTAAAGCTGATAATTAACCTGCTGTTGTAGTTGACATTCAGTCTCCTCAACACATCCCTTTCCCTCAGACCCCTAACAGAACCTGTCCATGAAGAATGTTCATTTTCTGCTGGGGAAGGCACTGTGAGAGTGGTTGATTTCACAGTTCACCAGAAGGATTATATCACTTTCCTTTTTGGAAGAAGTCCAGACTTCATCATGAAGGTACATCACATCGTTATACTGCAGGAAGCAACATATGGCACGACATCTCCAAACAGCTAAAAATGGACTGGTTGCTGGAAAACTTACTTGTGAAATAAACAATCCTTGTTCTGGGTGTACAAAGTTCAAAGTATAAGAAATCTACAAATTATGAAGAAGCAAAGCAATGTATAAATATTTTTTTGCAAAAAGACACTGAATTTCTAAAATATAACATGCAATTTATCATGAATAGAAACTGTCACATTCTTTAATTGGTAAAGAATCTTGGAGTTACTATGGGTTGTAGTGATCAAAAGGACTAGTACAATTAAGCAGATAAGAAAACTAATTTTTAAAGGGTTTATTGTAATCATATGCTGAGCACCATTAAAAAGAGAAAGATTAAGTAGAACAAGACCATCCACACAAAGTTTCACTAATGAAAACAATGGATGCATCATTAGCTGAAAGAGTTATTGATACAACATTATTATAATGAGCTACATTAACTACTCTTGGCAGTCAAATATTATTAAAAGTTGACAGCTGCACATAGTAATTCATATACTCATAAGACTGATGAATTTAAAGGGCATGGCCCGTTGTCTTTCCCTCAGATCACTGCTGCTAGAAATGCTGAGTCTGTTGTTCAGTATACCTAGGGCTACAGAACAGTTTGGATGTCCAAATGGCTATAACATTCTATGCCAGATGCAGAATGAATATGCACGACAGTAACATGAAATGGACAACTGTATTTTGCCACATAGCCATCATATTTCTGCTTTGCTCTTTAAAGGCATTTATAATTATGAAGTAAGAATTGTGTAGCATTTCCATATAAAAATAATACATGCATGTATATCTCTTTTTCTTAAGATGGAAAAAAATTAGCACTACAGTTATAAAGTCAGGTGGTATTTCCACTCAAAGTATATGGTAAATGCTATTAATTTTCTAAGATGCTGTTTTAAAATTAGTAAAGTCATATACTGGCACTTTCATTTCATTTCATTTCATTTCCAATAATATAATTATTGGTTTGGGTATAAATGCTGATATCTGTGTTGCTCCATCTTTTATTACAATTAAATAGTGCAGCATTTGTTTTCTGTAGCTATTACTAATGGCCTAATCTCTAAATCTGAATAAATGTACTTAGTGAGGAATTCTATATATACTGATTTTTTTGAACTTTGCACCTTTCTTTTCTATGCTCTTGTATATTACTAAACTTAACACCAGATATCTAAATATATGATAGCAAATAAATTATGACAACATGGAAATATAGACAGTGAATTCTTTACTAGGGATTTAAATTCCACTGAAAACCTACATTTTCTCCTTTGGCATTTTAATGAACCAGAAAAATATTATACCAAAGAAAATTTGTTTTTATCTATAGTAAGATTAATGACTTTTCTATACATTGTTTTCATATCATGCAAAGGCCTTTTATCCTGTGACAATATTTCCCATGCAGGATAGTCTAACAATACCAAAAATAACCTTATATACACATGCATATGTGCAGACACTTGCATGCACACAATTTAATAATTTAATAGTGGACTTCAGTTTAATTTATGGTTATGCAATTGAACAAAGATTTCATACTTATAGTAGCTCTTCTTTACCTTTCGTTATGTGGCTATTTGATTGTATTTATGAATGTGACCTTATATCATACTAGCAGTAGAAAGTAAGATGAATTGGATTCTAAAACACACACACAATAGCAGGCAGCACTGTTTAAAGATTAATAAGTGATCTCACTACAGCACTTCAACTGCCTACAACCTAAAAATATCTTTCCTGTGGTACTTTTCAGGCAGTCCCTGAGGGACCAATAAACCAAGAGCACTAGACAGATCTGAACTTATCTATCACAGCTTTGATTGTGCTCTTGTGCACTGTATGTTTCTTCTTAAAAGCATCTAATTCACTGCCTGCTCACAGCATTCATTTACTTGAAGCAAAGGACAATAGAAAAAGTAAATAAAACTTTTAAAAGAAATATTATAAAGTGAATTCATTCCATTTGCTTTTTTATATATTGAAACCCAAAACTATGTATTGCTCTACAGATGTCATTTTTATACCTCTTTCATTTTTGCCAACTATAAACTGCACATTTCTGTTTCCCTTCCTAATGCCTGATTTGTCATTGTGCCTAGTTGTTCAGGCACCTCACCTCTGGACTCTCAAGACATTGAACGCCTCACAGACTTCAGTTTGGATCCTAAGAGTGCATATGCTCTTTACAGTGGGAATCCCAGGAGGGAAGAAGCCAATGTAAAGAGTTTAGAATTTTACCTACAGCCTAGGTGCTTCCCTAAACACCAGGGACTTCACAACTCCCAATGCATTTGACACCCTGTTCCAAATTCTGATCTCCAAATTCCCTCTTGAATGGCATCCACAAAGCTACTTGTGGCAGAAAATGGCTGCAGAATCTGTTCTGTTATTACTTAACATTAGCATGAATAATTCATATTATGCAGTTGTAGTATTTTAAAAATGTTTGAGTAGCTAAAATTTATAAAGGCACCCACTGAAATATACTGACATGCAAAACTGAGTATCAATACATAACAATAGATGTTACAAGTACTAGAAAGCATATTTCTTTTAGTACTTGTTTCTTTATTTATGAAAAGATGTTGAAAAACAGGTTTCATTATCTTTAGCCCGAAAAAAAAAGGCTTGTGAAAAGACCAGATGACAGGAGACAGCTAAAAATTAGAAACAAACCAGATAATTCAAACTGAACAATTTCCTTTGGAGCCTCAATGTTCTCAATTGTCTCTACTGAGTAATTGACCATGCAGTGTTCACATGGCTTCTTTTGTGTCTCTGTCATCTACATGAGTGCAGAGAGAACAAATGGCAATGACTTCTTATAAACCTCAACAAACTGAGCTCCTAATTGGCACAGTTATTTCTAAGGAATTATTTACATTTTGTCAACAATGAAAGTGGTGAAAAAAATCAATTTTTAATATTCTTTAAAATAATTGTATAGCTGTAATATCTGGATCTTTTTGTTCTATTTTTATACAAACCTATTTTGAGATTTCCAACACTCTTAAACCAAATAAGATTTTCTATCAAACAATTTTCATTTTAGTGTTCTCAAGACAAGAGAACATTAGAGGGAGTATAACTTAAATAGTTACCTAATAAACAACCATTGTTATAGAGAGTATAATTTGCCTTTAGAAATGACACCTATTTGCAGCAATTACTAGTGACACACAGTCAAGATGTTGTTAAATGATTGAATTACCTATCAATCAAAATCAGCCAAGTTATGAATAAACATACTCTAGTGAATAGATTGATGCAGAAATGATGACTTTTGCCAGAACTAATATCTCAAAAATTACTTACTTTTGTCACTTTTGAGCTATTGAAAAAAAGTCATTTAATTTTCATCTTTAGACACCACAGTAGAGATAGAAATGAACTGAAAAAATACATAGTTTGATAAAATGGGAATGAATTTTTGAAATTAGCATTTTCATCCTTATGAAAGCATTGAGGTGTCTGAAGTGCAGCCTGCATTCTGTGCTGTAGTAAAAAGAAATGTGAACCAGAAGTTAGAAGCAGGGATGCTGTTATAGCCACTCCTATGGGGAAAAAAGACATCTCACCAGCCAGTAACTCTGGTAACTACACCGTGTTTCAGAGATGACCAAGACTATTTCTTAATACAGTTCATGCTGGAGCATCATTGCAGTATCCTTGCAGGCTACATTTAAGACATTATCAGACAACCTGCCAGAATTCATCAAATGAATACTCCCCTGCTTATATTCTCTAATTCAATGAAAGTGATTACATATTTCAGTTTGTTTTTCTTTCTAAATACATCAGAAGCTGTGAACATTCTAAAGGCAAACACTACAGGAATCATGATAAAAACTTTGGTAAAGAAATAACTTATTGAATACAGTGGTTATTAAAACACTTTGAGCCACATATGTATTACCATATAATATATGCATCCAAAACTTTGGATGCATATGAAAATGAAAAACCTTTGGTTACACTGAGGAACCGAATCTAAGTTTGTAAATCACGTGCTTTCACTTTGATCATTAGGAAATGTATAATTCAAATTGAAGATCAGCCATAAAAAACACCATGACATATATTTTCTATACTTATGTCTTTCCCTTGATTGTGCTGATTTAATAATCATTCATTTTTCCCAGTTATAATTCTTTCTTTTTGTTTTATCATTATTTAGTCATATACATTATTTTCACAAGCAGATTTTTAATGCTTAATTTGAAGTATTAAATCATCTACTGGAGAGCAGATTATTTAAGGAGGCAAAATAGATTAAATATCTTAAAGATTACTAAGTAAAAGGAGAAGCTAATGCATACCATATTGTTCAGTAGAGGCAAGCACATAGACTTTAAAGGTACATCTACTAGATACATATAAGCAAGACTTTTCTAATTTTTCTTCAAGTCCCAAATGTAGTGGGTTTCCTTTGAAACCTGTGAAATCTTTAAAACTGCATACATTAAAGCAGTGGCTAAATAACCTCCCACCTGGCATGTTGACAAAAGTTTCTGGATTGGAAAACAGGTTAAACTAGAAGCCCTCACAAACCTCTTCCACTCTATGATTCCATAATTTAATGTGCTATACTTAATGAGCCATTTGTTATCTCCACAGGGTGAATAACTTATGGCTCATGTCTCCATGCTGTCTTTCTGCCAAGCCTAGTAACTAAATTAAATTAAATCTATCACCACCTGAAATTAGGAATAGGGAAAAGATACATGAAAATGAGTCAGTGTGAGGTCTTTAAACATACTTGAGTCTTAATGTCTGCAAGACTTTACAGTCTATCTATATCATATACCATCATTCTAAATATGAGAAATCAAAACAAGGGAATCATGAATGCCATTTTAATATTCTAAATATTAAAATGTAGATAATTGACCACATCACAGATACATTTTTAAAGTACTTCCTAAAATGTAAAGCATTTAAAATATTATTGGAAGACTATAACTATTTGTTTTCTGAGGGTGAAATTTCACTGTAAGCCAGTAAGCTAAATTGAAATGGCATATTTAATATCTATTTATATCTGTCATTTTATTTATGTAATATAGGAAATGTAAACAAATCCCAAGTTGCTAAATTATTCACTAAGGTGAATCATCTTGAGTGAAGTGCCACATTGCTTATAAATATTTTAAGTGGTCAAAAAACTTCATAAATAGGTGGAAATTTTTGCTTTCTCTCACATTTGATTGCAGAAGTAGAAAAATTTAAACCCTAATACAAACTTAATTTTAATGAAATTTAGAACAAATGAATCAGAAATTATTGGGGAAATGCAACTAAAGACAAATCAGAACTAAAGATCAAATTGAAACTTGCCCATTCAATCATGTGACTATGTTACATAGGACTAGAATGGCAGACACCATTTATTTTTTAAAATTTTCAAAGGATGATGTCAGTGAATATTGTCATATAATTTAATAATGTGAACAAGGTAAAAATAAACAAGTTAGATGTACAAATTTCAAAATGAAAAATCTTAAGATGATGCTAGAAACAAAGTTGCAGAATGATGTGCAGAATATGCTATGTGATTAAACAGCAGTTTATTATTCCTACATTGCCCATTTTAAAAGCAAGTTTAAAATATTCTACCTGCATAATCTTAGAATTTTTAATGAGTTGAATACATGAAAATCATATCTCTTACTCTGGTTATATTAGTTTATAGTTAGGTATCTTTAAAAATAAATACTGACTTTTTCATATTATTCCTAAGAAAAACGTCAAAGCATCATGTTGGGCATCATCAATTTTTTAATTGTCCTCAGAGATTGTGCTCTTTCTTAAATCTTGGCAACACTTAATTTTATCAAATTAAATATTTCACCTACTTAGTAAGTATGAAAAGGTATCTCTTTGATTTTTTAATGTGTAAGTGCTCAAAAGTGAAATTATCTGTTCTTTTATTGTTTCGCATAGGCCTTCTGGGTTTTTTATTCTGCAGTTTGCCTACTTAGGGTCATTGCTCAATTATGGGAGTTTTTATAGTTTCTCTTAGTAACTTTATCATTGCAAATATTTTGTCCATGCTGTGGTTTGTTAATTTTGATTTTGGGATCTTTGGTTGTATAGAAAATTTAACTTTAATTTTTATTATTTTATTTATACATTTTTGTAGCACAGAGGATTGAACCCACTGAGCTGCATCCCAAAACCTTTTTATTTTTTGTTTTGAAACAGGGGCTTTCTAAGTTGCCCAGGCTGGTCTTGAACTTGAGGTCCTCCTGCCTCAGTCTTCTGAGTCAGTAGAATTACAGGCAGGCACCACTATGCCCAGCACTTGTAATTTTAATAAACTCATTTACTCAGTGAAATGTTTAATATTTTGTGTTTTTTGGTATCTTAAGAAATTCTTCCTCACTCTGATGAAAACAGAAATATTAGAATTATTATCTGCTTATTTCTACTAATCACTTAATAAGTTTAGCTTTTCAAATCTTGGATTTAAAAGATTTAGTATAAGATGAGGATCTAAATTCATTCTTGTTCCACACACAATTCTCATTCCTTTTGAAAGTCTCTCTACTCCCCAGCTATTTGTGTCTTTGTACTACCAAACTCCATGCATTCTATTCTCAATTCTGTCCCATTATCTTACTTGCCTACCCTGTACTATAACTTATTGGTTTCTATTATTGCTAGTACACACACTCCTGCCTCTCCTTCAAAAGATTCTGGAGAATTATATTCCACTGACATTCAAGTATGAATATTTTTTATTGACCTCATAATATCTCCTTTAGCAAATTATTAAGACTTTTATAATGTCCAATGGGATTCTTGATGGTTTTGTTTCCTTTTTTGTGATTTGTTTTAATTATGTTCCATTGTGGTCTGATATCATGCTCCCTATGCTATAAATTCTTTACTGTTTTTGAGAACTTTTATAACTGGTATATGGTCAATTTTGTAATTTTGTCTTATGTGCCTAAACATACTTGTATTCTTTTGTAGTATATCTAATATGAAATAAAACAAGTTTTCTAATTATCTTATTCATGTCTTCTCTATTTTATTCATTTATTTAATTTCTAGTTTCAAGAGAAAATTATTTCAAGAATAAAAATTATTTCAAGAGAATAGATTTACTAACTTATTTAATTTCTAGTTTAAATCTACCAATGTCAGCTTGAACTTATGTTTCTCCTTTTAATTCAAATTATAATACAAACACATATAGACAGATATAGATAAAAATATAGATACAGCATGTGCATTTATACATGTATATAGTGTACATACATGTATTAAAACACACACATACACACATATATTTGGGGTATTGAAATAGTTCTGACCTCTTCAGTCATTCCATAATGACATTTGCCCTTAATAATTGTCTTTCTCTCTTAAATGTCTACTTTGTCTGAAAATAATTTCGATATTGCAAGGTTTTCTCTGATAAAAATGTGCTTATGATGCACCTAGTAGGTCTTCATTTCTACATTCATATGCCATTTGTTTTAGGTGAATCTTTTACTCTTCATGTAGCTGGATCTTTTTAACAAATATGGAAATATCTCTGTCTTTTAAAAATCAAAATGAATCTTTTTCTTCCTTTTGTGACACCTGATATCTTATTTGGCATCTTCTATTTATGATGTTTTGCTTTTATTTTCTCATTCCATCCTTTAATTGATTTTCAGTAAAGATGATTGGATAATTCAATGAGAGGAAAAAACAGTGTTTTCAACACATGGTATGGGGATAATTGGATATATAGGCACAAGTTAACTCTTATCTCAGATCATATACAATAATAACTCAAATTGAAACAACTAAATGTGAAGGCTAACATTATAAAAATATTAAAAAACAGAAGTGTATTTGTTTATAGCAATGGTTTACAGACATGGCACCAAAAAAACAAACAACAACAACAAAACACAAATTGGGCATAATCAAAATTAAAAACGTGTGCTTCAAAGAACATTAAGAAGTGAAAAGACAACCCATAAATTGGAAAAAATTTTCAAATAATATATCTGATAAGGCATCTGTATTGGGAACACATAAGGATGTTACAAATGAAAAATATTAAGACAAATAATTCAATTAAAAATGGGAAAAGAATCTAAATAGACAATTCTCCAAGCAAAATATACATATTGACAGTTAGCATTTAAAGGATGCTCAAGTTCAACAATTATCAAGGAAATGCAAATAAAAACCATAATAATACTTCACAGCCATAGGATAAATAGGATGAAAACATACAGTTAACAGCAAATGTTAATGTGAAGAAATTAGAACCTTTGTACACTACTGATGGAAATGAGAAATATTTTATTCATTGTAGAAAATAGGTTGGTAGTTCTTCCAAAGATAGAATATAGAGTAATCATTTAAAAAGTATTCTGATTTTAGGTGTATATCCAAGATAAATAATAGTCTATATCCACCAATGTTGAGAGCCATCTGTGGGCTATGTGTGGGCTACATTGGCATTGCAGCCTAGTAAATAGGAACATTTAGTGTTTGGGAACTTTCTGTGGCAATCCCACAGGGTAAGATCGTCCAAATACATGTAAATTTCTATTCATTCTGTGCCTGGTCCCACACCGCACTTGAGATGGGGTGACCTGATGTAGCCACATAGCCTCTCAGAGATGAGTGTCACCTGCCAAGATGCCAATCAATTTGCTGACTGCAAGACATCACAAAGCAAGACTCCACCCCTGAAGTCCTATCCCTATCTTTGATGAATCCCCTTAAATAAACCACAGAAGCCATGTTTTAATTGTCCAGCTCTAGCTCCTGTGTGGGCTGGGCCTATCAGGCACTCTATCCTTCAAAACTATTTTTCAGACTCTGTCTTTTGTTCTTCACTAATTATTTCTGGCTTATTTCCTCCAGTAGCATACACCCTCCTGGGCAGAAAGAAGGACCCCCTGGCTAGGCCCTGGCAGCCTCCCTATACACAGAAAATACTGTATATAAATATTCATAGTGGTATTATTTATAATAGCCAAAAGTAAAAGTAACCAAATGTTCATTAACTAATGAATAGATAAATGAAATTTAGTATACCAATAAAATTGTGTACAATTCAGCAATAGAAATGAATGAAGTCATTATATGTGCTGAAACATGGATGAACATTGAAAACATGAAAAATGAAAGAACTCAGCCACAAAAGATTACATATTATATGATTTAATATATATGAAGTCAGGTGCAGTGGTGCACACCTATAATCCCAGCAGCTCTGGAGGTTGAGGCAGGAGGATCATGAATTCAAAGCCAGCCTCAGCAATTTAGTTGCCCTAAAGCAACTCAGAAAGACTCTGTCTCAAAATAAAAATAAAAAGGGCTGGGGATGTGACTCAGTGGTTAAGCACCCCTGTGTTCAATCTCTAGTACCAAAAAAATGGAATATATATATATATATATATATATATATATATATATATATATATATATTGTAGTATGCTACTATTATACATATATATGTATATATATACATATATATGGTCTAAAATAAGCGAATCTCTAGACACAGAAAAAAGATTTGTTTTCTGGAAGAATGGAAGGACCTGACAGCTAAAGTATATGAGTTTTATTTTTTGGAGTGATTAAAAATGTTCTAAATTCAATTGTGGTAATGGTTGTACATCTCAGTGAACTCATTAAAACCATTGAATTGTACACTTTAAATGACTTATATGATATGAAATTATATCTTAATAAAGTTGCTATATAAAAGAAAAGAAAGTAGAAAATGGAATAATAGATGAGTAAGAACAAATCTAGTGAAAAAATGACTAAATAGTAAGCACAGAGATAAGAATAAAAATTAAGAAGTAGTGCTGTATTGAAAGAGCTGATTACAAAATAATAGTTTACAGAAAAAATAGTGAATATGTACTTCATAGATATTTTAAATGAGTAACATTCAAAAAGAAAAGAGGTCACTATTTTTAGTCAATTCTATATTCAGCTTAAAATCTATAGAAGTAATGCTTCATTAGGACACCAACACTATACTCTGCTGCAAGGTAATATTGGCATAGAAGTTAATTTATGAGAGGCTTTGAGACTTCTTTAAAAGACATATATCTCTTTTTATAATAATTGATAACTTTGTTCACCCAAGGAGAGAGAGAGAGAGAGGAGAGAGAATTTGGCATACTTCCTTCATTGTCACAGATATCTCATTGTGGCTTTTGCTGTGATCTGTTACTGGCATTCCAGACAAATGGTTATTAAATTTGATCTGGTTTACCTGAGAGACTAGATAGGGTCATCTCATTTTCTCTCATCTCATGTGCTATAGTTTGGATCTAGAATGTCTCCCAAAACCTATGTGTTAAAGGCTTGGTCCTCAGCTTGGTGCTACTGGAAGCTGGTAGAACCTTTGAGGTACAAGGCCTAGTAGGAGGATTTAGGTCACTGGAGGCATGCCCTTAAAGGGAATTGTAGTATGCTCACTACTTATTCTCTGTTTGTCTTCTTGCCACCATGATGGCATTAGCTTTGCTTTACCACATGCTTCCTGATGTGATGTGCTGCTGCACCACAGGTCCAAAAGCAGCAGGGTCAATCATAGATTGAAACTGTAAGGCAGAATAAACCTATTTTCTCTATAACTGATTATATAGGTATTTATTATAGCATCAGACAGTTGACTATCATACCATGTAAATCCTTTCAAGCACAATATATAGTTATAAGGGTAAAACACACACTAAAAAAATATAGATTATGACATTTGGATTTTAAAGGATAGGTGGAAATAAAACAAATATGTTAGAGTTAAGAGTAATTTTTGTCATTATTTTATATGACTAGTCACTATTAAAAGGCACTGGAAATTAACTTTAGGATTTTTTTCAATTGAGCACCTTCCATGAGCCAGTGTTACAGACACAACAATAAATAGAACTGGTGAATTTCTTCTCTCCTACATCCTACATTTTAGTTCACTGTGATAACCAAAAAATAATCAATTGGTGAATGAATCAATTCGACTTCATCATAATAAAGATGTAAGAATAACTGTAAAGGGGTTGTGGTTGTAGCTCAGTGGTAGAGCACTTGCCTAGCACATGTGATGTACTGGGTTTGATCCTCAGCATGACATAAAAATAAATAAAATAAAGGAATTGTGTCCATCTTTAAAAAGAGAGAATAATTGTAAATAAGGCATTATTTTTCCATTGAGGAGTATGGTCTTTCTAATAATGAAATATTTGTGAAAATCCAAATGGAAGTCAAGAACTAAGGCATGTGAATTTTTTTAATAGATGGAGAATTTCACAAGCATGAGGAACAGGAATGGAAATCAAGAAAAGTGCAAGTCTGAAATTTAATATTGTTGTAATTCAAATGTGAAATGGTAGCAAGGACTAGGAGCAAGGATTGGAGATGTGATAGCATGATTAAGATTTAGGTATATGTTAAAAATGAAACAGTTTATACTGTCATTTGAGAGAAAAAAGTAGTAGTTACAGGTCTTTCCAGGGTTTTGTCCTGCATGATTTAAAGAGTGACACTATTATTTTTAGATATGAATATGATGGAGAGTTTCATAGAGAAAATCAAGAATTATTTTGGATTGTTAAGTTTGATATACCTTTAATATTGGAAGTTTAATTTAGATGTTTGAAGTTCAGAGAATAGCACTGATCAAAATGTTAAGAGGTCATCTGCATGGAGATGAGATGCATGTGCACAGGATTGAATGGGATCAATAAAAACTCCTACTGTGGAGAAAACTTTTCATGTCCAAGTCCTGTGGCAGTTAAGTGTTTAGAGGTTGGGCCAATGAAGGGAAAGTAAAATAGATATTAAAAGAGAGTATCTGGAAACAAGTTGAGAAAAAGATTCTCCTGAAGGCCAGGTTGAGAAAGTACTTCTAGAAGTTAAGAAAAGTCAGTAGTGTTGAATCCTACCAATACATCCAATTAGAAGCGGTTTAAGTATTTACCTAATGATTTAGCAATGTGGAAGCTACTGATGATCTTGACACCAGCGTAGAGATAGATGTGGAAACCTGGAAGCCTTAAGGAAAGTGGTGATGATACGTACATACAGATGCTTTGAGGAATTTTGACACATAAAGGATCAAATAAATTGAGGAGATGGCTAAATACATGTAACATACTTAATTAGCATTCTGTACAATAATAGAAATTTCCCAGTAAGAAGAGAATAATTGATGATGGAGAAGGACAATAGTAGGGACAAATGGAAAAAATGTATTTTATTTAAAAAAATATATTATTACTTTAAACTCCACTGACTCTTCAAAGAAAAAATAATAACACAAGA
This sequence comes from Xerus rutilus, assembly GCA_028644305.1. Classification (NCBI taxonomy): domain Eukaryota; kingdom Metazoa; phylum Chordata; class Mammalia; order Rodentia; family Sciuridae; genus Xerus; species Xerus rutilus. Next base: position 50,023,794 of record CM053401.1, on the reverse strand, counting down.
ACTTTATAACAGAATAATTTAAGCTCTTTAAATTTCTTACCTTCACTCAATTTTGCCAAGATTTTCAGCATGAGCAGACTTCCTTTCAACATGTTCTATGCTCTTGCCCTGTGGTTTATCTAATCTAAGTGTGTTTCTGTTAAAGGCTATCATAACCCCAACAGAGAATTGAATGACATTTATTCAAGCCTCCATGCCAGATTAAGATGCTAGGAGTTATGCTGATAACTACAAAATGTTTCTTAATTTACTTTTTTCTGTGAGCTTTGCAGCCAGATAATTTAGCTTCAGGCAATCAAAGGATATTCCTCTTCAACGCTGATTTTTCCAAAAGCAGCTGTTTGTAGTCTAAAGTTGCATTTGTGTGTGAGTCATAAGCACAGTGTTTACAAGTTTCCTTTACTCTCTATGGCTTCTGTAAAACTATATCATGCTTTATCTTTTATTTCTAAACATTCTGTGTTAATTCATCCTCTAGTGTGAATAAATGAAGCATCTATACAGTAAGATATCTCTGCTGTTTAACATTAAATTTTTCAAAATATATAACACCTCCTTTCTTCTATTCTACATGTACTTAATGATACAATATCTAGGTCTACTTATTTTTCAAACCAACTGGAAATTAATTGGTGAATTTAAGAAATGATTGATGACATTTGATACCTTACAAAGTTAGGATTAACTCCAGGGACCAATTTTCCTGTACAACATCACTCATGCCAATGTTGTGAGCAAGCATCATTAGTCCTAGCAATTGATTGTTCATCCTTTTGATTTTCCATTTAAAACTTCTTAAGTCAAGTTCTTATTCATTTAATAATCTTGGATATAAGAAAAATGGATATATCAATAAGATTGTTTTTAAAATTTGGATATTTGCTCCCCATATAAGTTAGTTTTGCATATGGTTTGAGGAAGGGATAAAACATCCATGTCCTTTGATCTGGGACTAAATAACTACACCTCTGCACTCACTGTACAAGTAAGAAGCCCAGATGGGAGAGCTACACTAAAGACAAATGTGGAAAATGGATCAGTGGGAAATATGTCCAACAGCCACTTGCTGTAACATTCTGAAATCCCTCTGGAAAAGCCTTCAAGGATTCCCACTGTAGGTCAGATGCCACTTCTTAATCAGTTCACAGTAGAGAAAGGCTTCCCAGTCTATTTTCCTACTTGGTCTGTTGTTCTGCCTTCCAGGTGATCAATCCACTTACATTATTCTACTTAGACATATTGGTTGGGCATTAGAAAAAATACAAAAGGTCATCTTTGTAAGATGGGCCACATTTGCAGCCTATTTATCATCTGGAGAATGGATTCAATGGTTATGGTAAATAGAAAAAAGATAACTTTAGAATTTCTTAATCTACCTTGTGGTTTGACTATATGATCCTCTCATAAACTTAGTAGATTTATTTAGTTGAATCTAGCTGTATACCAATCAATGGCTTCATAAACAGTCTTCTCCAGACTTACCTGTTAGATTTTTCTAATATCTCTTTGCTTTGTCATCTTCTTTTCCAAGTTAATTACAAGTCCCTATAACCTCCAAGGCTTTAGTGGAGGAACCATAATTTAATCTTGTTTCTTTGAGTTGTTTTTTGTAATTAAGAATTATTGGAGCTGGGCGCGGTGGCACATACCTGTAATCGCAGCACTTAGGGAGGCTGAGACGGGAGAATGGTGAGTTCAAAGCCAGCCTCAGCAATGGCGAGGCACTAAGCAACTCAGTTAAGACCCTGTCTTTACATAAAGCACAAAATAGGGCTGGGGATGCGGCTCACTGGTCGAGTACCCCTGAGTTCAATCCCCAGTACCAAACCAAAAGAAAAGAAAGAAAGAAAGAATTATTGGGACCACCTTCTTCATTAAACTTAGATGACTAAGAGATTTTTAGTAAAGTGGGTGTGTATCAGACATTTTCATGATTTAAGAATTGCCCATTGCTGAGATTTAATCCATCTTTATTGGACAAAGAATGTCTCCATTTTACTTTTGGGATTAGGAAGCAGATACTTTTCTATCCCTGCAAGTCACCAAATTTCTAATTTTTCTCTATGCTCTTTCATTCCAACCTTTAAGACAATGACAGCAAATTCTTTTCTGATTTCATTTCTTCTTTGTAATTTTTGTCACATTCAGCCAACAGCTAAAATATGCACCACTATACACACTGTTAGTATTATAAACATAATATAATACTTTGTTCTCCAAGTGATTTTCTTCAATTTAAATGCTCAGTAAGTAAACTTTACCCCTTTGAAGTTACTGTAGGCTTCAGTTTTTCTAGTTACTTCTCCACTGAAGATCACAGAATGCCAGCCTTCAAGCCTTAAGTAACAAAAGCCTAAAACCGCCATGAATGTTTACAAATGGAGCAAAAACTTATGGTGACATGCACTTACAGTAACTTTGGTTTTTTCTTATGAAATTGAAAGAAAAGGACAGTACCAGTTATGATATGGTAACAAACAACCCTAAAACATCTGTAGCTTAAAGAAAGGTTTATTTTTCACTCAAGTTACATTAGGAGAATTTGCTCCATCAGGAAACTAAGCTAAGGGAAGTTCTGTATTTTCACATCCTTCAAGCAACCCCAAAGAATAGAAGGGAACTTAGTGAATCACACACTGTTCTAAAAATTTTCAGCAAGGAATAAACACATATCCTTCCTCTCAAGTTTCATTAGTTGGACCAAGACAGATAGTTATGTTCAATTTAAAAGTAAGTATGATTCATGCCTTATAAATAGTATGAATGACTTCCATATCCATGGTCTGGCTTTCTGAATGTCCCAACTACAAATTATTGTATGATAAAATATTATGCTCAATTTCACTGCTATATTTTATGTAACTTAATGATAATGTAATGGCAGAGTTGGTAATTTATGTTCTGAACAATTCAAGATATATAGCTTCAGAACAAAAAATACTATGAATCATTATCATGAATAAAAGTTACCTTTTATGAAAAGCTTTTTCTCTTACAACACATACTTTATGGAGGGTAGAAAACTTCCACTCTGTCTTCAAAGGAAAATTTGGGTGTTTTCTCCCTCCCTGCTCATTATTTCCACTTCACAGAAGGAAATATGGTTACAATTTACAAGATCCTGGGTCACAATCTAATTTAACTTAATATGTTAATATGCTGAAGGTTAGTGCTCAGCTACCAAGCTCTTTTTTCTTTATTACAAGTTATCAATGTTCCTATTGTCACTTGCTTTGTTTAACTCCTGTGAGAAAAACATTTCCCTAAAGGAAGCTGTTTAGCTAGTGACAGAGTACAAAGTTTCAATTTAAGCAGAAAAAAGTGTATAAAATTGAACTTTGAGCTCCAGTAAAAATTCTCTAATCCAGATTTATTTTAATTTCTACCTGTTTCTGTTCAGATTTTCTACTGATGCAACACTAAGAGGCAAGAAAGTGTGATCTTTGGGGGTTAAAATGGGGAAAAATGACAAATAAGCTTGATAAATGGTAACAAAGCAGGAAATTAGGGGACCAAATAACACCTGGAAAGCATTAAATATCTTTTCTGATATAATGGCAGGTTTCTATAATGTTGAATCTGGTTTCAAAAGATCTGTCCCTTGGGAATAGAGACTATTAGCTGATGAAAATCAAGCATGGCTCTCGCTATACACTCGTGGCACAACCTGGCCTTTTCTCATATTGAAGATGAGGCTAAAATAGGTAGTCATTTAATTCCAATTAAGGCTTACATCAAAATTGGCAGAGCTTCTATATGCAGGCTTTTAAATTATTACTGAATGAAATTATTGGATTCTGTCTTCAACAAGGGCTGTGGTGCCACAGCTTAAATTGCAATGGGCATATAAATTCTTTGCAGACCACCAAGCACTAGTGTATGTTCTTCTATGTCAATCATCATCTATCACATATTTCTGTGTAACACTACCCAAAAGCAAATGGCTTAAAATGGTAAGTATTTATTATTGCTTAGGGATCTATAGGTCAGCTGAGAGGTGTCACCCTGAACTCAAGCATATGTCTTTATCAGTTGTGTGTCAGGGAGCCCCTCAGCTGATCCTGTCTAGGCTACTCAAATACTTGACTGATGTTGGTACCTCTCAATTAGGTACAATTGTTCTCGTGGTAGAGGTAGAGGTAGGGATCCAAGGGAGCAAGAAGCTGCTTTTTTGAGGCCAAGACTCAAACTATTAAATCATCAATTCTACTGCATTGTTTTGGCTTAAATAAGTCATAAGGCAAGCCCAAATTCATAACAAGGGAAAATAGATACTATCTGGCGAGACAAATGTAAAATCAGAAAACAAAAAACAAAAAAACAAAACAAAATTAAAAACATGGTTTTAGGGAAGGGCGAAGGAATTTGGCTCTTTTGCAATCTATCACCACTTTTAAATGAATGCACAGTTACACTGCCTCAGTTGTGTTCCCCTGTCAGTATATTGAATTTCACCTAAGAACAAAGATCAAAGTAAAGATTCTAACTTCTGACATTCATGCAGCCTGCTAATGACTTCTAGACAATAATCTCAGGTTGGTTCTCCATGGTTAATCACTTACGTCCTGACAAAGGCTTTTGATTTTAGAGGCATGCAGCCATCATAGTGATGTGATTGTTTTTGTCAGTCAACTGAAAAGCAGAAACTCATTCTTATTCCTGGGTTGAGATAAGGAAAATAAAGCCATTCTTTATTATCATAGATTTAAATTCCCTGACTATAGAAATCATATTTACTCAAACTATAATAAGAAACCATATTACTGTTAAAGGAAGTTGAACCTAGCTTTTCACATTGTTCTTCTGAGAACAATGTGACAATGAAATGAAATAAAAGGAAAGTCATGTATAGCTTTAATAGGTAATAGAGGGTGTGGAGTTCCCAAAGAGACTTAGAGAAGGAAAGGAAACTGGATTACAGAAAAAAATAAAATAAAATAGAATTATGCTCATAGGGACAATACAGTTGCAAGACACTATTGAAAAGCACTCAAAGCTTCAGATAGTCTGTAATAAGAGCAATTGGGAACCCTTAGATTGAAAACAGAGACAGTGAGGTAGTTGACGAAAATTCATAAACCTTTGAGAAGTGAGGATTAAGAAGATTGGTATAAAATACTTCAAGCAATATTTGATCGTTTTCAGGGCAACATATTTTGGTGATTTTTTGTTTGTAATACTTTCACTTCAATTTTATCTGATAAAATATTATCTATCTGTCTTTGGGAAATACGGTCAGAAAATGTTTGAAGCTAGATCTCTAAAGAAAGCACATTAAAGATGAACATCTCAGAAAGATCCACACAGGACAAAGAGTAGATAAAATACTGGTCTAGGTTATATTCAGTGTAAAATTATCCAAAACAATTGTGATGGAGCTCATAAAATTTGTATCTTATTGTCTTTATATCTTAGCATAAAACACACTCGGGGAGAGTCTATAGAAATATAGGAAAACAAGTAGAGGAGACCAAGAGCAAAGGGGTAAAAAGAGAAAAGTGAGCATTGCAGCCTAGCCTGAGACACAAGAGAGAGATCAAGTGAAAGAAGGATTTTCAGCAGGGCAGGATTGCCCCCTTTCCCTACGCCTTTGTGTTTCTCCCTCCTCTCCTTACTCCTGCCTCTTCCCCTTGCATTCCTCTAGCTAACTGGACCTCCTTCTCTATAGTTTTTGCTAGTTCCTGGCATAATTTTCAGGTATTATGTCGCAATAGGCTGTCTCTTTTATTTTCATATTTTCATATGAGAATATGGCTAGTGTATTAGTATTCCATTGTGTCCTCTTGACTAATTCTGGAAAGCTGGGTCCCAGGAAAGATTTGAGGAAGGGCTGACTTAATTTCTTGAAATACAAAAACAAAAGCAAACTAAATTCATTAAAAAGAAAGACAATCCAAGCTTCTGTTGCTAATAGAGGTTCATCTCCACCCAGTCATCTGAATGAAATAGAGCTGACAGCAAATGAGCAGAATATAATGAAACATATCTTTAATTGAATTGGATTTAATAAAGGATTTGGGACTTTAATTTATCCCCTTGAAATAATAATGTGAGGAAGTAACTTTTTTAATATTTAGAGGATTCTTACATTCCTGGAAGTATATTAAGATTTATGTTGACATTTGGGCTTGTTGCCTAATCTCAGCTCAGCAGTATTGAACAAAGTGGCCAGGCATAATTTAAGGTAGGAAATGGAGTAGGTAGTGAAATTTTAATATAATGAAGTATGCTTTCAGGTTAACTTATTAATGTCTCATTCTGGCTCCATTCAGAGAAAAGTTAGAATGTTCCTGGATCCTATGAAAACATAAAAAAGAAGCCATCACCATTCAGGAAGTATTTGATTAAGGAGGGATCAGGCGTGCATGAGCTGGCCTTAGATCCTAAACGCTGGTTGTCTGTAAATTTGAAAACTTAGATTCATTCTGTTAACAGGACAATAATCTGAGGAGTAGTGAAAAACATGCTTCAATAGAGAGTAAGACGCTTCCATTCCAGGAGGGGTAAAATTTTGAAAAAATAATTACTATCCCTTCACTCAGAAGCAAGTTTTTGTGACCAAAGCACACCATAGTAGACTATGTCATTATGGAAATATTTACTACTTCCATTAACTAAATGTATATGCAACCATAGTCGTCATGTATTACCAGTACGTTTTTGCTTTACCAAGCCATTAAAATTTTGTGTGTGCTTTTTACTGTAGCATTACATAGAAAAAGGAGACAAATAGAGCAAGAGGCAACCATTTCTGAGTTACTTCAGTAACAATTCTGAAATGTGTGATATTGCCTCTGGAACAAGGCAGGAGCTATCTATCTAGCCATGACTAAAGCCAAGGAAGATGCAGATGAGTGATATGCAATGGTAAACATCTGGTAAAAACTATTTCCTATAATAAAGGAACCTAAAGAGCTCATGGCTTTAGGCAAAGTAAGGAAACAGAATATGATGGTAGGATTGAATTTCTATGACTCAATTTAATAAGTATTAAATAATATTCATTACATTTTTGAAAGCTAAGATTACATGAACTCTAAAAATTAGTCAGTTTGCAAACAAAAGAAATATTCAGAGTTGGAAAATACAACATATTGTTACTTCTAACCATTAAAATAAAGATAAAACTTAAAAATACAAAGTCCATGAAGCTTTCACCTAGTAGAATGACCAAATCAAAGAAGAGCCACAAAATACATTTTAAATTAATCTAAATTAGTTATTTATATTAATAATTAGTTATTAATAATTAGTTATTTAGATTATTTAATCTAAATTAGTTATCATAGCACCCATTAAATTCCTTTAATTGGACAAGTCTTGAAAGATACTGAAGATAGGGCTCTCCTGTAGGGAACCTGATAAATTTAAGTTGCTCTTAATTAAATATAAAGAAAAAGACATTTCTTCTAAGAGCCATGTATGTAATATGGGTATTTAAGTTGAAATGACATCAAATAAATTAAAATTTAAAATAATATTCACCCATAAAAAAGGAATTCCTGCCATTTGCTATGACATGGATGAGTCTGTAGGACATTATTTTTAGTAAAATAAGCCAGGCACAAAAAGAAAAAACCTACATGATTCCATTTATTTGAGGTACCTGACAGAGTCAAATGCCTAGAAAAAGGAAAGCAGCCATGATTGCCAGAGGCTGTTACAGTTTAAATATTAGGTGTTCCCCAAAAGCTCATGTATGTGACAGTATAAGAAGATTTAGGGTGTGAAATGATTAGTCATAACCTAGTCTGGCATTAATCCCCTGATAGGGATTAACTGGGTGGTAACTATAGGCAGGTAGAGTGGCTGGCTAGGAAAGTCAGGCCATTGGGGTATGCCTTTGGGGTTTATATTGTATGAGCTGAGCTTAGCTCTCTCTGCTTCTGTGTTGCAATGTCCTGAGATACTTTCCTCCACCACACTTTTACACCATTATGCTCTGCTTCACCTAAAGCCCTGAGGAATGGAGCAGTTCATAGTCTATGAACTGAGACCTCTAAAACTGTGAGCCCCAACACCTCTAATTGCTCTTGTTAGGTCTTTCAATCACATAAAAAAAAATCTGACTCAAACACTTTTCAATGGGTATAAAATTTCACTTATAAAACTGAAACTGCTAGATGAATATGTTCTAGAGATCTACTATACAACATAGGACCATAGTTAACAATAAAATACAGTACATTTCAAAATTTGTCATGAAGGTCTCAGGTTAAGTGTCCATCACACACACACATACACACACACACACACACACACACACACAAGAGAAAGAGAGAGAGACAGAGACAGAGACAGAGATGGAAACAGAGACAGAGACTAAAAGACACAGGGACACAAGGAAACTTTGGAAGATGTTGGATATATCTGTATATCTGTTACCCTGATTGTGGTCATAGTCATGGTCTCAGAGTTTGCATATGTCTAAACTCATCAAATTATACTCATTAAATACATGAAGTTTTTTCATAACAAAAACAACCAAGCAAACAAAAAGAAGCTGACCAAGTAGTTGAGAGTTGTACTTCCAAAAGAGTCATGAGTTAGGATGGAAAAGAAAGAACCTTCTAGAGAGCAGAGGCCACATCAAAATATCTCCACACATCTTATATAGGAGACCTTCATAACATATACAGAAGGATTTTAGAATTACTAAGAAGCACTTATTGCTAAGCATCTCACACTCTTTCCTCTTCTGAATGATAGTGTTCGTTGGGATTACCCTGCCCTTGCTCCATTTTAGAAATAAGTTATATGGAAAACAGACAAATTCCATCTGTACTTCATAGTTTTCAGATACCAAAACCACTTCCACAGCTAATACAAAGATAATAATTCATAGAATATAATCTTTATTCCATGAACAACATTCCAATGTCATTCTACAAATGACATTGAAATCCAATGTACTGCTGGGCATGGTAACACACACCTGTAATCCCAGCAGCTCGGAGGTGTGAGGCAGGAGGATAGCAAGTTCCAGACGAGACTCAGCCACTTAATGAGGCCCTAAAGCAACTTAATGAGACTCTGTCTCAAAATGAGAAAACAAACAAACAAAATGGCTGGGGATGTGGCTCAGTGGTTAAGTGTTGCAGGGTTCAATCCCTGGTACAAAAAGAAAGAAAATAAAGAAAAAGGAGGGAAAGAAGGAAGGGAGGGAGGGAGGGAGGGAGGGAGGAAGGAAGGAAGGAAGGAAGGAAGGAAGGAAGGAAGGAAGGAAGGAAGGAAGGAAGGAAGGAAGGAAGAAAGGAAATGTACTTTGCTTACAGAAGGAAAGGAAGTGTTTATACTAAAAGTGTGAACTCTTGCTAACTATGGTACTGTAAAAATATCGACAGCTTCTTCCTAAAAGATTTTATCTTTGTAACATTGGTATAAGATGTGTCATTTGACTTGTTTGGCCAATGAAGTATCTGTGGAAATGATATGTTCTACCTCCAAGCAAATTTATTTCACAATTCAGCCACTTCTTTAGGTCTTGGTGCCACCAACCTCATAATGTCCTGAATAGCATCTGTACCTTCATTGGAATAGAGACATAGACTAATATGAGCTAGAGTCAACATATAATGAAAACAAGAAATAAGGCTTTGTTTTTGTAAACAGCAGATACTTGAGATACTTTGTCAACACAATATCACCTAAGAAAAGCCGATTAATGCAATGAGTTGGTCCAGTTAAATATAGCAATGCTAATGGTGGCTTCTTGTCTAAGTTGACCTTTCCAATTCACATACCAGTATTAAAGGAGTTAATAAAATTCATTCCAATAGAGCATGAAAGTCTGTATCTCAATTTATTGAAAACTGGAAAAACTTTAAATCCCAACATTATTTTGATTGTTTTCCTGGACACTATTAAATGCTTTATACAAATTTCCTTATTACAAATCACCAAATTCTATTTTTCCACTTTTTAATGGCAAATTATTTGGATAAGAGAGATTATGTAATTTTCCCAAAGTCAATCACATAGTGTTCTGATTCTAAGTCTGATATAGGCAAAAATTGTTCTTAAATACTCAAGATAATTGTCCCCCTCTAAAACTTTCTTTCACACTAACCCAACAAACAATGTGCACAATGTAAAATCAACATAACGTTTGCATTATGCTCAGTTTGATCCTTTCTCAAAATTAGAACAGGATCACAAATTCTGAGATAAAATGTAATCTTAAAAATGATATCATTGTACATATATGATTACATATACGCACATGTGTGATTCTATATCATGTACAACCAAAAAAATGAGAAGTTATACTCCATTTATGTATGATGTGTCAAAATGCATTCTACTGTTGTGCATAAATAATTAGAAGAAATTTAAAAAATGATATCATCATCCAAAATGAGCTACACAAAGCAGAAAGTGATGCTAAAGGTTTGCACCTTTCTTTTTGTATCCCTGCAATGGAGGGTGTACCAGTTTAACTTTCTAGCCTAAGAGAAAACAAACCTTTCTGAAAACATTCAGCTGGTTTTCTCTTCAGGCTCAGCATCAACCCAAGGAGACAACCCCAACAGCTACAACAGCAATGAAGGGCAGCAGATGTTTTCTCTCTGGCTAGACTAAAATTGAGCACTAAAAATCAGTGCGTTTCTGCTCCCTACCTTCTCTGAATCACTCTGTGTATAAACCTGTATAATCTAGCAGACCAATATAGTTCTGATATAAAATACAACACACTTGTATTTTACAATTATTTTTACAATATGGCTGAAATAGTAGGAAGAGTACCAACCTGGAAGTAGCTTCCATTTATTTTTCTTCAAGGTTCAAACTTGAAAAAATGGTCCTAATGTTTGGAATTTGTGTCTTCATCTGTAAATGGTGAATAATATCACACATTATTTGTGCTGCTTACATTAAAGCAATTAAAAGTAAGATAATACATTATTCAGAATAGTCTGTGTTACCCTACATTAACAAGTAATTTCCAACTCTCAACTGAAGAGAATACAAGCTTATTTCTTTTTGCGTGGGCAACATGTAGTTGGTGAATGATGAGGATGAGATATTATTCCAGTCACTCAGGAACTGAGGCAATTGCTACCATCTTGGAGCTGAACCACCTGGTAATTGTGATTTTCTTTTTCACTGTGGCCAGGGAAGAGAGTACTAACAGGTCTCATCTCAGAAATTAAATGTCTTAGCCACAAAGTTACAATGTCACTTTCCATCATAAATCATGACTCCAATTAACTGAGGAATGTGAGGAAACAAAATTTTTCTATGTTCCCAGAAGGATACAAGAACAATATATGAATGAGTACTGTAAGTCTCTTCCATAGCAACTGTTTGTAGCACACACAACTCACAGAAGACACTGACAGCATAAAAATCATATTATTTGAACAGTAGTTTTTTCAATCTTTATATTTAGTTGTACCTTTCCAATATAATCACAAACTGAAAAAAGTTCCAATGTCTAATCTTTCCATAAACTAAAGTATTAACTAAGCATATGTGAGTATTTCTGGAATTTTCAGTGGAAACACTGTAAATCGATAAGAAGAAAACATAAGCTTATGAAAATATCTAGAATTGAACACTGAACTAATTGAAAGACACTGAGGGGGAAGACACATTAATAGCATAGAAGAACCTCCACCATGGGATCAAAATAAGTAGATAATTAAATTGGCTAATATTTAAAGATTCTTTAGTTTGAACTCTTTCACTTTATATTTCTGTTTGATTAGAATTAGGAGTTGCAGTATGAATTTGGTTTCTCTTTGTGTTTGTAATTGGAAAACTCAAATATTATATTGCAGATAATTTTTGTGTTATAAAAATGCAATTATACTAATTTTAATTTCAACTCTCTTATGGCTAAATATTCTGTTTTCCAACTGCTTTGCCAAGGAAGACTGTTAATAAGACTTGAAGTTGGATCTTAAAGTTCAGGATTGATTGATTGATTGATTTTTGCATTTGGCAAACTTTACTTCTTATTTGGAAATTGTGGAGTATGTTTTTTTATTTGTTCTAATCAGTTAATACATGACAGCAGAATGCTCTTATTTCAGCTTGGGTAGATCATATGCTTCTAAATATTTGTCAGTGTCTTGAAGAGTTTTCTATTTTACTGGAGTATAAATTTTGAAAATAGTTTCTTATCATCTTCTGTATTTCAACAGTGTCTATTGTGATATTTCTTTTTCATCTTGAATTTTAGTAATTTGAGTTTTGTGATATGCTTTTTCCCATCCTTTCACATTTAGTCTATGGATGTCTGTCCCTGTGAGATGAGTCTCATGAAGGCAGCATATTGTTGGGTCTTTTTTAATCCAATCTGCCAGTCTATGTCTTTTAATTGATGAGTTTAGGCCATTCATATTCAGGGTTATTTTTGAAATATTATTTATATTCCCATTTTGGTTTATTTAATTTGACCTTGTTTCTCCTTTGATTGACCTTACCTTTAGTGTAATTCCTCCATTTACAGATTTTCATTGTTGTTATTCATTTCCTCCTCATGAAATATTTTGCCAAGAATGTTCTATAAGTACAGACTTCCTCACTGTAAATTCTCTTAACTTTTGTTTATCATGGAAGGTTTTTATTTCATCGTCAAATGTGAAGGCTAATTTTCTGGATGTAAGATTCTTGGTTGGCATCCATTCTCCTTCAGAGCTTGGTATATGTTTTTCAGAGCTCCTGGCTTTGAGGGTCTGTGTTGAAAAATCTGCTGAGATTTGAATTGCTCTCCCCCAAATGTAATCTGATTCCTCTCTCTTGCAGCCTTTAAAATTCTATCCTTATTCTTTATGCTGGGCATTTTCATTATAATGTGCCTTGTAGATCTGTTTTAATTTTGTACATTTGGTGTACTGTAAGCCTCTAGTATTTGGTTTTCCAATCATTCTTCATGTTTGGGAAATTTTCTGATATTACTTCATTGAAGAGATTGGACATTCTTTTGGTTTGAAACTCTGTGCTTTCCTCTATCCCAATAAATCTTAGATTTAGTGTTTTGATGTTATCCCATAATTCTTGCATGTTTTGTTCATGGTTTCTTACCATCTTCATTGTGTGGTCAACTTTATTTACAAAATTGTATATTTTTTCTTCGTTGTCTGAGGTTCTATCTTCCAAGTGATCTAGTCTATTCGTGATGTTTTCTATTGTGTTTTTTATTTGGCTTATTGTTTCCTTCATTTCAAGGATTTATGTTTGGTTTTTTTCCAGAATCTTTATCTCTTTCTTGAAGTAATCTTTTGCTACCTATATTTGCTCTCTTATCTCTTTGTTGAAGTGATCAATTTTTTCCTGTATTTGTTCACTTAGGTCATTCTTGATTTCACAGATCATTTTAATTAAGTAGTCTGAACTCCTCTGACATTTCATCTACTGAGCTATCTATGGATTCTATTATTGTAGTATCTTGGTTGTTTGGGGGCACTTTCTTCCCTTGTTTGTTCATGTTGTCTATGAGTCTTCCTCTCTTATGGTGTAGATCTGAGGTATTGCAGTTTCTACCCTGTAATCTTGGGTGTCCCTGCAGATTACCAATACCTCACTTTTAAGGGGGAGATCAATATGTACAACACCCAATGCAACCAATATGCAGTCATAAAGCTATCAATCAATTAGCTCCTATTTAGATATTTACAGTTTTGTCACTATAAACAGAAATGATGAGTTTGGTTATCTTCTACCATATATCAATCAGGTTTGCATAAAGTTTTACAGTTTCTAATGATAGACAAAGAGAGAATGTGGGAGCAGTTAGGATGTGATGTTTATAATGTAGGGTGTGAGAATATAGAGGTGATAGATTATAGGATGAGTGATAGGTGAATCAAAAGAAGTTGGATATTAGCAGAAAAAAAAAAAAGGAGGTGAACCCATGCAAGGCTCCCTGTTGCCTCTGCAATAGGATGGTGTCCATTAGCACACTTAGTAGGGATACCTCTGATGCAATCCACCCCACACAGTCCTTGGTGACAGTCTTCCAGGTCTTGATCTTGGTTGTTGTCCCTTGATTGAAGTGGCCACATCCCTGCTTGGTTTCGACAGTAGTGTCAAGCCTATAGGTACCTTGATATTGGGCTTCTGGGCCCCCATCAGTGACCTTAAATTGAAGCTGCCTCAACTAAAGATGATGGAGGCAACAGTGGAGGTAACCTCAGATTGCAATGGAGGAGCCCTAAGCTGGAGGCAACTGCTTTCAGAGGCGGAGCCAGAAGGATAGGCTGTGTACTAGCATTGGGTGGCCTGCTCAGTGGTGGCACTGCAGTGGTGCAACTGGCAGCTGTCCCTGTCCATTGTCTCTGGTGTAGATTACCACATAGGAAGGGCTATGTCATTGGCTGCAGTGTCCCAAGACAGAGGCAGTTTGGGTGGGGCCTCATGTTGGTGGATAGGAAGCCTCAGCACAATGTTCCGCTCCGAGTAGGCACAAGTGTTCCAGGGTCTGGTCTCCAGAGTGGCACCTGGGATTTATTTTTAAAAATCAATTTATTTAACTTAAAGACCCTCCCTCTAATGGCTACATACTAACCTAAAAATACTTGGTAGTCATTAATAATATTTTAAGCCTTAAGATTATTTCCAATAGCCACAGCAACATTTCAAAAATTAAATTTCAAAGGTTGTTATTATTATACTATGAGAGAAGTATATTTACAGCACACCATTATTTAAATAATTTTTTAGAATATTTGGTAGAATGTTAGTATTTTAAGTGTTTTGAAAAACTTGTTGCCCCCAAATTAAATAATTGTTGTAACAAAAATAAAGTTATCATATATAAGATAAATATTTCTACAAAGTCAGAGCTTCAGAAAAAAAATGACAGAAAAGAGAGTTAAGTACTTATATTGAAGAGTTAGTAAAGTTAGAGTCAGCCACCCTATGTTTAAAATAATTTTTTTGTAAATGGCTATTCATTGTTTATAGTCTCTACATATGTTGTCTAGCAATATTGTCTTAACTAAGAATTTGCTTTTCCAAAGCCTAGATTATGGCTTAACTTGCATGTTTCTTGAGAGAGATATAGTATACCTTTTATGTAGTTTATTCACATCATTCTTCTTGCTAAAAATGCTTCTTGTCTATTTCCTAAAGACATTCCTAAAGAAATAGACAAGAATAGGACAATATGTTCAATCCTAATTCACAAAGTCAGAAAGACTGCTATTGTTTCATTTTTATATTCCTGTATGTTATCAGTTTTAGCTGTCCCTCTGTTCAGCAACAATGAAACTACTAACTACTATGCTTTATTTAGATGCAACAAAACTTATCTTTACTAATCAACCTCAGACTGTTAAACCAGATTTAATATAAGTAGATAAAGAGAAGACGTAATAGTTGACTCATACAATATTGCTCTATTATTTTTTTTCTTTATTCCTAGAGTAAATTTTCTACTATGGTATCTAGCCTTTTAAAAAATAAAGATCAGCCTCTAGTTTTTTCTAGCATAAGCCTGTTTGAGAATATAGCCATTTGATCATCCTGAGCTATTCTGATCAGCACCTTCATCCTCACCCCAGCTGTACTCCACTCTGCCCTCTGCCCTGCCAAGGAAGACATTATATTTGTTCCTCTTCACTGTTACGGTTTCTTCCACAAAATGTTACACTAGCCTCAGTTGGTACATCCAGAGCATATAAAAAAACAGCCCTTTTTCAAAATTTTTCCTTTTAAAGTGCCAAATAAGCCGAGTGTGGTGGCTCAAGCCTGTAATCCCAGTACTTTGGGAGGCTGAGACAGGAGAATAGTGAATTCAAAGCCAGCCTCAGCAACAGTGAGGCGGGGCACTAAGCAACTCAGTGAGACCCTGTCTCTACATAAAACACAAAATAGGCCTGGGGATGTGGCTCAGTGGTTGAGCGCCCCTGAGGTCAATCCCCAGTACAAAAAAAAAAAAAAAATTGCCAAATAAACTTCAAGCAAATAATCAACAACTGTCTAAGGTATAAAGGGATCCAGGGATAATTTTCAGTGCAGGTCATCAGAAATGATGAGTAACTGGTCCAGTTAGGTTCTTCGGTCCCCAGACGCACTTGAACATATATCAGGAAAGTGAATGTCAAGGTAGAAACTACCCTAGAAACTTAAGAAAGCTGTCTAAAAATAGGAGGTTTCACATTGACAGAAAATATTGCATATGTAGTAATGATAAGAAATGCCAGGGGGCTGGGGTTGTGGTGCAGTGGTAGCGTGCTCGCCTAGCACGCAGGAGGCACTGGGTTCGATCCTCAGCACCACATAAAAATAAAATAAAGCTATTGTGTCCACCTACAATTAAAAAATAAATATTTAAAAAAAAAAAAGAAATGCCAGTACACAGAAAGAATATAATAAAACATTAATGAAGAACAAAATCAAATATTTTTGTAAATGAGTAAATGTACCATGTTCTTGAATAAAAGGCTCCATTTTACAGTTGTCATTTCTTCCTAAACTAACTCATAAATTCATTGTTATATCAAATTAAAGATTAATAAATAAACACAGAATATAAATTCAATTCAGAAAAAAATACACAATACCCATACCCAAGAAAATTATCAAAATGAAAAATAATAATGGATATAACCAAAAAGGAAAGGATGACCTATTATAAAGCTCTAATTATAAAGAAGAATTGAAAATGAGCAATGAGCATATGTTACTTAAATTCACAAAATTATCAATTTAAAAAACCAAGTAATATTTTGATTTTTTAATAAAACTAAGGGCATTTCACAGTCAGGAAATGTCATATTAAAAGTTTATTTACATTTCTACAAACTTCATAAATAGATTAGCAAATATTAAACATTATATACCTTTATTCTATCCCAGTCACCTTCATATATCTTTTCATATAAGATGTGAAAAAATTACCATAGTTCCTTTTCATTTTTCTTTATTATATTTGTTCTATTATATTTTATACCAAAATATGTTATAGGCTTCAAATGATCTTGTTTCCATCAAAAGTTATCTTTTAAACTGGGCGTGGTGGCACACTCCTGTAATCCCAGCACTTTGGGAGGCTGAGATAGGAGAATTGTGAGTTCAAAGCCAGCTTCAGCAATGACCAGGTGCTAAGCAACTCAGTGAGACACTGTATCTAAAAATAAAACACAAAATAGGGCTGGAGATGTGGCTCAGTGATCAAGTACCTCTGAGTTCAATCTCCGGTACCAAGAAAAAAAAAGTTATCTTTTATAGCAAATAAAACCTTCAAAATATTTTGTGTTTACCTATGATTTACCTTTCTAGAATTGTTTCATTTAACTATAAAGTTTTAACCTGTATAATTTTCCTTCTTTAAATTTCCCTTATTATTTCTTTTTTTGTATTTTTTCCATTTTTTATTTTATTTTTATTTTTATTCATTGTTTGTAGTTACATATGACAGTAGAATTCATTTTGATATAATTATACAAGTATGCAATATACTTTATTCTTTAGACAAAGGAGAATGAAGGGAAGGGAGGGGAGATAGGAGAAGGCAAGATAGTGGAATGAATCTGATATAATTTTCCTATGTACATATAAGAGTATACCATAGTGAACCCCACCATCATGTATATCCTTTAGTATTTCTTACAGTTTAGGTGTGCTGACAGACAATTCCCTCAGTGTTGGTGAGTCTGAAAAGGTCTATTTTGATTTCATTTTTGAAAAATATTTTTGCTCCATACAAAATCCTAGAATTCTAGATGAATAGGCTCTGTACACTCATTCATTACTTTAAATATGTTTCTTCAAAGTGGTGCACATCTGTAATCCCAGAGGCTCTGGAGGCTGAGGCAGAACGATCGTGGGTTCAAAGCCAGCCTCAGCAAAAGTGAGGTGCTCCTGTAATCCCAGCATTTAGGAGGCTGAGACAGGAGAATCGCGAGTTCAAAGCCAGCCTCAGCAATGGTGAGGCGCTAAGCAACTCAGTGAGACCTGTCTCTACATAAAACACAAAATAGGGCTGGGGATGTGGCTCAGTGGTCGAGTGCCCCTGAGTTCAATCCTCAGTACCAAAAAAAAAAAAGTGAGGTGCTAAGCAACTCAGTGAGACCCTGTCTCTAAATAAAATACAAAATAGGACTGGGGATATGGTTCAGTGGTGGAAGGCCCCTGAGTTCAATACCCAGTACCAAAAAACAAAGAATGTTGCTTCATTGTCTTTTGATTCCCAATATTTTAAAATGAGATGTAATTCTCATCTGTTATTTGTAGGTAATATTTACTCATTTTTTGGTTACTTTCAAGATTTTCTCTTTATTTTTGTCTTTACAAGTTTAATGTCAATGCATTTTTCTTTGTATTCTATAGTTCTTTGCTCTGTGGGTTTTTTTCTTTCACTAATTATGGGAAATGCTTAGCTATTATCTTTTCAAATCATTATTTTGCTGAGGTCTCTCTTTCTCTCTTCTGGGAAAACAATTACACATGTATTGAATTGCATTCATATTTTCCTACAACTCCTGGCTGTTCTTTTCTTATTTTTTAATTCTCATTATGTTTTAGTTTGGATAATTCCTATAGTCCTATTTTCAAATTCATTGCTATATTTCTGTCTGCATGTAGTGTGTTGATGAGCTGATCAAGGGATCTTTCACTCAGCATATTATGTTTTTCACTTACAGAATTTCATTTAAACTATTAGATCCTTCCCTCTGCTGGAATTGTACATGAGGTCCACAATCTCCACTAGATGCTTTAACAGTTAATTATAGGTATGATTAATTGTATAATAGTTTCAAATTCTAGACTATACCTGAGTTTGGGTCTGGGCCATCTCCATGTCTGCATTTTTCTCTTAATGACTTATTGTTCATAATTTTTCACCAAGTGTCACACATTGGTCACAAGACAACATCAATCTGATGCAAATAATCTTTATGTATGAAAATGTTATTTTCATGATGTAATTAATGGGGAACAGGTGGGATGAAAGGTGAATTAATTTAATTAGGATTGCTTTTTGTTATTGCTTGAGTTAGCTTAGGTAGATTAGAGCTTCATTCTTCTCTTGATTGATTGACACAACACTTAGTGTGAGACCTGGAACTCCAAAGTATTTTTCTCAGTATTCCTGTTCTGTTCTTAGCTTTTTCCAGCAGGCCTGGCCTGTTGTGCCAAATTCCTAGACTTCCCCTCCAATAGACTGATCTTGGTCATTACTTGTCAATGTTAAGAGCAGAATTAGGTCTGGTCCAATGCATGAGCACTTTGCTTGTCCCCCTCCACCAATGGCAGATTATATTTGCTTCATTTCAGAAAAGGGCCCAGTGATCAAGTGATCAAGTGGTTTTGTGAATGTCCCCCAGTGGTTGTCTATTAACACCTTATACTTATTCAGCATCTAGAGTTTGAATGGACTTTTCCAAGTTCTGCTAGGACCATGAACAGTGCCTGATCGTACCTGTCCCCTCAGTCTGTCCATGCATCCTGCCTTGTCACTAATCTTTCTTGTGAGTATCTGGTAGTGGTCCAGGGAGTAATACTAGTGAGTAGTTGCACCCATCTCTCTGGGGTTCCCAGAATTCTAAAATGTCCCACTAACCTAGACTGTTTTGTAAAAGTTACTTTTACAAAAGCTACTATGACTCAGTTTCATATGAAAAACCCAATTAGGCTCCTAATTTCTTAAGAATTTCAAACAAAAAGAGAAAATTGTATTACAAAATGAAATCAGGACAAGGATCTCAGAGTTCTCATATTAACATAAAGTACAAGTTTGTGCCTTTTTATTATTATAATTAGCCTCAGTCCTAATGATTTTTTAAGATAATGTTTTCTAAACACTTTGAATTATTTTTACAAATTCTATTACTTAATTAAAATAATGAAATTACTAAATTTAAACTCCCCATTATTAACAATAATCATTCCCACAATATAAAACAACAAAAATATTTCAATTTTGTTACTCATTGCTGCCATAAGAATATCCATACATCTTTATTTTTATTCTAGTTTTGTATTTTTAAGTAACAAGTAGTTAGTTTACATAAAATTTCCTAACTGTACTAGTAAACAGAAACTAGCCCAGCTTTAACACATTTGACAGAATTTATTTTGCACCTTGTAGGGTTCATTTGAGTTTATCATACAGATTATGAAAAATAAAAAGAAAAATGTCTAAATCCAACTACAGAAAATCAACGTATAAGTTAACAACTGTCTTCAGTTATAACAAAACTCCCTTTTCACCCAGTGGAGGGTGAGGGCATCCTATGAGACTTATAGTTATCAAACTTTGCTACATGTTAGAATTATTTGGGAAGTTTTTAAAATTCCATATGCATTTAATATAAGTCAGAATCCCTAAGGATAGAACTCAGCCATCTCAAGTATTTAAAACTGTCTAGATATGTTGATTCCAGCCAGGATTAGAAGCCAGTAGTTTAAACAGGATAAAAATAATTTATTATGTAAAAAAAAAAAGTCATTTAGAGCTTATATACAGCTATCCAGAGTCATCAGGGAATCAGGCTCCTGTTTTTCCAAGGATTCTATCCATAAGTATAGTTTCCATCTCCAAAACCACCTTGTCAAAAGGAGTTTTCTTTCACTATGGAGTCCTGCCTTCAGTAACCATCTAACACACTTTAATAAAAGTGAGAAGTCAGAAATTTGAATGAATGTACCAGCAAAAAACTGGACAATATTTTCTTCTAGATGGTCAGATTGCTACTTTTTGTCTTACAAAAGTTGGATGCTGGAGTTAAGGAGCAGTATCTTTCATAGTGAGCTTAAAATACTACCAAATATTTCTATTTTTCCTCTGAACAAAAATATTTGAAAATCTTAAACTCACAGGTGACTAAAATACCATTTTCATTTGCAATTTTCCCTGGCCCAAATAACTGCTGCATTCTATTTTCCTCTAAGTTTCTTTTTCCACTAAAATATCTGGATCATTTTTATTCTATCTCTATTCAAATGAACAAAGGAAGTGAAAATTGATTTTCCAATTTGCTAACATATGGGGTAGACAGCAATATGTCTAACTAAATTCACAAATGTACACATAGGCTGAGTATTTTATTATCTTTAATGGAGTAAGGCAATCTCCAAAGTACATAAGTTGATGCTAGAGAGTAAGTTTTCAGCTATAAGACTAATGTGCATCTGTGAATAATTTAGACTCTTCTTGTGAATATTTAGTAATGTATTAATTCATTCATAATCAGTTATATTTTAATATTTTAAAAAAATTTCAGACAATAAAATTTGAATTATATTTATATTATTTGGTATCCATGAATTACCCTTGTATGCAAGAAAAAATATATTGCAATAATATTTATATGTAAACTTTCTTATTCCTCTTGCAAACTCATGAAACTATAATCATTCACTAAAGGAGGAAGAGTTTGGTAACAAGCAAGAAAATAAAAACAGAAAGATTAAATATTATCCTTTTTCACAAAGATAAGAGAATAAGGATTCAATTCCATTTGCATTTTAAAAGATTCTATAAAATTTTTGCCTGCAACATTTTGAGTACCTGAAAACTTAGGTAATTTAAAGAAATCTTCCAGTAGGTTAAGATGGAAAACATTTTTTTAAATTTTAAAACTCAAAAGTTTTATCAAAATGATGGAAAAACTTTGCCATTCATGGACAATACATGTTTTTTCAATGTGATGAACACTTTCCAAAGGCAAATCCCATAAATAATATTGCAACTTATGATTAGTTATGATTAGATGAAATACTGTCTAAATAAAGTTAAGATTCAGATAACTTTTTCATTTAAAAATAATTCAAAGTAACGAACTAAAAAGAATATTGCTGATTCTTCCATATCATCCAAGCTAAATAACTTTCTACTGGGGAACACAAGATGCCCAACTACAAGTATATTTTAAAGCAAGAGAATACCAACAATATGGGATAGATAGTTAGCAACACATCTGAATAAATTCATGAGTATAGACATATCCAGAGTATTTTCAAAATATTATAATACTTAAAATAGTCTGTTCTATTAGACTAGGATGATATAGACATATTTGAACCACATATGTTAATATGCATATCAACAATTGAACAAAATAGCCATTTAAATTTTTAATTTTAAGAGATCTTTTAAAAATCAATAAGCACTGGTAATAAAATTATTATATAGCTCTTAAACTTTATTTTTTTCAAATGGATCCAAATGTCAACAAATGTGAAGTATCTGAGATTTTGCCATTCAAATTATCCTGCTATAGTGTCATTGATGATGGTCAAAAACTCTGTAATTGGGGTTAAAATGGTTCATTATAACAGCAACAGAAGGACTCAGAAAATTAACATTTTTATGCCACTTTCCTGGGCCCAATTCCCACAAGATTATATAAGGAGAGACCTCTAAGCTTAGGAAACCCAAATATTTTACGATTGTCAGTACACATGCTTACACTTTCCCTGGAGAGAGACCAATCTCTATTTCTCAAAGCTAAAAACAAACTCACTTAGCTCCAAAAAGTATCACAATTCCATGTTTTTCAGGGATGTTTATTATACAAATATCCTTGTAAAATATCCTGAAACAAAATGCAGCTAATCTTTCACTTGCTAAACATGAAAATGTGTAAGACATATGGAGAGTTGTCTCCCAACACTGTATTCCCTTCAATGAATGGTGCCCAGTGACTGATATATAATGTTTGTCTTCTCTCCTTTCTAAATTCTTACAGTTCTACTCATGTTGAAATGTTGGAATGATATCATCTATTCAGTTGTGTGAACATTTTGTGGTTATAATCACTCTTGATATCCTTTCTGTCATAAATCTTAGATTTTATCTCCTAAGTATATTTCAAATTCCTCATTTTCATAATCAATACATTAAATTAAGTTACTTCTATATTTTCTTGTTCCCCAGCAGTAACCACTGAACAGGTAAAACATGAATCTCTGGTTCATGAGAGCCATCTTTTACGTAATGCAAGTTGGGCCATTCCACATCCTTCCATTCTACTAGGCTTCTGGAAAACTATAAATATTAATGTGGTTGATAAGACCGTGAAGTTATTGTCCTTGAAATTCTCCTCCAAACCTAATCTCTGTAAACTCTGCCCTGGCCCCTTCCCCTTCTACAGGGACCCTCTTCAGGTCTTCATATTTCCCATACACTCATTTGCCATAGAGCCTGTGTATGTAATGTCCCATACCTATTTAATTCCTTTAAGAAAATTAAAGTTCAAGAATTATATCCTTGGCAAACCTCCTAACCTCCTTATGTAAATGTCTTCATTAAGGCTCCTAAAACCCTGGGTATTTGTCCTTGGAAAGCACTCAATACTCACCATTTAATATTTGTTTGATCACGTGATAAAAACTTGCTTCCTTTTCCAGATTATAATATGAGGGACAGAATAAGATTTATTTTAGCTCATCATTTTCTCTGAGCCCTCACATAATTCCCTGGCAGTAGTAGTAGCTGGCACATAGTAATAATATGAATTAAATAATTTGCTGAATTTACCATTGTATGGATTAAAAAATAAAATAACCATTTAACAATAGATGATCATTAGGATCATTAGGTAGATAATGTCATAATCACATATTTGTAGCCATTATATATAACTTAAATATGTTTATATATGCATTTTATGAGTAAATAGTGCTCATAATATATTGAGCCAAAAAAGCACAGTAAAAAGAAAATCACAAGTAATATATATAATGTAAAAGTACAAATGCAAAAATAAATACATCAAATCTATGGATGATTGTATTTGAGTTTATATATATTAAGTAGCTGCATTTTCTGTCATTTCTGTGATAAAATTCCTCATAATATATAGTTTTGAAATTCATTCTATTATCAGATAGCTAAGACATATATTATATACAACACGCCCACACACATTTGCTTCAGAAAATACTGTGTACTATTTGTAGCACAATGGAATGATTTCAAAAATATACAATATCTGTTAAAACTAGCCTGTGGAGATGAGAAGCACATACATTAAGCTTACAGCATCATCATAATGACATAAAAGGCCATATGAAATTGAATCATATTGGTGATTTGCAAAATATAATTTTTATACTTCCCAACTTTTATTATACAAGTAAATCAATAGAATTTTCTTTCTCTTGTATAAGGATCCAGTCATAACCAATACTCTCATGTGAATCTGAATTTTCTCTGCATTTACAAATCTACAGTTGATACTATAGAACAATAGTAATATTTATGCTTCATTTTCTGCCATAGTATGTTTTAAATGGATCCCAGAAGGCTTAAGGAAATTATGTGTTATTCTCTATGCACATAACTGAATTCAAAAGAGTGACTTTACTGCTAAATGAAACAATATTTGAGGTAGTGATATTGATTATTTACATTATCACTGAAAATGTTGAAGAAAATATTTGCAGAGTAACAATCTGAGTTGAGTAGACATTTTCTTGAGTTGGGATCACACTGAAAAGAATTAATGATTACCACTGGGAAATCTGAAATAGTACTAAAAATTCAAAAGCAAATAATGATCTTCTGTTCTTACAGAATATAATTCTGTAAAAAATATAGAGTTATAATTAGAACTATACTAAATCTTACAACAGGGAACAAATTTCAGTGATTCACAGTGATTTCAATCAGTGTATAAAGAGAAACTTGGGACTTTTTAAATTAAATAATAAATATTATGGTGAACTTATGAATGGCTTCATGTTTGACTTGTTTCTGTAACTTAGTAGTTGTTATTAAAATATTGTTTTGTTTTGAATGCTTCATTAATGTGTAATATTGTACATATGAAGGAAGTACAGTGTGATACTTCAATACATGCATATAGCATGCATTGATCAAATCAGGGTAATTAGCATTTCCCTTCCAATATTTCCCTTTTAAAATTAAATATTTTTAAATGATGATTAGTTGTTTGAGAAAGTACATTTTAAAATGCAATTTTAAATAGAATATTGACAGAAAAGCTGGTAAAGTTGTCTGTTCAAATGCTTATTTCTAATAAGTCCCCTCCCGGAACACAGCTCTAACTGAGCAGAAAGAAGAACAGGTGGACAAAGAACATAGATGCCAAAAGCTAACCCTAACAAATGCTCTTATCACAGATCTTGAGTGACGTCAAGAATATCAATGACAATCCAAGTATTCACTGGGAGCCTAATGAGAAGGAATTCTGGCCATCTTTATGTACTTCCTTATTTAGGGAAGTGAAATCTACGAACTTCAGCAAAAGCAAAAGATGACAATCACTGCTCTTCAGTACCCTTCTCATGTACCAAGTAGAAAAATGGTAACTTAAAACTACCCTGTGTGGTTTGCTGTAACATTGTTTCTTAATAGGAAAATGTGGATCCACAAGTAAGTGGGGTGGGAATTTCTCTATTAAGGATGGTAAAGGACAATGGAGACCTGGAAGTTGGACAGGTCATGAGAAAGATGAATTCAAACTATCCATAGCTATTTTTCTCACTCAGAACTAAAAGAGGATGAGAAGCCTCTGCTGCTAGGAAAATACAAGTGGCCTTTCCAAACTAAAAGCCCACAGGAGTTAGCACTCGTCTCTGCATGTCACCTGTAAATTAGAATTTTCAAGAGATGTGCTTAAGCAGCACTCCCAGAACTAAGTGGGGAATAATACAGTAGAAAAGGATTAAATGAAAGCACACTATGTACCTTGTCATTTATTTATATTTGATTGATTCTTTCGACCTATGCATAAAGGCAAAGTTCCCTGTGGTATATTTATATAGGCATACAACATGATTTTTTTTTTAATTAATTCTGCCTTGCCTCCCCTTACCCATCTCTCCACTCTGCCTCTCAATCTTTTTCTTCCCTATTACTGATCCTCCCTTTATCTTAATTTTTAAGTACAGCTTCCTGGTTCATCTCCCATCCATTGTGATTCTGCTTGAGTTTGAATATCTGTATCTGTACTATAGAGGCTCTCCTGGTCTCAAGGGATCCTCTACTTGCTTCCATTTCTGAACTTGTTTTCCCCTCTTGCTACAAAATATGAGCATTGCAGGAGACTTTACTGCCCCCTAATTTTAGTTACTATAGAAAATGTAGCCATATTATATTTTTTAGCCTCCTTAATCAGTGTTATATTTTGAGTCTTAGCCAAGAAGATGTGGACAGAAATTATATACTTTCCAGACCAGGAATTAAATACCCAACCTTCTTTTTAATCCTCCATGCTCTCTTGTTCACATCAATTTTCTGATTACTGAATATAAATAAATCCCTTGTAGATTTAGAGGCTCTAGGAAAATGTCAGTGTTACCACAATAAAAGAATAGGAATGACTAAAATAATCAGAGCTCCCTGTCCCCCCTCCTCACTCCATTACATCCATTGATGTGAGCAACACATGAACTTTTATTGTGTTAATTCACTGAGATGTTGGCTTGTTTTTCTTATAAGCAGTCAGCAAATTTTAACCCTTGTTGATGCCCTCTGTTATATGTTTGTTTTCCATTGGATTAACTTCTGCTTTTACTTTTAAATTTTCCTTCCTCCTATCTTCATTTGATTTCATATTATATAATTACATGAAGAATGGACAACACGTTTTTCAGCAAAAAATGGATTGCCAATGAAATTAAAAAGGAAATTGAAAATTTTTTTGAAATAAATGAAAATAGAAGCAAAACATACTAAAACTTATGGAATATAGCAAAAGTTGTCCCAACAGGAAAGTTTATAGCAATAAGTTCCATATCAAAAAAAACTGAAAGATTTAAAATAAATAACCCAACCATGTTTCTTTCAAAAAGCTAGAACAAACCAATGCCAAAAGTAATAGAAGAAAAGAAATAACAAATATCAGAGCAGAAACAAATGAAATAGAGACACAAAAATGAAAAAAAATCAATAAAACAAAGATTTAGTTCTTTGAACACATAAACAGAATAGACTAAAAAATGAACATTTCTGAAGACATTATAATTCCTGATTCCAAAGAGCCAACAATATTGTTTTAATACAAAAATAGAAACACAGACAAATGGAACAGAATAGAAATCACAGAAATAAACCCATGCATCTATACCTAAGTGATTCTTGACAAAGGCACCAAAAACATGCTTGGAGAAGAGTCTCTTCAACAAATGGTACTGGGCATCCATGTGCAGAAGACTGACATTTATCTTTATTTCCACACTGAAGTATCTGCCACAGTTGCTTCTTTGAAAAGACAAATTTATAAACCACAAATAGTTAATTAATTAAAAGAAAAGAAGGAAAAAATAAAATATACCAGGACTAAAAGGGTCTAAATTATAATAAGTACTACAAAAAAAGGAAATATAATGAAGCAATTATAAATAAATTTAGGTCAATAGATTTTAAACTTTAGGTGAAATTATATATTTTTAGACAAATTTAACAAAACTGGTTTAAAAATAGATATAAACACTGAAAAATCCTAAAATTTTTAAGTATTGAATTAGTAGTTCAAAATGTCTTCCTGTGGTAGCCCACTTGGGAAACATTTCCCTGTTTCATGTACATTATCATTTTTTGCAAGGAAAGGCACTGATTGATTTTTTTTCAAAAATATTTGCAAGGAAAACATTGTTGAAGAAAGAGGAAGAGTTTCTCTCC
>CM053401.1:49944585-49987026 GCA_028644305.1 Xerus rutilus | reverse complement strand
TATAGGGGATTAACATCCAGAATGTATAAAGAACTAAAAAACTTAACATTAAATAAACCAAATAACCCAATCAATAAATAGGCAAAAGAACTAAACAGATACTTCTCAAAAGAAGAAACACACAAATAGTTAACAAATATATGAAAGATGCTCAACATGTCTAGCAACCAGGGAAATGCAAATGAAAACTACACTGTGATTTCATCTCACTCTACTTGGAATAGCAAACATGAAGAATACAAATAATGATAAATGCTAGTAAGAATGTGGGAGAAAGATACACTCATGCATTTTTGGTAGAATTGCAAATTAGTATAACCACTTGGAAAGCATTATGCAGATTCCTCAAAAAACTAGGAATGGAACCACCATATGACCCAGCTATCACACTCCTTAGTGTTTATTCAAAACAAATAAAGTCAGCATAGTAGAGAAATACAGGCATATCAATGTTTATCACAGCACAATTTATAATAGCTAAGTTATGGAACCAGCACTGTTGTCTGTCAAGAGACAAACAGATAAAGAAATGTGGTATATATATACAATGGAATTTTACTCAGCCATAAAAAATAATAACAAAATTATGGCATTTGCTGGTAAATGGATGGAACTGAACATCATGCTAGGTGAAATAAGCCAGACTCAGAAAGTCAAAGGCCAGATGTTTTCTCACATATGTGGAAGTTAGAGAAAAATAAAAAAATATGATGAAAATACAATGGAGAACAGAAGAGTAGAGGAAGATGATGGGAGGAAAGAGGAAGAAGTGGTAAATGAAGTAACTGTGGAATAAAATTAATCAAATTATGTTATGTGTGTGTGTATGTATGTGTTTGTGTGTGTGTGTATATATATACATATATATATAAATGAATACACTGAAGTGGATTCCACTTCTATATATCTATAAAGAACCAATTTAAAAAACAATACATAAATAAAAGGAAGATGAATAGAACAGAGAAAAAGGAGCAGGGTTAGAGAAGAGATGAAGGAAAGTGGAAGTACTAGGAATTAAAATGGAGCAAATTATATTTCATGCATGTATGAATATGTCAAAATGAACCCTACTGTGTACTATTGTGTATAACTGTAATGCACTATAAAAACATTTTAAAAAACCATTTTATTGTACAATTGCCAAGATGATTATAAAATGCAAGTTAAATGCAAAAGTCTAATTGTAGCCAACACATATTTTAGAAAGAAGATAATGAGGGATTTTACTACTAGATAACAAGATTTATTATATGAGCAAATAGCAAACTAGACAGGAATCCATACACAACTGGACACTTGATTTATTATACTGTAGATTAATGGGGAAAAGATTGGGTTCTTTCAATAAACAGAACTAGGATATTTATCATTCTTGAGGGAAAAATTAAATTCCCTGTGTCATACCAACTACAAAAATTAATCCCAAGTGAATTGATTAAGTGTGAAAAGGAAAACACAAAATGTTAAAAAAAATACATGCATGACAATGTCTTTAAAACAACCCAATACTGAAACATAAAATACAGCATAAAGGAAACATAAAAATTTCTCAGTTAAAATGAATGACCCCTCTTAATCAAAAAATATATTTAAAAAGTAAAAAGACAAAACACAAATTCAGAGATTTTGCCATATATATGATGGTAAAGAATTTCTGACTATAAAAAAATGAAAAGAATTATTTTGAAATTAGTCAATGAAAAGAAAACAATAGAAAAATGAATATACAACATAAAAAAATCAAGGAAATGAAAACACAAATGACCTAAGAATAAAGATGGATTTTTGACCACACTCCTCATTATGAACATGCAAATTTAAGCCAATTTGATATCACTTTAAATTAGGTTGGGATAAATAGTCAAATGTGGGTGAGGATGTGAAGCAACAATCACTATCAAATATGGTAATTGGAAAAGTATACAGGCACACACACTTGAGGATACAGGAAAAAAGTTTTCATATGCAATTCTGAAATATGGTGACTATAGATAATGTACTGTATTTTTCAATTGCTAGGAGAAAGGAATTTTAATGTTCCCAACATTAAGAAATCATGAATATTTGAAGAGGTAGATACACTTGCCTTGATTTAAAATATTATAAATGCAGTAGGGCAAAATGAAAACTTTAGCAGTTTAAGAACTGACAGGCAGGTTGTGGTTTTTCATGCTGACACACAGCAGCTCTGCTTATTGACATTTAATCATAGAGGCTTGAAGGGGCTAACGGGTACCTTTAGCAGATAACAGCGGTAGCAGAAGCAGGAAACAAAGTAGTGGGGACAGAAAAATTCCCTTTAGGCTTAGTAAAAGTCCCTAAGTGCAGTAAAGTCCATAAGCTGTAGGAACTAAGAGTCTCTAAGCTGTTGACAAGCTTGTGCCCATAAAAGGAATGCAGAGTGCACCCTCCAGTAGAATTTTACCAACTCCCTTACATTGATGTATCCTAAACTTTCTTTTGTATAAAAAAGTAAAATCCCTCTTGTGCTCAGGGCTCAGACTTTGGGAATTATTCCTCTGGGCTATGACACCACTAATAAAGCATTGCTTCCAGATCTCTATGTCCTGACCCTCATGTCCTGCAACATTTCTGGTGCATGGTCCTGGAAAATGGGAATCAGAGACAGTGGTCTTTCACCTCCCTTGTTCCCTGGGGACTTGCCAAGAATGCCACAGGACTGGTCACAATCTCTGGCACCAATGGGTTATTTCTCCCATTGAGGGTGTCCTCTCCTGGTGCAAAAATTGTGCACCCTGGGGCAACAATGGAGCCCAGTGAGATCTAGGAACCACAACCCGGAGCGCTACCCATCTGAACAGTAAGAACCTGGGTTCCAGTTCCATCAGTCCTGCCCTTAAGAGCAAAAGGGGAGCCTGATCACCTGCTATAGACACCCTAGTAAGTCTATCAGGTCTGGAACAATAGAGTGAAGATATGTCACAGAAACACCTGAGTAATCCTATCAGGAGTGGAACAATAGGGTGAAACCCTGTCTCTGAGGTCTAGAAATTGGGTGGAGGGCTGGTGTCCTGTGAAAGTATGCGAATAAAACAGACAGTGGAAGGGTTCCAACCTGACCCAAGGGCTGAAGTGAGTGGTTGAGACCGAATCCATGGTTCCATGGTACCTCATACAAAGGGAGATATCTACCAACCCACATCTAGATGGAAAAGGCCAAGAGGATCCTAAGTCCCTGAAAGAGGAGCAGCTGGAGACTGATGAAGCACCATCGTTTTCCTTTGTGTGTAAAAAAAAAAAAATACCCCTTACCTTTCCTCCAAAACCTCACTTTTTTCTGTGTCTGTATATCTGATATCCGATAAAGAGTAGAAATGGGTAGACAAGAGAATAAGTGTAGTCCTTTGAATGTATGTTGAAGAATTTTAAGGATTTGTTGCTGACTTTGGTGTTAAACTCATCCCTCAAAAGTTAAGAAACTTTTGTGAGATTGGCCCAGTTTTGATGTAGGGTGGCCTTCAGAGGGGTCATCTGACCAAGAGATCATCCATCTGTTTATTTGGTGGTCATAGAAAAGCCAGGGAACACGGATCAGCTTCCTTATATAAGTATTTGATGGAATCTAGTCAGAATTAAACCCCATGGCTTAATGGGTGCACAGAAGAGTACTACAAAGCTATGATGAGAAGCCTTATAGACACAGGCACTATACACACTAAGAAACCAAAAGAAAAGAGACCTGAAGAAAAACCTGTCCTGACAGACAACCCAGAGGACAATCCACTGCCCTACAGTTTCCCCGATGTTCTGCTACCAAAAGTGCCAACAACTCCACTATCAACCTCCTCCCCTTTATGGAAGTTTCCTTGCCCAAGAGTCCTCCCAGGGTTGCACCACTTTTCCCCTGACATGCCTCCTCAATCTCCAAAGCCAAAGTTTAGAAATCTATGACCCTACCAACATCCTAGAAGCTATCCAGTCAGCCAGAATCTTGAATCATTTCAGATGTCTCTAAGAGAGACGTGAACTCCTATTGGATCCAGGGAGGTCACCAAGTCTTTGTGTACCAGCTATTCACCACCACTGACCTCTTAACCTGGAAGAATCACATGCCCTCATTTACTAAAAGCCCCAGGCCATGATTGGCTTGCTCCAGTCTGTCATCCAACTGATAAATCCTCCTATTCAGATTGCCAACAATTGATTCTGACCCTCTTCAAAATAGAAGAACACTGCTTCATCACCCAGGGAACCCTAACATGACTTAAAGAATGTGCTCCCACATGACCCCAGGGATGCACATTGGTATGCCCAATACCAATTCCCTGATAAAAATCCAAGATGGGATCCAAATGATGCCAAAGATTATCAGTGACTATGGTGCTCATTAATGGCATGAAAGCACTCATTAATGGCATGAAAGTGGGAAGCAAAAAGACCACGAACATGAGCAAAACTACTAAAGTCCTTCAAAGCACAGAAGAAAAAAAGCCCAAGCCAGTTCTATGACCATCTCTACATGAGGCGTTCCACATGTACACTCCCTATGATTCAGGAGCCACTAAAAACAAAAAGAATGATCAACGCAGCCTTCGTGAGTCAATTCCAGGGAGATATTCACCAAAAGCTAGGGGACTCTGCCAGAATGAATGCAAGCCAGCTAATTAAATCATGGAGGGGCACAGGGAAGATGAGCCTTTCCAATGCATGCCCCAAGTGATCCACCTTTTTGAACCACATCCCACCTTCCTACAGTTACCACCTAGTAAACCCATTTAATCTAGAACATAATGATTAGGTTACAACTCATAATCTAGACTTTTCACCTCTGAATATTCCTGCATTAACAGGCGCTTTGGGGTGAACACATCATATCTAACCTATAACAATGAGTAATTACATGATTCAAATGGTCATGGAATACAATGTTTAAAGATATAGGAAAATACAAGATCATTAAGATCTCAATGAATCTAAAGATTCATAAATCGGTCCAATGAACCTATACTTAATTCTAAAGTAAGAATGAGTTTCATTTTATATTTTAAGATATATTAGTTTATTTTAGTTTACTGGAAAACCTCTAAGAAAGAGTAATAAACTTGAAATGTCAATCTTTGTAATTAGACATGTTCCAGAAAGAAAATAAAAATACTAAAATTGGATCCAATGAATGCCTCTGGTACCATGAGAGTTAAAGAAATTTCACTATTCAGTGTGCTTCTCAAAATTATCGAACTTGAAAAATCTTATCACGTTCCAAGTTCAAAAATATTAATACTTACTTTACTTCAATGGACTCAAAATCAGACTCCTTACTTGAGATATTCTCTCTTCTAGTTTGTTATTGCTATATTAAGTACCTAAAATATATATATAATGAAGGCCCTACTGACCTTGAAAAATCATTAATAATTCTCTCAGCCTTCAAGAAAAAATTTATATGTACTACCATGACTTAAAAGACCATTCATGGGGGACAAGCACAGCAGAGGAAAGATGCTCAGCTTTTGGTGGGGTCAGGAATCAGGGAGGAAAAGGGAAAATGTAACTGAATCTAAATCATTTGGTATTTGCAACTGTATTATTAGACTTATTTATTCACATGTTTTGAGCCTCAGTTTTTTTAAAATTTTATTTTATTTGTTTATTCTACTTAGGTATACATGGTAACAGAATGCATATTGATTCATTGTACACAGATGGAGCACAACTTTTCATTTCTCTGGTTGTATGTGATATAGAATCACATCATATATGCACTCATACATGAAGCTAGGGCTATAATGTCCATCTTATTCCATTTTTACTGTCCACATGCTCCCTCCCACACCTGTGACCAAAGTTCCTCCATTCTTCCCATGCCTCCCCCCATTATGGATCAGCATGCATTTATCAGAGAGAACATTCGGCATCTGTTTTTTTGGGATTGGCTTACTTCAATTAGCATGATATTCTCCAACTCCATCCATTTACCTGTAAATGCTATAATTTTATTCTCTTTTATTGCTGAGTAATATTCCATTGTGTATACATACTTCAGTTTGTTTATCCATTCATCTATCGAAGGGCATCTAGGTTGGTTCCACAGTTTAGCTATTGTGAATTGAGCTGCTATAAAGATCAAAGTGGCTGCGTCACTGCAGTATGCTGTTTTTAAGTCTTTGGGGTATAGACCAAGGAGTGGGATAGCTGGGTCAAATGTTGGTTCCATTCCAAGTTTTCTAAGGAATCTCCATACTGCTTTCCAGATTGGTTGTATCAATTTGCAGTCCCACCAGCAATGTAAGAGTGTGCCTTTTCCCCCACAACCTCACCAACACTTATTGTTGTTTTTATTCTTGATAATTGCCATTCTGACTAGCATGAGATGAAGTCTTCGAGTACTTTTTTTTTAAAATGATGTGCTATTTTTTTTATATCTTCATTTATTATTTTATGTGGTGCTGAGGATCAAACCCAGTGCCTCACGTATGCGAGGCAAGCGCTCAACTGCTGAGCCATAACACCAGCCCCTTCGAGTACTTTTGATTTGCATTTCTCTAATTGCTAGAGATGTTGAACATTTTTTCATATATCTGTTGATTAATTGTATATCTTCTTCTAAGAAGTGTCTGTTCAGCTCCTTGGCCCATTTATTGATTGTGTTGTTTGTTTATTTGGTGTTAAGTTTTTTGGGTTCTTTATGTATCTTGGAGATTAGTGCTCTATCAGATGTGCATGTGGCAAAAATTTGTTTCCAGAATGTAGGTTGTCTATTCACTTCATTGATTGTTTCTTTTACTGAGAACAAGCTTTTTAGTTTGAATCTATCCCATTTATTGATTCTTGATTTTACTTCTTGTGCTATAGGAGTCTTATTAAAAAAGGAAGGTCCTAAGCCAACATGATGAATATTTGGTACTACTTTTTCTTCTATTAGGTGTAGGATTTCTGGTCTAATTCCTAGGTCCTTGATCCACTTTGAGTTGAATTTTGTGCATGGTGAGAGATAGGGGTTTAGTTTTATTTTGCTGCATATGGATTTCCAGTTTTCCCAGCACCATTTGTTGAGGAGGCTATCTTTTCTCCAATGTACATGTTTGGCAACTTTATCTAATATAAGATAACTGTATTTAAGTGAGTTTCTCTGTGTCTTCTGTTCTGTACCATTGGTCTACATGTCTATTTTGGTGCCAGTACCATGCCGTTTTTGTTACTATAGCTTTGTAGTATAGTTTAATGTCTGGTATTGTGATGTCTCCTGCTTCACTCTTCTTGCTAAGGATTTCTTTGGCTATTCTGGGTCTCTTATTCTTCCAAATGAATTTCATGATTGCTTTTTCTATTTCTATAAGGAATGACATTGGGATTTTAATTGGAATCACATTAAATCTATATAGTGCTTTGGGTAGTATGGCCATTCTGACAATATTGATTCTGTTTATCCAAGAGCATAGGAGATTTTTCCATCTTCTAAGGTCTTCTTCAATTTCATTCCTTAGTGTCTTGTAGTTTTCATTGTAGAGGTCTTTCACCTCTTTTGTTACATTGATTCTCAAGTATTTTTTTTTTTTTGAGGCTATTGTGAATGGGATAGTTTTCCTAATTTCTCTTTCAAAGGGTTTATCACTGATGTATAGAAATGCAATTGATTTATGGGTGTTGATTTTATATCCTGCTACTTTGCTGAATTCATTTATTAATTCTAGAAATTTTCTGGTAGAATTTTTTGGATCTTCTAAGTATAGAATCATGTCGTTGGCAAATAATGATAGTTTGAGTTCTTCTTTTCCTATTCATATTCCTTTAATTTCTTTTGTCTGTCTAATTGCTCTGGCTAGTGTTTCAAGGACTATGTTGAATAGTGGTGAAAGAGGGCATCCCTGCCTTATTCCCGTTATGAGAGGGAATGCTTCCAATTTTTGTCCATTTAGGATGATGTTGGTCTTGGGTTTAGCATAGATAGCTTTTATAATGTATGTTCCTACTTTCCCTAGTTTTTCTAGTGTTTTGAACATAAAAGGGTACTGTATTTTGTCAAATGCTTTCTCTGCATCGATTGACAAAATCATATGATTCTTATCTTTAAATCTATTGATGTGATAAATTATGTTAATTGACTTCCATATGTTGAACTAACCTTGCATCCCTGGAATGAACCCCACTTGATCATGGTGCACTATTTTTTTAATGTTTGTGTATGCAATTTGCCAAAATTTTTAAAGAATTTTTGCATCTATGTTCATCAGGAATATTGCTCTGAAATTTTCTTTCTTTGATGTTTCTGTGTCTGGTTTTGGTATCAGGGTGATACCTCATAGAATGAATTTAGAAGAGTTCCCTCTTTTTCTATTTCATGAAATATTTTGAGGAGTATTGGCATTAATTCTTCTTTGAAGGTCTTGTAGAACATGGCTGAGAATCCATATGGCTCTGGGCTTTTCTTGGTTGGTGGGCTCTTGATGGCATCTTCTATTTCTTTACTTGAAATTGATCTGTTAAGTTGTGTATGACCTCTTAGATCAGTTTGGGTAGGTCATATGCCTCTAGAAATTTCTTGGTGTCTTTGGGGTTTCTATTTTACTGGAGTATAAATTTTCAAAATAGTTTCTAATTATCCTCTGTATTTCAGTAGTGTCTGTTGTGATATTTCCTTTTTCATCACAAATTTTAGTAATTTGACTTTTCTCTCTCCTTTTTGTTAGAGTGGCTAAGAGTTTGTCAATTTTGTTTAGTTTTTTCAAAGAACAGCTTTTTGTTTTGTAAATTTTTTGAATTATTATTTTTTGTTTCAATTTCATTGATTTTAGCCCTGATTTTAATTATTTCCTGTCTTCTACTTTTTTTGGTGTTGTTTTGTTCCTATCTAGGGCTTTCAGATGTAGTGTCAAGTCATTTATTTGTTGACTTTTACTTCTTTTAATAAATGAGCTTAATTTAATGAACTTTCCTCTTAGCACTACCTTCATTATGTCCCAGAGATTTTGATATCAGAGTTTTCATTTACCTCTAAGAATTTTTTAATCTCTTTCCTGATATCTTCTGTTATCCATGCATCATCCAATAGCATATTACTTAGTTTCCAGGTATCGGAGTAGTTCCTATTTTTTAATCTGTAATTGATTTCTAATTTTATTCCATTGTGGTCAAGATGCAGGGTAGTATCTCTATTTTTTGGTATTTGCTAAGACTTGCTTTGTGAAATAACATATAATCTATTTTGGCAAAGGATCCATATGCTGCTGAGAAAAAAAATGTATTCACTTTTTGATGGATAGAACACTCTATATATGTCTATTAAATCTAAATTATTGATTGTTTTATTGAACTCTATGGTTTCTTTGTTTTAGTTTTTGTTTGGAAGATCTATCCAATGGTGAGAAAGCTGTGTTAAAGTCACTAAGTAATATTGTGTTGTGGTCTATATGTTTCGTGTAGTTGAGAAGGATTTATTTGATATATGTAGATGCCTCATTGTTCGGGGCATAGATATTTATGATTGCTATGTCTTGTTGATGTATGATTCCTTTAAGAAGTATGAAATGACCTTCATATTTTATCCCTTTTCACTAACTTTGGTTTGAAGTCCAATTTATCTGATATGAGGATGGAAATTCCTGCTTGTTTATGAGGTCCATGTGAGTGATATGTTTTTTTCCCACCCTTTCACTTTCAGTCTATGGATGTCTTTTCCTGTGAGATGAGTCTCTTGAAGGCAGCATATTGTTGGATCTTTTTTTTTTTTTTATCCAGTCTGTCAGTCTATGTCTTTTAATTGATGCATTTGGCCATTCACAATCAGGGTTATTATTGAAATATGATTTGTAGTCCTGGTCATTCTGGTTTATTTTTGGTTTTTACCTTGACTTATTTTCTCCTTTGGTTGCCCCTCCCCCCTTTTTAGTGTAGTTCCTCTCTTTGTATATTTTCATTGTTGGTTGTCATTTCCTCCTCATGGAATATTTTGCCAAGAATGCTGTGTAGTGTAGGCTTTTTTGCTGTAAATTCTTTTAACTTTTGTTTATCATGGCAGGTTTTTATTTCATCATCATATCTGAAGCTCGGTTTTGGTGGATTTAAAATTCTTGGTTCACATCTATTTTCTTTCAGAGCTTGGTATATGTTGTTCCATGATCTCCTGGCTTTAGGGTCTGGGTTGAAAAATCTGCTGAGGTCCGAATTGGTCTCCCCTTATATGTAATTGATTCCTCTCTCTTGTGGTCTTTAAAATTCTATCCTTATTCTGTATGCTGGGCATTTTCATTATAATGTGAATTGGTGTAGATCTGTTGTAGTTTTTTACATTTGGTGTCCTGTGAGCCTCTTGTATTTGATTTTCCAATTCATTTTTTATGTTTGGGAAATTTTCTGGTATTATTTCATTGAAGAGATTGTGTATTCCTTTGGTTTGATATTCTGTGTCTTCTATCCCAATAAATCTTAGATTTGGTCTTTTGATGCTATCCCATAATTCTTATATGTTCTGTTCATGATTTATTACCCTCTTCACTGTGTGGTCAACTTTATTTTCAAGATTCTATATTTTGTCTTCTTTATCCGAGGTTCTGTCTTCTAAGTGATCTAGTCTGCTGGTGATGTTTTCTATCAAGTTTTTTCTTTGGTTTATTATTTCCTTCATTTCAAGCATTTCTGATTTTTTTTCACAATCTCTAGCTCTTTCTTAAAGTAATCTTTTGCTACCTGTATTTGCTTTCTTATCCCTTTGTTGGAGTGATCAACGGTTGTCTTTATTTGCTTTATAATTTCTTTGTTGGAGTGATCAATGGCTGCCTTTATTTGCTCTTCTATTTCTTTATTGAATTGATCAATTTTTGCCTCTATTTGCTCACTTAAGTTATTCTTTAATTAGCAGACCATTTTAATTATGTGCATTTTGAATTATTTCTCTCATATTTCATCCACTGTGCTGTCAATTGTTTCTATTACTGTAGTATCTAGGTTTATTG
This sequence comes from Xerus rutilus, assembly GCA_028644305.1. Lineage (NCBI taxonomy): Eukaryota > Metazoa > Chordata > Mammalia > Rodentia > Sciuridae > Xerus > Xerus rutilus. The sequence continues at coordinate 49,976,113 of CM053401.1, read as the reverse complement.
GGGGCACTTTCTTCCCTTGTTTTTTTGTGTTGATTATGTATCTTCTTTTCTTGCAATGCTGATCTAAAGTATTGTGGTTTCTATCCTATAATCTTGTTGTGATACTATAGATTACCTGTATCCCAAATTGGAGTTCATTTCTATTCCCCAGCAGGTGTCCCTAGACGGACACTACTACCACTAAAAATGGTGGCAGCAGTAGTGGAAGTACCTCAAGAAGGTAGTGTGAGTGGCCTTGGCTGGGTTCCCTAGGTGATCCCCCTAAAGGCAGTTTGGGGCCCTCTCCCATGCTCCTGCTAGTCAGCAAGAACTCTGGCAGGGAACTGGAGGTGGTATTGAGCCTCAGTTTTCCAAAGTTCTATTATAGAAACATATCTTTATTATTCACTGTGTAATGTCCAATGCAGTACAAAAATGTCTAACTCTGCCACTTCATATCCTACCTGAGACAGCAAAAACTCTGTGGTCCATCATAATAAGAGCTCTAGGATCTTACTCTATTCTCAAGGAGCTTTACTCCTCTTGTTCTCTCTACTTGAAAAACTTCTCCATAAATGAACATTATTTGGCTTAATGCTCACTCATACATTAAGTCTGAGTATCACTACCTCCCCATAAACTTTTCCCTACAAACTAGATTTAAGGTAGAAACTTACATCTTCTATTTTGCCAATATATTATTATCTGTCCACCCCTGTTATCTTCTTACTACACTGAAAGTTCATAGATGGTGAGTTCCATCTTTGCCTTGGTCATTGTTATCTCGTGATGCCGAAAAAGAAGTTCTCACTAAATGTTCTACTTATGTTGAATTTTATATTACAGGTTAACCTTCAATTAGGGTATATAAAATTATAAGACAAATAGTTAAACATCTAATTGATTAACAATTGTAATTTCTATAATTTGGTACATTTTACAAAGTGCTTTCATGTTGTAATGTGAATAACATATAGGCAGTTTCAAGCGTGGATAAACTGGTCTCAATAATCCGAAATTATGTTATATTGTTATATGTAAAAGGTAAAAAATTGTTCAGAGTTTAATTTGTTCAATTGTCATGGGTTAGGTTCTGAGGGAATTGATAAGGATACAGTTACAAATAAGATGTCATTGATATGCTTAAAAATCTGTATTCAAACCTTCTGGCATTTAAAACTATGTTATTGGTTTTAATTATTCACATATTTTGAGCCTCAGTTTTCTAATGAAAATATATCTTTTATTCATTGTGTAATGTCTATTGCTGTGTAAAAATGTCTGACACATAATAGATGATTAATGAAAATACAGGTGAAGAAATGCAGAAAAAATATAAATTATAATGTACCTCCTGAGATATGCTAAAAATTTAATATGAAAATGTACAAAAATACTTAATATAGGCAAATGCCAAGGTAACTAAGTACTATATAATGACAATTAAAGAAATATTAACAAGGGAGGTTTTACAAATTCTTGAGATCCATCAATGCATATTTCCAAATGTCTCTGAAAAGTACTTAGCATCCCTTTATAGATAATAATCTCCTCAACAAGCACATCTTTCTTGGCTCTAGCTTTATATGAACTTTTCTGGCCAAACTGCAAATTTTAAAAAACTTATAGGATGGAATGGAATGGCGAGTTCTGTACTAGAAGAAGTAAAGGTATACTTAACAAAGTTAATCAACTCAGTGTTCAAAGTGTCTTCCAGGAAGGTGGTACTGAACAGTTTTCAGGTGGAAGCAACAAAGTTATTACCACACAAAGAGGAGAGAAAAATGTAGAAGATAAAAGCAAATTTTTAAATGTGCCCAAATTATGGAGTATAGCCTGTGTCTAATGTGATCTGATTTTAATTTACAAAAATAAAAAATCAATCTGGAAGCAGAGAGCATATTAGAGAAAGACAAACTTCAAAGAAGATAGACTAATTGTGAAGCTATCATAGTGATTTAGGCACAAGATGATAGATGCTTTAATTATCTGTACCTCTAGGGATAGAAAAAGGCTCCACATGATAGATGATATGGAATTTGCATCTATTCAATTTGACAATTGAAGGGGAATAAAGAGTGAAGGATAGAGAATTTTCCATTATGAACGTAGGAAATAAAGTTGTTGATAGATTTAACTGGACAGTGAAAGCATCAAGTTTGTATTTTTTTTAAAAAATCATTCTGAAGAATATATTTGAGGAAAAGGACATACAGGAGTTAAGGAAACAATTTAAGAGAAAAATGCAATATTTCAAATAAAACTTGTTGAGAACCCAAAATAATATGAATGAGGAAAAGCAATATATTATAAATTCTGTGCTAAGACTCATCAATTCTACTAAATTTTTCAGCACTTCAAGTAATTCACATGAAAATGAATGGCAAAGTCAGACATAGTCCAGGAATATATCTCTAATAACTTTAAATAGTTTAAGCAAAATCTGAAAGTTTTAGGAATGTGTTTGGTTTGTAGAATAGTTTTCTACATGAAATTAATTCCTTCTAGAAAGAATAATATGCAGGGCTGAGGTTGTGTGGATCAGCAGTAGAGCGCTTGCCTTGCACATGTGAGGCACTGGGTTTGATCCTCGGCACCACATAAAAATAATATAAGCAAAATAAAGGTATTGTATCCATCTACAACTAAGAAATTTTAAAAATAGAATAATATGCAAAATGAAAAGCAGAATTTATTATTTTTGGACAATAATTGAAGTTCAGAAAAACTTCAAAGTAACCAAGTTTATCTCTTGAGGAATGCAATGCAACATGGTAGCTAAGTAACATCCTCTGGTGATCATCTCACAAACGGCACCAAACTGCCTTAACAAGAACTAAGGAAATCCAATGAGATTCCATAGTGCCTTCGTTAAGTATAAAAAAATGAAAAGACATAGTGAGACTAGAAACCATCTCCACTACCCATCCTCCAACCTAGTTATTGCCAGAATAGTGCTTACAGACAAAGCCCTAGAACTTTTCTGGCATGAGGCAGAGACCTGCAACCCAGTGGGATGCACTTGTGTTTTGGCCTCTATCACCACCAATTAAAGCATGAGCTTCAGTGTACCCCTGAGTACTCCAACAGTACTCCAACCTTGAGCAGTCAGCATGGAGCAAGATCCCATTCAATGGGTGTTAAGACAAGGTGCAAGCACAAGGCTATCCCCTAGTACTTAGTGCCGAGCTGGTGAAACACAACACTGGGAAGTTCCTAACAGCTCCTATCCCCAGGTCTGCCTATGGATGAAACTTCTGGAACAGTTCCAGTGTTAAAGAGAAGACACAAACCCCAGTTTATCAGACTCCAGATAGCTATGCTTCTGGTTCATTGCTGCAGGCCTTGGCCATGAGTACAATCAACAAGGTGAAAAAAGAACCTATAGAATGGGAGAAAATACTTGTGAACTGTGTCTAACAAAGGTGTGATATCCAGAATAGGTAAGGAATTCCAAAAACTCAACAGGAAAAAGCAAATAATCTGATTTTTAAAATGGACAATAGATGTAATAAAACATTGCATACTGTTGGTGTAAATGTATATGAATACAATTATTATAGAAAACAGTATGCAGGTTCCTCAAAAAGTTAAAATTTTAAGTACCATAACATCTAGCAATCCTCTACTGGGTATATATCAAAAGGAAATGAAATCACTATGTCAAAATGACATCTGTACTCTTATGTTCATTGCAACACTATTCATAGACAAGAAATAGAAACAATCTAAATGTCCTAAATAATGAATAATTTTTAAAAAATGGAACACATATGTATATCTAATGGAATACTATTCAACCATAAAAAGTATGAAATCATGTCATTGTGACAACATAGGTAAAACAGGATATTATTATGTTAAGTAAAATAAACCAGGCACAGAAAGAAAAGTGTGGTGTGATTTCACTCATATGGAATATAAAAAAGTTATTTCATAAAATTTGAGAGTAGAATGGTGATTACCATAGACTGGGGAGAGTGGGAGGCGGGTAAGCAAAAAGTTGATCAATGGATACTAAGTTAACTATAAATAATAATGATGTACTCTACATTTCAGAAATCTAGAAAGGTGACTATAGATAATGGTATGGTGACTATAGATAATGGTATGGTGATTATAGATAATGGTATGGTGATTATAGATAATGGTATGGTGATTATAGGCAGCAATAATGAACTGTACATTGCACAAAGCTAGAATAAGATTGTTTCCACCATAAAGAAATGATCAGTGTTTGAGGATACAGATAAGTTTATCCTGATTGAAGCATTATGTGATGTACACACATTTCAAAACATCCAATGGTACCCTATTAATGTATATAATGTTTACATTTTCATGTTTCAGTTAAATTTTAAAAACATTGTCTCTCAATTCCTAGGGGAAAAATGTGTTTAGTAGGAGCAACTTTAGTTAGTAAGCATATATTGATCTCCAATTTTAAACTAAGTTCTATGCATGGTACTTGGCATATCTATTTATCCATCTATCCATCTCTCTCTATATATGCATACATATACATATATAACATTATTTATAATACACATATATGTTTTATATATAGTATATGTTTTTGTGTGTGTCACTGTGACCATGGAACAAAATTATAAAAGATAAATAAAGTGAAATGTTTTGTCAGAATTACAAAAGAAGATTTCAGGAGAAACACAGCAAAAGGCATATAATGTGTAACATTCAGGTAATGCTCAATAGAGAATAGAGCATCTAAGTTGAGATTTATATCATATTATGTATTAACAGGAGATCAATACATAAAACAAATTAGTGATAAATACATATTGGAGAAGACAGTAGGGGCAAGAGTTTAGATTTTACTAATTCAAACTTTCAAAATGATGTGTGTGCAAGGATAGAAGGAGAAACAGCATGAAGTGTGTCTATCCAGCATTTGGGAGTTTCATTTTGTAACAAAGAAATAAAGACAAAGAAGAAATGATAGGAGGAAGAATAAAGATAGCACATGCAGAAAATTCCTTAAAGAATCTTGAATATGAAAAGAGAATGCTAACTCACTCTAAGGAGACATGTGATCCCAGAAAGATTATTTTAAGATAGTATGAGTATGTTAAAAAAAAATTGATCTTATGAAGAGACTATTAAGGTGAGAATTTGAATATTCAGAAGGAGGAATACTCTAGAAAGTGAGTTGCTGAGAAAGCAGGATTGACTGAGTTCAGGGCAAAAATGGAAGAACTGTCCTTCAGTGGAAAGGAATACACTGCCTTTAGCAACCAGTGGTCAGGGGGAAGTATTTAGGACAGGGAAGTCAGTATATAGGAGACAGAAAGTTGAGGGGATTTTTGTTTGTTTTGTCTTGTTGTTTCTTTCAAAAAGTAGAGATATCTGGGGACATGAGATGGCAAGATAAAAAGTTTTGAGCAAAATGCCGGAGTAGCAATAGTGAAAGAAAATGAGATCTGTGCAGATTGTGTAGAATTCTATTCAGAATGTATATGTGTGTAGAATATATATTTCTACACACATCGGAGAATCAAATGAATTTGAAGACAAAGATTTATAGAGGCAAACATCTGCCACAATTCTGAGGAGTGTTTAGATGTCTAAGAACTATCTAAAAAGACTGATTAATCTTAAAATTCATCTCAGCTTGGTGTTTTGCCAGCCTGTTGCAATGGAATTATATAAGGGTTTGGAGAATATTTTCAGGAGTAGTATTAGGTAAGGAAAATTGTAGAAAGCCATCCATGGGCTGTGTGTGGACTATCAGCACCGCAGCCATTGAGGGGAGAGGTCTGGCATTGAGAATGCCCATGGCACCCCCACAGGGTTAGACTTCCTGATGCAGGTGAACCTTCCCCTTGGCTCTGCCAAAGATCCCACACAGTACAGGAGATGGGCTGACCTACTGTAGCTGCACAGCCTCTCTGAGATGGATGTGACCTGCAAAATGCCAATCAACCTGCTGACTGCAAGACACCAAACAATAAGATTCCACCTTTGAAACTTTATCCTTGCCTTTGATGTACCCCTTTAAATAAACCACGGAAGCCATATTGTCTTGTCTTGCCCAGCTCCTGCATGGGATAGGATCTATCAGGGGCTTCATCCTTTTGAAACTATAATTCTGTTTATGTCTTTTGTTCTTTACTAATTATACTAGGCTTTAATTTCTCATGTGGCTTACATCCTCATTGGCAGGAAGAAGAACCTCTCAAGGAGATGTTGGCCATCTCCCCGTAGAAAATAGTATGTATTTCCTTACTGAGCAAAGAAGTGAGGTTTAAAGATGCTAATTACAGAGAACAAGAAAACATAGCAAGATAGTCATCCTCTATTAGTCCAACGGTGAGGAGTTGTTAAAATAATTGAATAAAAGTAGATTATAAAGGGTTGTGGTTAGAGGGCATTTAAACAAACAAATAGCTTAATTCAAATAAATAAGTTCCTACTGATCATGCTTCCAACTCTTATGTAGAGCAATATATCAGATCCATTAAGAAGTTCCCTTCCTGTGACACTCCAAGCAGCTCCTTACTCAGTCATTGTGTAAAGTCAACTAAGCTCATGTCAATTTAAAAAAAAAAAAAAAAAAAAAAAAACCTTAAAAGAGAATTCCAGACAAATTGGAGTGCTCTTTTTGAAAACTGTCTGTTGCTATTGATTTCCACTTCTCCTAAACACAGTGTAAGTTTCCTGATGAGAAGTAGATTAGCTTAGTTCAATTGTAACTTTGATGAAAGACAGACCAGATACAAAATAAAATGAAACTTAGTATGTTTGTTGTAATTGATTTTATCACTTGTGTTTTTGACAGATTGCCCAGATTAAAAGCAAACATGCTGACATCTTTGAATTAATTTTTGATCATAAGCATGGAATTTCTACAGGAGATAATTCTGTATTTCACAGGGAATACATTTTCCCATTTTTTTTAACCTCAAAAATCCAGAAGTCATTGAAACTTAGGACTGTGCTAAATTGGGCTCATATTTGAGAAAACCATTTTATACCTCATTTACCAGGGAGTGAAACTTTGAGATTCAAAGATAACCTTGTATCACCTTGTATCATCTTCCATTCTTTTGAAATAATGTGTGTTTTCCACCTCCATGCACATAGTTTCCCCAATTTCAGTCTAAAAGGTGTTCAATCTATAGTGTAGCCTTTTTCAGAGGGCAAGGGGAAGAGGTTAAGAAAAGATCTAAGGAACCACATAAATCATTTAGACCTAGTCCTAATACCCATATTTAGTGTTTGAGGTCTCTGTGTGACTCTTACATTACCATTTTTATTTTTATTTTATTTTATTTTTTGGTGATGCTGAGGATTGAACCCAGGGCCTTGTACTTGCAAGGCAAATACTCTACTAACTGAGCTATATCCTCAGCCCCTACCACAGGATTTTAAATACACAGAGATAAAAATAAATGGATATTTATTTCAAATCCAGCAAATATCTTGGATATATTTATACATCAATTGTTTATTAATTGGGTTATAAGGCATACTACTAAAATAGGGTTCATCTTACAACTTATTTGGCTATTAGCAATAATCGTATCCACTCACTTACTCACTTTTTAAAACTATTTGAAAATAGAATCCATCTTTTTCCTTTTGTTTTCTCATGTTGTTATGGTTTAGATATGAGGTATCCCCCAAAAGCTCATATATGAGACAATACAAGAATTTTTAGAGATGAAATGATTAGATTATGAGAAGTATAACCTAATCAATAAATTAATCTACTGTTATGGATTAACTGGATAGTCATTGTAGGCAAGTGGGGCATGGCTAGAGGAGGAAGGTCACTGAGAGTGCACCTTTGAGGTTCATATTTTGTCCCTGATGAGCAGAGCACTGTCTGCTCCCTGGTGCCATGTCCTGAGCTGCTTTTTTCCACCATGCCCTTCTTCCATGATGTTCTACCTCACCTCGGTCCCAGAGATATAGAATCAGCCAACTATGGACTGAGCCTCTGAAATTGTGAGCCAAAATAAACTTTTTTCCTTCTATGTTGTTCTTGTCAGGTTTTTTGGTCACAGCAATGAAAAAGCTGACTGAAATATATCTTGAGGCAAAAATGAGGAGGAAATAAAAAAGGACTTAAAATTTTTCCTAGTTCATGAAATGATGCTTTCTATAAAAATAAGGGTATGCATCTGTCATCTAAAAATATCAAGATGTCTCTATTTGGAAGGTTTATAACATTTTCAAATGCTTGGAGTCACACATTTACTGATAAATGATAGACATAAGTATGAGAGGAAGGGAGGGAGGGAGAGAGGGAGGGAAGGAAGGAAGGAAGGAAGGAAGGAAGGAAGGAAGGAAGGAAGGAAGGAAGGAAGGAAGGAAAAGTATTTTGAAGTCTTAAATCCCTCTTCAACATTCAAATACCTTCCACCTCCTTTGAGATTTATGTGCTTTGTTCTCTTCTTTCACCGAGCTCTATATTGCTTGTTGACCTTATTGTTGGTCTTGACTTTATTGTTTCCTTCTTCTTTCTATAATTATTGTTACATAATAAACACTATCCTTCTTTTGTTCATGTGAAACTCCATTAATCAAAGGATATTCTCCATAGTAGATGTTCGCTGCCTTGACAGTCAACTGCCGAGGCCCACCACTCTAGCACCACCTGTGCTTCTAGGCTTTGTATTTCCCTCCTTTCCTCCTTTTCATTTACTCATTGTCACATGCATTTCTAGGGAGAAATTAAAATTCTTATTGAATTATACAAAATAGCTGTAATCAAACTTCGACTTACCTCATTTTATCCAAGCTAGAAGCTGCAGGGGAATTGAAGAATTCCTTAAATTCAGAAGTTCATCAGGTTATTTTCTTAAACAAAGAACTGTCTAACCCCGATGACTGTTTTGACACTTATCTATAAAGCATTCATATTTTGTTTTCAGGAGTCATTATTTGTACTATTTCCTAAGCTTTAAATGTTGGCAGTTTGGTAGAGAATTCCAACTATGTATAAATACTTGGCAGAGAGATTAAATAGCTGCTGCTACATTGTGACAAAACTGCCTAGAGCTAATTTCAAATACTAAGTGTACATAATGATTTGTGATAAGCGGTCTACTGTGTTGAAAGCAGAATATTTATAAATGCATTTTAGGTCAACAAGTATCCAAGACATCTAGATTAAAAGCAACAAAGAGTACCTCATATGACAAACAATTGAAATTTTTCCAACCGTTCCAGAGTAGTTTCTCTGTGTTAACTTCAATAATTTTCTTTCAATCTGCTCCATTTTGTCCTAGCCCACCCACATAGTTCAAGTCAAATCAGCACTCCTTAACAGCAGGCACTAGGAAAAAGAAAAATAAGCCTATTTAGAGGGCACATAGACAAAAGAGGAAAGTAGAAATAATGTCAAGCATCCAGCTTCCAAGTATCTCATCCCTGGCCTCTGAGGAGTAGAAAAGTTACGCAGGTCTCCCACCTCGAATCAATACATTTTACATGCTTTCCACAGCTCCTCTGGACACACTGCAGCTGTGTGCATCTCTGTTCTGCTGTCTGAGTGAAAGCTAAAGGGAAGCATTTGGGTATCAGCCAAGCATACTGACTAGATGCACATAATCACATCTCTGGTGCACTCATCCATGGCCTGAGTCTCTCCTGGATGCTGACCCAGCTTTCCATTGTTCACCCTTTCTAAAGTCCGGGCATACCTCTTATCTCCTCATGTTATCTAAACTCAGTCAGAAGAATAAAGATTTAGGTGTGATTGGCTCAACTTCTTTGCCTATCATAGTGACTGCCTGATGCTATTTCACTATACAGCTTTAGCTTCTTTGTCCCCCATGATAGGAAAACTATATCAAAAGGAAGAGTCCAAATATAGGATCCCAGGTTTAAAAAAACATAGACAAAACTTTAATGTATACCTGCTACATCAATAGCCATATATTTTCCAGAATTGGTGTTTTTTTTTACTCAAAACTGCAAATGTTTCTCACATAAGCAGATATCTCTAAGCAATGATCTATCTCACCTAGTACTATTAAAACTTTATTATGACGATAGTGTGTTCTTGCAGTGATATTTATACAGCCATTTTTATTTCTTTTTTTACCATTTCAGAATTTCATTTCTCCAGGCACTAAAAATAGTGTAATACACTTGCTATTTTAGTACTGTTTTCTTTGCAACAAAAAATAAGTGTTCAAAATTCAAGATATTCTAGTGCATAGGGTTGGAAGAAGATAAGGACCACTAAAATTGAAAAGACTAAGAATCACTAATTCTTAAAAATGCATTTAGATTAGATATTGCCCAATTCAGGATAGACTGCCCCCTACCTCTAAGTCCACTTTACAAATAACTACTGTCAGCATTAATTCCATGATCCCACATTTGTTCATATATATATTCCCTAATAAAACATACCCAGACTAGGCAGCCCTTCATGGTCTACATTATGACAGGAACATTTAAATTAAAATCGAGGCAGCAATTTTGTAAAATGACATGGTAAAACACTTAAGCTGTTGACCCCTCGGCAACAATAGGCCTCTCGATTCTCATTTGTAAGACAGTTTATTCTAAGAATATAAATTTCAGAGGAGTTTTCTGAGGATTATAGGGCCTATTGCAAGTAAAGCACCAAATAAATAAAAAAGGGCAAATGCAATAAGTGCATAAATAGTAGCTATTAATATTAATTCTTTTTGTTGTCATTAAATCAGAAAGAGGTGGAGCATAGCATATAATACTATAAAAGCAAGGGAAACTTCTGTATTTGTGATAACATTTTCTCATTAACATCATTCCATGATTGTGCAAGATTGCAAAATAGGAGGTCTTTCTCTCAGGTCCCACTCAAGCAACAGTGTCTTTGGTAGACATCTGTGAACACAAATGCCTTTTTAGAAACTTTGAGCTCCAGAAAGAAACTTGCAAAATCCCACTAGAACCCAAGACCAACAATTGTCATTTTGAGAGTGCAGACCTCTGACCAGGTGGCAGGGTTGCCATCTAAGGTTCTGGCTATACCCTGGAAATATTCTTGATCTTTTATGGACTTGGCTAACCCCCTATTTGGCTACAGTCCTGACATGTAAGGAGTCATATCTGAATATGTTCCCAGAGGCAAAATCATGAGCCTCAATATTACTGCAAATCTTGAAGCAGCAATTTAACCCAGTTCCAGTCCCTTTCAGCAACAGCCCAACAACAGACTTGCCTACCAACGGACCCAACAGAAAACATTTTCATCTGTTTCACCAGAGGTAGGCCTCCAGGGCCCAGCCCAGTTATGCAACGGAATCAAAGCACTGAGTGGTCATGATATAGAATAATTCTCCCTACCCAGAGATCTACCTACTGACCAGGTAGAAAAATCCTCAGGGACATAGTAGAGTCACACCCATCTGCACACATAATAGCAATCCTGCTACTTATAGACTAACTGAAAATTCTGAAGTGGACCATTTTCCTAGCTCCAACCTTGCTGGGCAATGATACAGGAGGCAATCACATCAACCCTGGAACCGAACAGAAGGTCTTTACCTTCCAAAATCAGTCTATTATGACTAGAAGGGATGTTTCCTCCTTCAAATAAACAGAAATAAATGCAAGGTTATCTGTATCATGAAAAATTAGGCAAACATGACACCACCAAAGGAAACTAAGAAAGCACCAGTAACCATCTCCCCAAAAATGGAGATCTAAAAACAGCCTAACAAAGAATTCAAAATAATAGAAAAGCTCAACTTTTCTATTATTGCAGAGTATACAAAGAAATAAAACGAAATCAAGAAAGCAATAGATGAGCAAAATTAGAAGTTTAATAAAGAAATAGGAAGAATAAAAAGATCCAAATGGAAATCTGGAGGTGAACATCACAATAAAGTAACTTTAAAAATTCCACAGAGAGCCGGGCGCGGTGGCTCAAGCCTGTAATCCCAGCACTTAGGGAGGCTGAGACAGGAGAATCGTGAGTTCAAAGCCAGCCTCAGCAACGGTGAGGCACTAAGCAACTCAGTGAGACCCTGTCTCTACATAAAACACAAAATAGGGCTGGGGATGTGGCTCAGTGGTCGAGTGCCCCTGAGTTCAATCCCTGGTACAAAAAAAAAAAAAAAAAAAAAAATTCCACAGAGAACTTCAATGGCAGATTTGGCTATTCAGAAGAAAGATTCAGTGAACTATAAAACAATCCATTTGAAAGTAGCCAATAGGGGAAAAAAGAATAAAAAAGCGATAGGACTGAAAGGAAACTATTGATAGAGAACACCTCTATCATGGATGTTTTAGAAGAAGAAAAGAAAAAAAGCAACATAAAGCTGATGTAAGAAACAATGATTAAAATATTTCCAAATCTTGGGAGGAATGTTGAAATACACATTCACAAAGCACAAAGAACTCCAAACAAAATCAAGCCAAATAAATTTACCCCACAGAACATTATAATCAAATGGTCAAAAGTCAAAGACAGAATTTTTAAATCAGTGATATAAGCAACTCTTTACATACACAGGAAACTCATTAGGGTATTAATGGATTTCTCAACAGAAATGTTGCAATCCAGGAAGGAGTGGGTAATACATTTAAAGTGCTAGAAAATGAAAATAAAGACTACTATACTTCAAAAAACTGCCCTTTTAGAAATAAGAGAGATAAAGATATTCTCAGAATAAAAGGAGCTCATCACCACAGATATACACTTAAAGAATACAAAAACAGTTCTCCAACTTGGAATTTTAAAAATGCTAAACAAAATCATAAAAACGTATGATAGTATAAAAGTATGATAAAGGAGAATATGAAGTCAAATTCAAAATACTCTAAAATAGTTCTTCATGGTAGTATGCAAATCAGTTATAACTCTAGTATGAAATTTAAAAATTGAAAAGTATTTAAAATAGTCATAGCTATAATTTCTTAATGGATACATAATATAAAAAGATGTAGTATAACATCAGTAACATAAAGTGATATTGAAGTGGTGTAAAAGTATACATTTTGTGTGTGATTAGTATTGAGTTATTACCATTTTAAAGTAGACTGGTAACAACTGAAATACATAAGACATTTCAGTGAGCCTCATGTTAACCACAAAGAAAAAAATCCTAGGGTAGATAGACAAAAGGTCACAATTAACAAAATGTCAACAGAAGTTCTTATATCTGCTGCGATCCACACAACACTAAACATACTCTGTATGCACGTGGTGGTCAGATTAAGAAAATAAGAAATTATAAGAAATAAAGACTCAATTATAGCCGGGCACGGTGGCACAAGCCTTCAATCCTAGCACTTTGAGAGGCTGAGACAGGAGAATAGCGAATTCAAAGCCAGCCTCAGCAATGGTGAGGCGCTAAGCAACTCAGTGAGACCCTGTCTCTACATAAAACACAAAATAGGACTGGGGATGTGGCTCAGTGGTCGAGTGCCCCTGAGTTCAATCCCTGGTACCAAAAAAAGAAAAAAAAAAAGACTCAATTTTAAGTGGAAGCAAGACTTGGTGGGTGATCCAGCTGTGATGGAGTCTGGTTCCAACCACGAGGGAGGCTCCACATATTTATTTTATAGCTTTTAAACATCAAATGGATTCATTGTGAAAAGGCTTCTGGAGGTAAACCTGACAAAATTGTGAGCAAAAAAGCTTAGTTGGGGGCTTATCAGTTTACATCCATCTTTTCTACCTCTGGGAAGCTGGGATTTGAATTCAAAGCTTTTGAACTAGTAAATTCCATGGTAAGCACGGAATTCTCCCTATCAACAGGAGTTGCAAATGGGTATTCCCCTCTAGGGTTTCCAAGAGTGACGTCTCACTGTTCAAGTTTTCATAGTTTAAAGCAATGATTCACTGACAGCTCTCAACATATATTGATGATTATTTTAAATGGAAATGGATTAAATTCTCCACTCAAAAGACTCAGAGTAGATGAATGGATTTCAAAAACACAATCCAACAACATGCTGCCTACAAGAAACAAGTTTGTGATTTAAGGATACATATGAGTCATAAGTGACAATAAGGGAAAAAGTGATTCAATGTAAATATCAACTAAAGGATGAAGTAAAATACTTCTTAAGTCCAAAACTGTAAAAAGAAGCAAATAAGGCCATTATGTAATGATTAAGGGTTCACTTCATAAAGAGAATATCACAATTGTAAAAATAAACACACTTAAAGCTGAGCATGGTGGTGCATGCCTGTAATCCCAGTGGTTTGGGAGGCTGAGATAGGAGGATCATGAGTTCAAAGTCAGCCTCAGCAAAAAGGTGATGCACTAACCAATTCAGTGAGATCCTGTCTCTAAATAATAAATACAAAATAGGGCTGGGGATGTGGCTCAGTAGTCGAGTGGCCCTGAGTTCAATCCCTGGTAACCCCCCCACCAAAATAATAAAAAATAGACACACTTAAATAGGACACAAGTAAGGATATAGAGCAAATATTACCAAAACTGAGGGATAAATATTCAGTAGCATAATAATACCAGAAAACTTCAATATCCCAGTTTTGACAATGTATAGCTCATCCAGATACAATATCAGTAGTAAAACAGTGACTTGAACAATATGATACACCAAATTGACTTAAAAATACATGTATTAAAATTCCATTAATCAGGAATACAACACATTCTCAAGTGCGCAGGAACATTCTCCAGGATAGATTTGTATGAAGCCCCAAAATAGTCTTCAAATATTAAGGATGAAATCATATTTACCACCTTTTTCAACCAAACTTACATAAAACTAAATATCAAAACAGGAGTAAAATTGGAAAATTTATCATAATATGGAAATTAAATAACATATTGCCGAATAACTCAGGGACAAAGAGAATATCAAAAGGAAGATTTAAAATGTCTTGACACAAATATTAAAACATATTAAAATTCAAAAATGGAAGTGAAAGTAGTTCTTTCTAAGACAGAAGTAAACAGTGCAAAATGATTAAGAATGAAGAAGGAGGCCAGCCGCAACAGGGCACACCTGTTATTCCAGCAACTTGGAAGGCTGAGGCAAGAGGATCACCAGTTTAAAGCCAGCACCTGTTTAGGGTATGTTCTATGAATGGGACTCACAGGGCAAGAAATTGCTCTGGTTGAGTCAGTGGATGAGTCCAGAGTGAATGTGAAGACATGGAATATCATTATACACTGCTGTAAATTTTATAAACACTGTATACTTAGGTTATATTAAATTTATAAAAATGCTTTTCTCCCTTCAGTAATAAATTAATGTTATCTTTTTTTCACTTTATAAAATATTTAATTTTTACTTTTTTCTTATTTTGTAATAACACTCAGCCTAAAATACAAACACATTGTAGAGCTGTGTATTTATTCTCTGTATCCTTATTGTGTAAGCTTTATAATAATTTTTTAATTGCTTAAACTTAAAAAAAAAAAGTGAGTCCAAACACACACATCAGCCAAGACTTTCACGGGATCAGGATCATTAAACCACGCTGTCTTCCATTACCATGTCTTGTGCCCCTGGAAGATCTTCAAGTGTGATGAAATGCCTAGAGTTGTCCTCTCCCATGATAGCAATGTTGCATTCTGGAATCCCTCCTCAAGGACTAGCCCAGAGTTCTTGAGGAGATGTCGTTCTTTTCAGAAATGGTGGTTTGATTGTTTTGTTTCCCTTTTTATTAATTCTCTATTAATAAGAACCTTTGGTGTTAGGATCCATGTTTTCAGCATTTTAAGGAACTTGTTAAGGTCTACAAAATCTTTTGCTAAACTCTCCACTGTGAATTTTCCTTGGCATTCTTCTTCTAAAGTTTCCTTTTCCTTTTCCTTTAGCTCCTATTCCACTTGAAATTACACCTCATTAATCAATTCCTTAGGGACTACCTGTAGGAGCTCCTCAACTTCCTCTTCATCCACACCAAGATTAAATCTGTTTGCCATCTCAACCAGAATCTTGTTGATTTTTACAACCACCTCATTCTTGATAAATCCTCTGAAGTCATGTAATAGGGACAGATGAGGCAAGGCGCCAAAGACAGGAGGAAAAGGTTTTATTTGACTGCAGTCGGTTCAGAGGGTAGAGCTTTTGCTGTAATCAATTAATCCCCCTGAACCCCGAGTTCAGGCAGTTTCAGAACTTTATACCTAGCATGTAAGGGGAGGGGCTCAGAAGTTCACAGTCTGCAGAAGTTCACACAAAAGCAGCTTTTTCTTTTGCTGTTCTGGGCAAGTTAACACAGTGCCTGAGAAGGGGAGAGCTTCTTCTCCCCTTTCTTTTCTCCCCCTGGTGCCCAATTAGTAATATCTTCTCTTATCTTTGAAATGTAAACATCTCTGTGAAGTTCAGCTCAAGGCCAGAGGCCTTGTTAAGGACCTGTCTTTCCTGGACACTTTGCATTTGCAAACACACTTCTATAATCTATTATATTGTTACTATACTAGATAGTCCATAAATGCTCATGAAAAAATGAGTAAAGGGGCCTTCAGCACCTGGAGTGCTGGTCTCTTTCAGGCCATGGCCAAGTAAGACAGAGCAACAGGAAATAGAAAGTTTAACTACATTGAACTCTTCTGTAGAGACTCTTATGCTGATAGTCCTAAAATCAATTATGGTACAGATTTCTGGAGAAGCTTAATTAAGATTTTCTGTGGAGGAGGGGGTGCCACTACAGTCATATAAATCTCTTAAGTGTCTTCTTCCAGATACTATGTATACATTCTTGTGACATCACTACAAGCTTAAGTAAGTATCTTTATACAGGCACAAACGATGTAACCCTTCCAGAATTGTATGAGTGTCCTTTTAGTATCTTCCTCAGTTGCAGAAATAGCTTGAGCAAAAGTCTTTCTCAGCTGCATGATCCACTGATTTAGTCAAAGAGGTGGTGTTTGGAGGGATAAATACTACTTGGATACTGGGAGAAATGAATAAAAGGAGAATGTGCAGGAGTATTATCCACAATAAGTCCAATCTTGAAAGGTATGTCATTTTCCAAATAGTACTTACACATTTTTCTGGTATAACAATTCGGGAGAGCATCTTGGAAGAAAAGCTGGTATTCGTGACTTCTTATTGCTCCTATACCACACTGGTAGTGTATTGGCAATGGAAAATAAATTATTGCTCTGAACTCCATAGACTTGGACTCCATAGACTTGACTTCCGCATCTGGGAATCTTTCCATGCCAAGGTGTAGAGAGTCACACCCATTTGCAGACCGCTGTTAATGGGGCCTGGTATGAAATTTATGAATTCCATAGCCTTTAATTAATTTATTTACTTTTGTTTTTTTTTATTTTTAATTTTTTAATTTGTTCTAATTAGTTATACATGATAGCAGAATGCATTTCAATTCATTGTACACAAATGGAACACAACTTTTCATTTCTCTAGTTGCAGACGTTGTAGAGTCACACTCATGTACAGTCATACATTTACCTAGGATAATAATGTTCATCTCATTCCATCATCTTTCCTGCCCCATGCCCACTTCCCCTCCCTACCTCCCCATTGCCCACAGTTCCTCCATTCTCCCCATGCCTCCACCTCCCATTATGAATCAGCATCCACTTATCAGAGAAAACATCTGGCCTTTGGTTTTGGGGATTGGCTTACTTTGCTTAGCATGATGTTCTCCAACTCCATCTATTTACCTGCAAATTCCATAATTTTATTCTCTTTTAATGCTGAGTAATATTCCATTGTGTATATATACCATCATTTTTTTATCCATTCTGTGGAAGGGCATCTAGGTTGGTACTACAGTTTAGCTATTGTGCATAGCTTTGAATTTAGATGCTTGCTAGCCTTGAGTGAAAGAGATACCAGTGCTCCTAATCAGCCTTGAGGCACCAGCTGCCTAGAGGAGGAAGAATTACTGTGCAAGTGACAAGGCCTGGACCAGTTGATGACTTGCATTTCCCTGACTGTTAATGATGGTGAACATTTTTTTTCCATATATTTCTTGACCATTTTTACTTCTTCTTTTGAGAAATGCCTGGTTTATTTGCCCATTTATTGATTTAGGATTTTTTTTTTTGGTGTTGTTTTCTTAGTTCTTTATATATTCTGGATATTAATCCTCTGTCAATTTCCCACAGCTTCTTGCTTCTTTTTTATCTTAAATAACTCTTCCTAACAATAAATTCCTTTGATGTGTTCCCCTATAAAATGAAGGTTGGCGGGCTTTTTCTCTTTGTTAGAGATTGAACTCATCAGGTCCCATCCATTCACCAGGCCCCAGCTGTGAACCTATTTTCCTGATCTTTTGTCTTCATTTCTAAATATTATATCAGACTTTTAATTCCTCAGCCAGCTCTCATCTCCATGTGGTTGTCTGATCCCTCCTTGTGCAGGACACAAATGTGTGGTTATTTTATTTATTTATTTTTTGGTACTGGGGATTGAACTGAGGGGTGCTCGAACACTGAGCCACATTCCCAGCTCTGTTTTGTATTTTATTTAGAGGCAGGGTCTCACTGAGTTGCTCGTCATTGCTGAGGCTGGTTTCAAACTCGAGATTCTCCTGTCTCAGCCTCCCAAAGTCTTGGGATTACAGGAATGCGCCACCACCTGCCTATACACTCAGCCAATGTGTGGTTATTGATATACTAGCAAGTCCTGAAGTTTTTCATTGTGCCAAATCACAAAGAATTTCAATTTGTAGCCTGAAGCATTGCCCCAAGCAAGAAGGTAATCCTGTTCTTAGAAGCCTTGAAACTGCAGGGCATGTGACCTCTGCCTATAACCTCAGCAGCTAAAGACACTGAGGCAGGAGGATCACAAATTTGAAGCCAGCCTCAGCAACTTAGCAAGACCCTGTTTCAAAACAAAATAAAAGAGACTATGGTATAGGTCAGTTCTAAACAAAAAAATAAATGCAGAAGTCATCAATGTTTGTGGGAAATGTTAGACATTTAGAACACTGACTGCATATATTACAAAAGAAGATGATCTAAAAATCAATCAATCATCTAAACTTCCATTTTGGGAAACTAGATAAACAAGAGAAAATAATATCCAAAATAAGCAAAATAAAATTATTAATTCAGAGCTAAAATCAATGAAACTGAAAACAAGAAAATTAATGAAACAAATATCTGACTCTTGGAAAAGCTCAATAAAGTTTATGTCTCCAGCCATACTAAGAAAAATAGCACATAATCTATTAATATCAAAAATTATTTTAGATTTTTAAATAAATACCAAGGAAAAGAATAGCTGGATCACATGGTAGTTCTATCCTTAGTTTTTTGAGGAAATTTCCATGCTGATTCCCATAGGGGTTGTATTAATTTGCAGTTCCATCAACAGTGTTTGTGTGTTTCTTTTTCCCCACATTCTCACCAGCATTTATTATTTGTGTTCTTGATGATTGACATTCCAACCAGAGTGAGTTGATACTTGCATTTCCCTGACTGTTAAGGATGGTGAACATTTTTTTTTCCATATATTTCTTGACCATTTTTACTTCTTCTTTTGAGAAATGTCTGGCTTATTTGACCATTTATTGATTTGGGATTTTTTTTTTTGATGTTAAGTTTTCTTAGTTCTTTATATATTCTGGATGTTAATACTCTATCAGAAGAATACCTGGAAATTTTTTTCCTATTTTTTATGTTCTCTCTTAATGCTCTTGTTTTCTTTGCTATACAGAAACTTTTCAATTTGATGGCATTTCACTTATTGATTCTTGATTTTATTTCTTGAGCTTTAGGAATATTAGGGAAGTCAATGCCTGCACCTATATGTTGGAGTGTTGACTGTTTTCTTGAAGCAGCTACAAAGTTTCTGGTCTAAAATTAGCATACTATAGCAATATATGTATACTAATGTTTATAGCAGCACAATTTACATTAACCAAACTATGGAATGTAGGTGTTAATCAACAGTTGAACAAATAAAGAAAATGTGGTATAGGGCTGGGATGGTAGCTCAGCGGTAGAGCGCTTGCCTCGCATGTGTGAGGCCCTGGGTTCAATCCTCAGCACCACATACAAAGTAATAAAATAAAGACATTGTGTCCATCTACAACTAAAAAAAATATTTAAAAAAAAAAAAAAGAAAATGTGGTATATATACACAATGGAGTTTTACTCAGTCATAAGGAAGAATGAAATTATGTTATTTGCTGCTGAACGGATAAAGCTGGAAACATCAAGCTAAGTGAAGTAAGCCAGACTCAGAAAGTCAAAGGTTGAATGTTTTCTTTCATATGTGGAAGTCAGAAATAAATAAAGAAATCAAAAGGGGATCTCATAAAAATAGAAGGGAGACCAGCAGAATAGAGAAAGGAGAAAAAAAGGAGAGGGAGAAAGGGAGGAAAATGGGAGGTACTGAGCAATTAAATCAACAAAATTAGGTATGTGCATGTATAAATATATCACAACAAATTCTATTTTTATGTATAATAATGGACCAATAAAAAAATAAAAGGGAGACTAGGAGAGTAGAGGAAGTGGATCAGGGGAATGGAGGACGGGAGGAAAAGGGAAGCTTCCTGGGGAATAAAATTGACCAAATTATGTTATATGCATGTATGAATATATCAAAATAAATCCTACTATTATGCATAATTATAATAAACCAATAAAAATATAAAACAAGATGGTAACAGTGGTGCACACCTATAATCCCAGTGGCTCAAGAGGCTGATGCAGGGGGATCATGAGTTCCAAGCCAGTCTCAGCAACTGAGAGAGGCACTTAGCAACTCAGCGAGACCCTATCTCTAATAAAATATTTAAAAAGGGCGGGGATGTGGCTCAGGGATTAAGCATCCCTTGGTTCAATATATATATATATATATATATTTCACTGGTAAATTTTACCAAATATATATATAACTATATATATTGTTATATATATATATATATTGTTATGTATATATATATATATATATATAAAACTAAAAAAATGAAAAAGGAATAATTACTACATATCTCATGAACATTAACAAAATAATAAAGGAACACTATTACCAACTCTATGCCCACAACTAACTTTGATAACATAGATAAAATGAAACAATTTCTTGAAAGGAAATCTGCCACACAAGATAGAGATCATCTGAATAGGCCTATACAAAGAAATTGAATTAATTACTAATAACTTCCCAAAACAGAAAGTATCATGCCCAGATTATTTCACTGGTAAATTCTACCAAATATTTAAATAAGAAATTATTCTAGTGTTGAGAAAATCAATAAGGGATAGTGTTAACATCCCAATCTTATTCTTTCCAAATCTCTAACTAGTCAGATAACCTGCTACTAATGCCAATGAATTGCTATAAATCTATACTTAAACCATCTCTTCTGGCCCACCAATTATACAATCTGTAGTCCCATACTTCTGCCCTTTTGAAGGACTTCCCTTCACTCCTAGGTCAGCCATGAGAGAAGCTGAAATGCATTCTTCTTTTTAGCACCATTATTACCATGCACAGGGATCAATATATAAATATTGCACTTTATCCCATCTAATAACTACCTAGAGTATTCCTCACAAGATTTTAGACGTGATCTAAGAGAGTAGAAACAGATATGATTACAATTCAAGCCAACAGCTTATGTTTACTAATGCCTTCTGTCTATTGACATCTGCTTGAGCTTGGTACACATTATTTCCATTTCATAATGCAATGCTATTGTGCCCCTCCAATTATATATTTCACTAAATCAGATGATACCCAGTTCAAGAATTCCAGGATTGCAGTACTATAGTCAGCTTTTGTGATCACTTCATCCAGCCATGGGTTGCTTTACAAACGGAGAAGGTGTCAGTAGGAGAGAACATGACTTTCATCGAAAAATCATAGGGATTTGGATTATTATTTTCAGAGGTGAAATTATAATAATATTCAGAAGTGAAATCACTATAATATGTCATACAAGAAATTCTTATAATTTCCAAAGTGAAATGACTAGATTATCAAAGCTGTAACTTAATTAGTCCATCTGAGTTTAAATGGACTAACTGGGTGATGACTGTAGGCAGGTAGGTTGTACCTGAAGGAACTAGGTAACTGGGGTGTACCCTGGAAGTGCTCATCTTCCCTGCATCCCCCTCCTCCATCTCTCTGCTTCTTGCCCACCATAAGCTAAGCAGCTTTCCTCCGCCACACTCTTCCATCCTGATGTTCTGCCTCCCCTAAGGCCCAGAACAATGGAGTTAGCTGACCATGGTCTGAGCCTCAGAAACCATGAGCCCAAATCAAGCTTTTCCTCCTCTAAGTTGTTCTTGTCAGGTATTTTGGTCATAGCAATATAAAGCTGACTAATACAACCATTTAGAATTAAAACAAACAAATAAAACAGGAAACCTTTCAAGAAATAGGAAACAGCAAAGAACCTAACACCCCTCAAATCCCCAAATAATGATCAAAAGGCATGAACAAACATTTCGTAGATTTAATATGCATGATGGACCAAAAAGCATTTGAAAAGATGCCCAATATTTTTAATAATTAGGAGAAAGGACATTAAAAACTACAAATAACATTTTATACCCTCCACATTAACAGAAATTGAAAGTACGACAATATAACCATAGTGCAGAATAACCAAAAAATTTATAAACTGCCAGTGAAAGTTAAGGTCAATTCAATCACTCTCATTAGAAATTTGTAATTACCTTGTAAGTTTGAATATATATCCCTTATGCCCTATCAATTATACACTGGAAAAGCAGGAATCTCATTTATATGGACACCAAAGTCATGTATAAGAATTAAATGGCAGCATCATTTCAAAGAGCAAAAAACAAAAACAAAAAAATTCAGCATCCATGATCTTAAGATCAGTAAATAAATCATTAAATATTCATACAAAAGTATATTATTTATACAAAATTATGTGGTCTTAAAAAATGTACAAACACAAAACATAGATATACATCAGAAATATAATGTTAAAGTAAAAGCAACTTTTATAAAAAATATACACTATATCATATATTTTGTACAAATTTTAAACATGCAAACACAAATAGTGTATAAAGTTTAAGAAACTATATAAGCTTCAATTTAGCATTGTCATTTTTGTAGGCAGAAAAAGGTGAATTTCATATAGTTCAATGTAAGAAATAATCGTAGCAAGAAAGGCAATCAGGTGATTAATAACAACATTCAGTATTTGTTTATCCATGTATTTGGCAGTTTAAGATGATGGCAGTGGAGCAGTTAACAAATCATACTTCTTAAAATCTGTTCTTCTGCAATATTTATTTTACTGGAGAATAATAATTAACAAGTTAATGTCATGCAAATCAATAATGGAAAAACAGAAAGCACAGAAGGTAGATTTGATGGGTTTAGAGGAGGTTCCCTATTTTATGTGCAAGTCACAGAAAAGCTCTGAGTAAATGCAATTTCAGAAGAATCCTGATGGATGAAGGGAGCCATTGACTTTCTAGGGAAGAGTAGAGGTATATTCTCTGAAAGAAGGTTATGCTTGGATCATTCCAAGATCACCAAGGAGGCCTGTGTAGCTAAAACAGAGCAGGTTGGCAGTGGGTTTGGAAGAGTGATAAAGAAGCCAGGGTTCAGCTGATGTAGAGCTCAACAAGCCATTTTGTCTTTTACAGAGTTAGATGAAAAGCTATTGGAGAGTTCCAAGCAGAAAAACATCATGTTCAGCTTTATGTTTTACAAAGATCACATTGAATACAAATGGAGAATAAATTGCAAGAGGAAAGGGAGAAAAACTGAAGACCAATTAGGAAGAAAAGAAATACTCTAGGCAAGAGGAAATAGTGGCATGAAACTAGGGTGGTACCTCTAGAATTAGAATTGATTCTGAAAATAATTTGGAAGGTAAAATCCAGCAATTTCCTGATGAATGTGGATTGTGAGACGAAAGAGATGACTCCATGCTGTTTGGCCTAAACATCTGGAAAACAAGGGGGAATTTTCAAGATGGAGGTTGGGTAATGGTAGCTCAAAAAAGATATTTTGATTTTAGATATATTAAATTTGAATTAGCCATTACTATCTCCATGGAGAAGTTGAATATGGAATTAGATATAAAAATCTAGTGTTCAAAATGAATTTATAGTCTGTAATGCAGCCTAGGATATTCAAATATGGAAATCTTTAATGTAATTGACGAATGTCAAGAAGCTGAGGCTGGGTTAGATGATCTACTAAGTAACTCAGATTAAAAAAAAAAAGGAGGTGGGGGAATGAGCTAACACCTGGGGCACTACAGTGCTTAATGACCTGGAAGATTTAGAAGGAACAGCAGTAAGATGAAGTTAAACAAAATTGTGAGTCCCATTCTGTAGGCTCTCCATATTTGATTGTTTCTAAATAAAAATGAAATTATGGCATTTGCCAGTAAATGGATAAAACTGGAGACCATCATGCTAAGAGAAATAAAACAGTCCCAAGAAAACAAAGTCCAACAAAGTCCAAATGTTCTCTCTGATATGTGGATACTAACACACAACACAGGGCCAGGGAAGAATAAGAAGATCAATGGATTAGACAGAGGAAGGTGAAGGGAAGGGAGGGAGATGGGAATAGGCAAGTTGTAGAATGAACTGGACACAACTTTCCTATGTTCATATATGAATACTTAACCATTGAAACTCCATACCATGTACAACCACAAGAATGGGATCCTAATGTTATACTACATGTATGTATAATACATCAAAATACACTCTACTGTCATGTATATATAAAAAGAACCAAGAAAAGAAAAGTGGAGTTCCCAAAACCAGTGACACATATTTCAAGAAAGAAGGACTTACTTCTGGTGGGAAGGATGGTAATAAGATATCAGGATGAGAAGTAGCTTTAATGATATTGGTGCCATTCTATTTCATAATCTGAATGGTTTACAAAGGGAAATCATTTTATTATTTGTGACAGCATATATTATTTTTTTTCATGTAATAAATATCTAACAAAAATGGTGAAAATAAGTTATTACAAAATAAGTTCATTGCCAAGGAAAAACATTCTGGCATAGGGAGAAAGAGGGGAAGCTATTTTGATATATTTCAATAGAAAGTAATCCACCACAGAAGAAAATTCAAGAAGAGACATGCACTAAGAGTTACAGCATCCCTAGTTGTAGAAGCTGCATAACAGATAGACTACCATAATAGTCATTACTACTACTTAACCCAAAGGAAACTGGTAATTTATAAACAGTGTAAACTTGACATAACATTACATGTTCTATCTTTTAGAGCCTCATGATATGCTATGCAATACGTAAACAATTTTCTAAATTTTTAATAAAACATGCTCAAAATCTTTACAACTAAAGCTGCAATGTTAATAGGAAAACAATAAAAATGCAGCCCTTTGGGTTATTCATTTCTCTTATAAATATACTAGAGGAAAAAAATAATTTTCTCTTACAAATGTAAGACTGATTTTGAAAACTTTTCCCCTTAAGAAAAAATAATTCATTAAAAAGATTTCCAAAGTTGTAGTTCCCATTGTTTTAACATTTTAAAGTCCATAAAAATTTATCTTGTGCCTTGAAAACCACTTTCCTAATAAGAGAATGAAATAGACTTCTAGATACAATTTGTATGCCTGAGTCCATACTGAAAAATGATAAGAACCAATTATTTTTCCTTGACCTATAATTGAAAAATGATCACAGCAAGGAGTGAGAAAGGGAGCACCCAAGAGAGATACCACATGGCAAGCAGCTCAAACAAGAGTGTTCACAGGTTCATTACCAAAGACAAACAGCATAGAGTCAGCCAGCAGAGCTTTCTTCTCAGCTGCAGCTTCTTCAGCCCTTAAGGAATAAAATGAAGTTGCCTCACTAGTGATTAGTACCTGACCCTCACATAATGTTGGAGATTATTTCTAAAGTCCTATTTAAATATATGTCAAGCAAATTATTTCAGAAGAAAGCAGGGAGATTCCCTGTGGTTCCTGGAGAGTGTATTGCTAGCATCCAGTTAGGTACAAGATGCAGAATTAGATTCTCATGTTAGGATAATTTTCTTTATTAAAATGACTATAGATGAAATAAATATTCATTAAAATCTATAGATATCATTTTATCTCAATATGTGTATGCATACCTTAATCTATAAGAACAATTAATTGGAATTCACATTGATTCATTGAAAACCTCCACTGATTTATTTAAAATACCAAGCTGATAATTTGATATCATTATGGCAGGAAAAAAAAATTGTGTATTTTTTGGAGTCCCATAAACATAGTCCATGAATACTGATATGTGAAATAAAGAATTTTTTCTAATGAAGCAACTCATTTTGCCCATTGAAAGACTTGCTTACAATTTTGGAAATATCATTACCTACTTTCTTCCACTCTTCTATTTAAATGACTTGTTTCCATGGGGATTTAAAAAAATATTTTTCTATATATGTTTCCATTACATCAAGATTAACCATTCATATCATTTTAAATAACTTATTCAGTATCATACTGCCATCAATTTTCCAACTGAAATATCATATTCTAAATTGACTTTTGAGCATTCATAATTGTTTAGAGAAACAAAATATTACTATTATCACTTTCATCTAAAGCCATGTATTATGTTACTAATTATTATATACAATTGTGAAGCAGCACACACACACACATACACCTGTACAGAAAATTACAGATGAAAAATTTTAGTATAGTTGTAGCTGAATGTAAACAAAGCTGAGAGACAACTAAATAAAAATAAATGTGTGACTTGTTTTTATCATCCTAAGCCAGATTGTTAACATCTCAGAAGGAAATGCTGATAAATGAATTAATCCAAACCCTATTTACAATTATATAGTGAACATTTATCATGTAATTGTCATCTAAAGTATTAATATTTGTTAGTGAATTTCAATAAACTTGAATTTCTATAAATATTCTAGGACAGATGTAATTAAATATGTAATAATTATTTGTGTAATGCCTGCCTACTAGACAATGAGAAAAGAAATAATTGATTTTATTACTCCAGAACACTCAAGCATAGTGTTGAAGGCATGAATCAATAAATGATTGATTTAATTATTATATACAATAATGTCTGGTTTAAGTCAAAATTTTCACCCACTGATAAGAGCATTCTGTATCAAAAGCCTATTCTTCCGGATAGAATGATACACAACTTTAAGTTGCATATTTGTTCTAATGACATGTTCTGCCTCAAATGAGTAACACAGAATATGTTTACATACTTTTTATTAAGATTGGCATCAAATTAAAACACAATAAAATCATTTAGGAGAAAACTTAAAGGTCCCCAAAATAATTGCTATGGATACTCAGAAGGAAGCCAACATAGAAAATACAAGAAGAAATAGTTCATAGCTATAATAATCAAAATTTAATACAATGACAAGCTAGTAAGGAACATATTTTAAAGAAATCACTGCCCTCGAAATTAGCCATTTTGAAAAACAGCATGGAAGGCTGCCATATGGTCTAGCAATCCTATTTCTGGGTAAATATCCAAAGGAAATAAAATCAGTATCTCTAAGTTATCTGAGATCCCCCATTAATTGCAGAACTATTCTCAATAAGGAAACTCTCTGCTTTGCAACAACATGGATGAACCTACTATGCTGAGTGAAATAAGCTAGACCCAGAAAGACAAATGCTTGATTTCACACATAAAATCTAAAAAAGTGTAACTCATAGAAGCAGAGAGTAGAATGGAGGTTTTCAAGGGCTGGGGTGCTGAAAGGAACAGCACCCCTTTGTTGAACAAAGGGTACAATTATTCAGGATGAATAATTTCTGGGGATCTAAAGTGTATCATGCACTGTAGTTGATACTATTATATTATATACTTGAAATTTGCCCCAAGAGTAGATCTTAAATGTTCTCACCACACATAAAAAATAGTAACTATGTAAAGTGATGAATATGTTAATTATCTTGGTAGAGGTAATCATTTCACAATATATATACATATATGTGTATATCAAAACATCATGCTGTGTGCTTTGAATATATACAATTCTTATTTGTATAAAAGTAAAGCTGAAAAGAATAATCACTGTCCCCAAATCATACTGAGTAGTAATCAACCAGTCATTTGTAAAATCAGCCCTGCTCTACAACCTATAAATATATGCTAATATACAAGGTAAATACCCCTACAGTAAATAAATGTATATTTTAGAGGAAATGGTTTTGGCATTTAGTCTGTTCCTTGTTCCTCCAACTCTCCTACATATTGTAAAGATACTCTTTCCTTTATCCTATGGAAACCTTCTCTCACTCATGTAGTGGATACACCCAATAATAATGGTATGATGTGCATAATCTAGCAATAGGGTGGTTAATGAAGGACATATGGAGGAAAAGAAGAGAGTAGACAATATCTTTTGAGCTCTTACCATAGAAAAGTGCTGTAATAGTTTTATTTAAGTGACTTTGAGAGGGAAACTGCAGTTCTCATTCAAAGTCACTATGTAAATAAGCTATTAGTAGCTTTTTATGTTCATGCTCTATTATAATTTATCTTATTTAAAAAACATTTCCTTAAGTGGAAGCAAAAAGTCAATAATCACAGTGTTGATAAACACAAGCCCACTGCACACCAATGTCAGGATACATGTAATTAGCCACCAACATTACAATTACCAGGATGTGACTATGGAATTTTGGTGATGAGTCTAGGAGGGCTCCTGAGAGTAACTTAGCTTATATAAAATAAAAAGACATGAAAATTAGGGCAAATAGTAAGAAAATGTGAACTAGGCAAAAAATTAAACTGCATTATAGAGCAAAAAAAAATCATCACATGCCAAAGAAAGACATCACATTTTTTTTTAGAACATAAATACCAGCTGTATTCAGCTGGATTAAATATGTATGCTAACAAAATTAAAATCTCTTTGTGGAATCTTTATAGGTATTACTTGTTTAATAATTGGATACATAAATTGAAATATAATTTTTTTATAATTCTGTGTATTTTGCATTATAAATTTAGGAACAGATCCATTGGCTTTATCTGATTGCCAATTTTTAAAATATATATCTTATTAACGTGTTTCTTGTACACATTAATGCAATTCAGTATAATGTTCTAACACATGCATACAACCACATGGATCAAATCCAGCATCTTTTTATCCACCCACCCCCATACACACCCACTCTCTCTCTTCCCAATCTCTAGTAATCATTAATCTATTTTTAGGTCAATGCTTTTAGCTTCCTCATATGACAGAAGACAAAAATGTGGTGCTTGTCTTTCTGTATTTTACTTAACATAATGTCTTTCAGTTCCATCCATTTTGCTGCAGATGACAGGATTTAATTCTTCTTTATGGCTGAATAATATTCCTCTAGTCCATCCATCTGTTGAAGAGCACCACAGACTGGTTTCATATCTTTGCTACTACAAATACTTCCACAATCACTACTTCATTATTACTGCACCAATGAGTATTGAGATACTTTGTTACACCATAACAGTGAGCACAGTATGTATGTATGTATATATATACACATACATACACACACACACACACTTTTGGCCTTTTTTTATAATTCCAAAAATTAAGAAAAAATTTAGGTTTGAGTCTCAAAGGGAAAACATAATTCAAAAATCAAACCATCCAAACTATTATTCTCATTTGAAAATGAATGAATGAAATTTTCAGTAATATAAGTACTTATAAAAGTATATATAATACACCTTTCATGTAAACTTTCTCAAAAGAAAATATGCAAAGCTATATCTAACTAAACAAAAAATTAAAATAATTTATGAATAGGATAAATATATGATGAGATAAATATCAGAGAATGAAATTTCCATTTTTAGAGTTGTCTTTTAAAAATTGATGTGGCTGGCCAGTAGCAGTGTCACATGCCTGTAACCCCAGCAGCTCAGGAGGCCGAGACAAGAGAATCATGAGTTCAAAGCCAGCCTCAGGAAAAGCAAGGTGCTAAGTAACTCAGTGAGACCCTGTCTCTAAATAAAATACAAACTAGGGCTGGGGATGTGGCTCAGTGATCGAGTGCCCCTGAGTTCAATCACTGGTACCAAAAAAAAAAAAAAGTCAACATGGCTATCACAAATGTAGTGAAAAAAGCAATCATACAAAAATAATAGTAGAGAAAATCCACCCTAGGTATTAACCTCCCTAATAAAACAGACCAGACTGGACCTTTAGTGTATTCCATAGGAGAGGACATCTTATCTCCTGTTCAAGAAAGAAGTGTCACTACTTCCTTTTCCAATGAGTAGGGGTGCTAGAATTCTGAGATTATCTCTAATTTCAGTAGGCAAATTTTGGTAAAAATTCAATATGAAATGTAAATATCAGTTGACCCAATGAAACATCAAAGCTATGATATCTTGTGTTAGGGTAAACTAAAAATCTTCACTGGAACTGCATCTGCAAATCTTCAAGATACTGAAGCAAAAAATACCAGAAAAGTAAAGCCACACAAAAAGTTTAAGTAAGGATTTTCCATTAATGGTGTATTTTTAAATGCACATCACAGCTTTTTGTTAAGGAAAGCATGTCTAATGAAGTATCTTCTTAAGTATAAAATCCAGATATTATATTACTTTGAATTTCTTTTTTTTAATTTATTTAAATGCATTTCAAGTCATAGCACATAGAGCTCAATTTTTCCATTTCTCTGGTTGCAAACCAGATAGAGTCACACCATTTGTGTCTTCATACATGCACCTAGAGTAGTAATGACGATCTCAATCAACCATCTTTACTACACCCATTCCCCTTTCCCTCCCCCCTCCTACCTCCTGCCCCATCCAGAGCTCCTCTATTTCTCCTATGTTCCCCATTCCCACCCTCATTATGTATCAGCACCCACTAATCAGAGAGAACATTCGGCATTTGGTTTTTTGGGATTGGCTTACTTCACTTAGCATAATGTTCTCTAATTCCAACCATTTACCTGCAAATGCCATAATTTTATTCTCTTATTGTTGAATAATATTCCATTGTGTATATGTACCACAGTTTCTTTATCCATTCATCTATTGAAGGGCATCTAGGTTACTTCCACAGTTCTGCAATTGTGAATTGTGCTGCTATAAACATTGAGGTGGCTGCGTCACTGTAATATGCTGTTTTTAAGTATTTAGGGTATAGGCAAAAGAGTGGGATAGCTGAATCAAATGGTGGTTCCATTCCAAGTTTTTTAAGCAATCTCCATACTGCTTTCCAGATTGGTTGCACCAGTTTGCAGTCCCACCAGCAATGTTTGAGTGTGCCTTTTTCACCACATCCTCGCCAGCACTTATTGTTGCTGGTATTTTGGATAGCTGCCATTCTGACTGGGGTGAGATGAAATCTGAGAGTAGTTTTGATTTGCATTTCTCTAATGGCTAGAGATGTTGAACATTTCTTCATATATTTTTTTATTGATTGTATATCATCTTCTGAGAGGTTTCTATTCAGCTCCTTAGCCCATTTATTGATTGGGTTACTTGTTTTTTTGGTGTTAAGATTTTCGAGTTCTTTATATATCCTGGAGATCAGTGCTCTATCTGATGTGCATGTGGCAAAAATTTGCTCCCAGAATGTAGGCTCTCTGTTCAACTCATTGATAGTTTTTTTGCTGAGAAGCAGCTTTTTAGTTTAAGACCATCCCATTTATTTATTTATTTATTTATTTATTT
>CM053401.1:49859549-49944085 GCA_028644305.1 Xerus rutilus | reverse complement strand
AAAGAAAATAAGAGACTGAGTGGGTTGTAAACTTTCTGTCCTCTACTTGTTAAATCAGTGTCCTATTAGAAGTATCAACTGAGATGCTTTTCTTATAGCCAGCATTCAGAGGCACAATGCCAAAACCAAGTGATTTTGTGTTCTCTACCCTTAGAATGAAAAAGGCATAGAGAATCTAGGAGTGTCCAGAGTAATATTGGTGGCCATGGAACAATCTATGAAGCTAAAGAAGGAAAAAGAAGAAGTTTCCTCCGATGGTTTTAATGAAATTCCTGCTCATTTTAAGAACAAAGACAGATTTTTAAAAAATAGAGACACAGCTCTATCTAAGTAATCATATGACAAATTCTTGCTTTCTACTACTTTCTATCAACAAAGTTAAATTTATAGCCTTTTAAAAAAATATTATTACTTAAAGTGACAAAGTCACATATAGTTAACATTTTAAATAATTTTATGATTATTATTGGCATTAGTCCAAATGACATGTTTAGCAGTGATATTTAAATAAAACCAAGCATATTTTATTATGCTCAGAACAAGCTGCCATAAATGTATGCATACACACACACACACACACAGAGCTATTAATTTTTGTTTCCATAATAGAATTTTTTTTCCTGAATTTAAGAAGATAATGCTTTAATGATGAAAGATTTTTTTCTCTTCCTTGGGGACTCCTATTTTCCATATGTTGCATTAGTTTTCTTTTGCATTAGTTCCCATATGGCCACTGTAAGCAATTACCAAAATCATAGTAGCTTAAAACAACAGAAATTTACTCTCTCAATTTTGGAGGCCAGGAACCCAGTCTGTATCAGTTCATCAATATCAGTGTTAGTAAGGGACACACTCCCTTTGAAGGCTCTAGGAGAGAATTCTTTCCTTCTTCCAGCTTCTGGTGTTCACCAGCATTCCTCAGCAAATGGCAATGTAACTCCAATCTCTGCCTCCATATTCATAGCAGTAGCTCTTATGTATATCTTCAGGTCTCTCCCTGTTTCCCTCTTAAAAAGAAATGTGACTGGGGCTGGGGCTGTGTAGCTCAGTGGTAGAGCACTTGCCTAGCATGAGTGAGGCACTGGGTTCAATCATCAGCACCATATATAAATAATAAATGAATAAAATAAAGACCCATCAACTAAAAAAAAATTAAAGAAAAAGAAAGAAATGTGACTGAATTTAGAATCCATGCTGATAACAGGATAATTTCCTCATATTGAAATCTTTAATCATATTTACAAAGACTCTATTTCCGTGCAAGATAATATTTGAAGATGTCAGCACAAAGGCTGGAGAACATTTCTGGGGGCGAGGGTTCTCTATTTACCTCCTGCTCCTGTCTTTAATATTTATTTCTTTTCATAGCCCTTCAAGTTTAATCTTCATTGCTAATTTATTTTTCCTTGGTTTCTATTTTTGTCTTGAATTATTTCTTCTCTTTCTGAGGCTAATTCTTATTTCTGTTGTTCTTTAATGTTTTTAATTATTTTCTTAATAACTTTTAGCTAATTTTAAAATAATTTTAGCAGTTTGATCTGTTTTTTTAAGCAGGCATTTCTAACAGAATTTAAGCCCTGCAAGAATACTCTTACCCTTATTCATATTTTTTCTATCATAACTTACTGCAAATTTAATAACTTTATGTAGCTCATTTTTGTTTGAACTGCATTTTTCTCTAGTTAAGGAGAGTTGATTCAGATCTTTTCTAACTTCACCAAGCCCTTGCTTCTCTTGTTTTTTGTACATTATAAATATCACAGTTGCTTTCTGAAATTCTGATTCTATTCTTCTCCCTAATGTACAATAATACTTCCTTTTTACCTCACACCTTGTCAACTTGAATTCCACTGTCAATAGTTTCCCTTGGGTGGAACTGTGTCCTAGAAGTCTTGGAGTGTCAGTTTCTAAAGTTCCTGGGGTCATACTGCTCCATAGCCTTCAGATTGTGTTTGATCAAAAATCTTGTTATAGTCTGAAGGTTTGTGTCCAAAGATCCATATGTTGAAATCTAATGCACAGTGTAGTAGCATTTGGGGGTGGAATCATGTTATGATTTACATGAGATGTCCCCCAACAGTTATATTAATGCAGTAATATGAAATGATTGGATTGTGAGAGTTCTAACCTAATACATCCATCCCAGTTTGAGTGGACTACCTGGGTAGTAACTATAGGCTGGTGGAGAGCTGCTGGCTGAAGTGGCTCACTGGTCGCAGTGAGACAGTACATCTGCTCTATGAACCCTTCTTTTTCCCTTCTCTCTCATCTCTCCTCTGTCTGTCTGTGCCCCACCCTTCCTGATACTGACATAGCTGTGCAGCTTTCCTATGCTGGGCTCTTCCCCCACAATGCCCTGCCTCATAATGTCTGGCCCAGAGCAATGGAGTCAGCAGCCTATGGACTAAGCCTTCTGAAACCATAAACCCCAATAAACTCTCCCTCCTCTAAGTTGTTCTTGTCACGTATTTTGATCATAGTGATGCAAAAGCTGACTAAAACAGGCCTTTAGGAGGTGATTAAGTCATGAGGGTAGGCCCTCATGAGTGAGATTAGTGCTCTTATATGGAGTTTTAGGTTTTTTTGGTTTTTTGGTTTTTGTTTTTTTGTTTTTTTTTAAAAGGACTATGCAACAACACAGGGAGGTGTCAGCAGTCTGCAAGTCAAAAGAAGAATTTGATCAGAACCTGGCCATTCTGGCACCTTCATGTCAGACTTCCAGCCTCCAGAACTATGAGAAATAATTTTTTTATTATTTATGAACCATCCAGTCTGTGGCATTTTGTTATAGCAGCCTAAACAGACTAAAACAAACCCCTAGACTCATTTTGGAGTATAGCCCAGTTGCAGCCTCTATCCTCATATTGCCTCATCACACCTTCAAGTACACTGAGTTCTCCTCTTCTTAGCTCTATCGCGGACCTCCTTTAGCTCCTCCTGGCAAACACACATGTTGATAACAGGCTTGTCTGCTGGTTGCTGGTTGGTACTCTGTCCCAGTTCATCTTAATTTCAGGATTTGAGAGGATATGTAGTTCGTTTGCTTGAAATTAGTATCCATGGGCTTTTGCTTTTGCTATCTGATTAAGTAAGCATTTAAGAAGCCAAAAAGTATGCTGCCACTGCTATTGTTTTCCTCAAGTCCCCTTTAGCATATTTTAATAATTATTATTTATAAAAGCATGAATGTAGAAAACATAAAATTTCTGTTGCACAGTACTCAACTTAGTAAAGCATGAACAAAAAATGTACCATGAAATGAAGGAAAACCCAGAGACAGCAGACTGGTGAGTTTTATATCCCAGAGAAAGAGAGTCTGCATCCTGTCCAGTAGTCACTCTTCCTTCCAGATCAGGCCTATGTTTTACCTTGTGAGGAGAAAGTACTATATTTGACTTAGAAGTGTTGGGAACCTAGGGCTCAAGTATATGATCTGTAAAGACTGAGGATACTATAATTAAAAATTACACCTTAAGATTTATTTTCTTTAAGTTTTTGAGTACTTTAATAAATGGTGTAATAATATAAAATTGCTGAGAGTCTTAATAACCCATGTTTCTAAAATTATAATTAATATCTTAATTATTAACACCTCAACCAGATAAAACTATTTCTAATCATTTAAGGAGTATAAAATGTTAAGATATGAGTGATTTAAAGATGTCTACATAAATATTGTTTTTACTGTAGATAGCTACAGTAAGATCACAGGAAAAACAAATTTTATTTAAGATATTATCATGGCTATGAATACTCTTGAAAGTTTATAAAGAAAAAAGATAGTATGATATACAGCAGATGAATTTGCACAGCCATAGCAGAAACCAATAAAGACATTCTGCTGTCTGTCATGAGAGACAAATTGCTTCTGATTATCTTTGCTGATAAGCTGAGGGAAAAGAATTTGCAATAGCTGCATATTAGATATAGGGAATGTTTTGATATTAATCCAATAAAGAACCACAGCTGTGATTGTTTTCCCAACTTTAATAATCCACAGTTCTGGTTTTGTACCACATAGAAGAATTAAATCCGCTGTATTCTGAAAATCTTTGGTGCCCACACAATGCAGATTTCCTATCTTGGAGGTTGACATGGAGGTTGGTATGGAGTGGAGAGAGGTGGGGAGAGGAATGGGTGGAAGGCAACTCCAGAGCTTTGTTCAACATTTCTAAACCTAAAGTCTTTGACTTATTGAATCATGAAACTGATTTGGGAATTCTTCCAGTTCCTCATTTATCTTATTCTCTATCCTGAGGGATCAGTGGTAGTATTAAACCTAATGTGGGATGGATTTGGTCTATCACATGCCTCTTGGGGATAGGCTTGGTATATATGTATATCTCAGTATTTCCCACATTGCAAAGTCCTTTCTTATAGAACTAGCATCATTCTCAAAGGCTCCTACAGTAACTAGATTAGTGGAAAAATGGATAAGAGCTAGGAATTCTCCTTAACGCATGTTAAGTTATGTTTCTCTCTAGCAGATCTAGACTTTTTGCATTTTCAGCAAAGCAGCCCCTCAGTGAACTATGTGCGTGTGTATACATATAATGTCTCTGTTTGTGTTTGTAGATAGATAATAGATACAAAAAGATAGAGATCTCTGTATATTACCTTTAAAAGCACAAATATTTTCTAGGCTTCCCTTTTAATATGGTGTTTTTTAGTTTTCATGAGCCAACATGAAACACTTTTCAGGTGAGAGAAAAAGGGACTATAATAGGCTTATGTGTCCACTTATTCAAGATAATAGCTACATTCTTTTCCAAGTTGAAGATAGCCCAATACTGTTCCTATTTCTAGGGAACGAAAGCTTTGGGAACTCACTCATTTGAAAAAAAATTAATGAGCTACTTAATTGGTGAAACTCTATTATATGTGCTACTAGAGAGCACAGTCAATAGAAGACAAAAATAGTTTTTAATCTCAGGGAGTCTACATTTTCATGTGGAGAAAATGTCAACAACAATAGTGACAGGAAGATACTTTTATATTGTGATGAAGTCTATGGAAAACTCATAAGGGTTGCAAATAGTAACTGAGGAGGGTATGAACACTGCTCAAGTTAAAGGAGGCAGTGAAGTCATCATTGAGTTGAGACCTGAGCCATGAGAATATCTGGCAAGACAGTAGAACACAGTTATTAATAGCTAGGCTCCTGTACAGATTCTTGGTTAAGGAGCTTTGCCACATAATTGCTGGAGATGGAACTTTGGGGAAGTCGCTTATCCTCTCTATGCCACAGTTTCCCAGCCTGAAAAGTGAAAATAATCTGATAGGCTTGATGTTAGAATTATGTAAGTTAAATTTATATAAAAATACTCCAGACAAAATAAAATGTACAAAGACTCTGAGTCAGAAAAGGGCTTGGTGTGAATAAAAAACAGAGAGCAGTGACCACAGGATAAGGTGCCATAATAGGACTTTGAAGATTGGACTGAGGACCTAAGCACCTAGAAACTCACTACTCAAATCCATCTCAGGGCTTACTAATGACCTGCAAGAAGTATAGCTGTCAGTTCCTTCAGATCTACCTCAATTTTTCAGACAATAACAGGCTTTCTTTGGGGTGACCTCAGCTGGTGACAGCAAGATTTTATTATAAAACCTGGCCATGCCCATGTCAATCTGATGCAGGACTCCTCTACTGAGCAACTGTTGTTCTTAAGCTGTCAGGCTTCCAGAAACAATTTTAGATCTGCATCGTCCTTCAGTTGCTATCCCTGCCAAATATTGCTCTCTTCCTTTTCCTTTCAAGAAACCTTAACATCCCTAAGTCCATACCTGCAAGGATCCAACTGATAACAAAGAACATAGTAATTGATTTATATTTTACTCTAAATGCAATGGAAAGCTGTTGATCTTTGTGCAGAGAATTGATTTTAGAATGGAAAGGGTAGACAGGACAATCACTTGGTGGGGGATATTGAAGTGGTACAAGAAGATAATAACAGAAGGTTAGATATTGTAGAAGTATTAATATAAACATATACTTTAAGCTAAAAGCAACAGGATTTCTATCATTTAAGTGTAAAGATCAAGAAAAACTTGGGGACAACACTGATTTCCAGATTTTTGTCTTCAAAGACTGGGTAAATTATGAGACCAGAAAAAAAAAAAGGAACCAGCTTTGAAAGGCATAGAAAATCAAGAGTTGTATTTAAATATGTAAATTTAGGATGCCTATTAGACTTTGAAAAGGCAATTTCAGATGGGCACTTGGATCAACATTTATGTAAAAAATGTCAACACAAGATAGAGCTATTTTGTAAGTTTGCTATTTTTTCATTTAATGTGGAACAGCATTTAAGCATTTTTCACTAGCATTTGATATGATATTTGAAAATGAATCCCTCAGTTATGTTCAACTCTCTGTTGATGTGTTTGACAAGGCAAGGGTAATTTTAACAACATCTTCTACAATAAGTTATGATGGAACAAAAAGCCTATAGATTTTATATCTCAGTAGTAATGAATTTGATTTCTAAATCACTAAAAGGAGCTTCCATTTAATTCTGGACAATCTAACTTGGTAATATTCAAATATATATTATATTGGTATATGCTCAGAATTTGTGAGAGGAATAAAATATTAGAAGAGAAAGGGCCTATTTAAAATTAATTCTGAGCAAGGTACAGTGGTATACACCTATAATTCCAGTGAATCAGGTGGCTGGCACAGTAAAATGGTAAATTTGAGTTCAACCTCAGCAATTCAATGAGACTCTGTCTCAAAATAAAAAAATAGTACTGGGAATGTAGTTAATGATAAAGTACCTCTGGGTTCAATCCCCACTACTGCTACTACTACTGCTACTAAATAAATGAATTCTAAAAGAATAAATTTTATTCTATTGCAAGAACAATAAAGTATTTTAAGAAACCTAAAGCAGATACTTAAATTTTTAGTGTAATGCCTTATGAAATTTTTAACTGTTAATTATACTTAATGACTATTATTGACTTTAAGAGTAAATAAAACCTAACATTTTATTCATTTGGAAATAGTTATTGTTTATAAATTTCCAAATACATATTACTAAGTTGGCATAAGACATAATACTTTCCTACTGTAATATATTTGTTCAATGTGAAGATACACATTAATAAATAATCCCATAAATGATAACTTTTCATTAAAATCCTTCTATGGGGGAAAATAGAGTTCTTACCTCATCTTGGTATAGGGGAGATTCTCTTCCCCTTTCCTAACCCCTTTTCCTTTAACTTTAGCTGAGATTTTAAGGATGAGTCAAGGTAGCAGTGATATTGAATAGATGCAAACCAATCAGATTATACACAGCCTTGAGGGATACATGTATCTAGTCTTGTTACTTTCTTTAGAAAAAGTAAGAGCTAGAGGAAGAGAGGGAGGAAGGGAAGAAAGAAAATTCAATATTAAGCCCCTGGTCATCAAAAAATGAAATCATTCAAAGACCACTAGATAACAGAATGGAATAAAAAGCTGAAGATTTCATTCTCAGAAAGTATCAGAACTATATTAGTTTCCTAAGGAAACTATAACATAAGTACTACAAACTGAGCAGCTTAAACAACAGAAATTTATTATCTCACACTTTTGGAGGGAAGAGGTTCAAGATCAAGGCTTCAGCAGGGTTAATTTCTTCTAAAATCTATGGAAGAAAATCTGCTTCATGCCTCTCTTCTAGCTCCTGGTGATTTGATGTCAATCCTCGCCATTCTTAGCCTTCTCCTCTACCAGCTTCTCATTATTCATCTCCACATGATGTTGTCTATGTGTATGTATCATCCTAAGTGAAATAAGCCATCCCAAAAAAACCAAAGGCTGAATATTTTCTATGATATGTGGCTGCTAGTGTAATTTTTAAAAGAGCAAATTAATTCCAAGGTAGTTCTAATAATAACTTAAGAGTAAAATGGATAACTTAAAGTAAGATTATGATAAGCTCAAAACTAATCACATTGTATTATGGAATAAAATCCACATGATTTTGATTCTGCTGAAAGACATTTTTCTTTCTTTTTTTCTTTCTTTCTTTTTCTTTTTAGTAGAGATGCTGAAGTCACCAATGGCTATTGCTATTGATACTGAAGATTTCTTGACTATGATATCAGTTGAATTCATAACTTTTTTGAGGCTTAGCATGATTTACCACCCTCACCCTGGATTCTGACACCATGGGATGCTCTATTCTTACAAAAATATAGGCAGATTTTAAAGAAAGGCCCTTTTACCAGTATCCCAGGTCTAGAGAGTCACTAAAACGTGACTTAGGTGCTTCTGATTTCTTCACCCATCTAAGATTCACAATCTGTCTGGTAGTTAGGTGGGCTGCACAGTACCTTTAACCTAGAATTCTATTTTTCAAATATTTTTATTTCTTCCTTATCATCAGGAATCAAAAAATCAAATTTAAATGAGTACAGTGCACTAGAAGAGGGTCTCTGTAGAGACTGATGGAACTCCAGCAAATTGAAGCACACCTGTCCCATCAGAAGCAGACAACAGCAGTGTTGCCACATAACAATAGGAGCTCAGTGTTGTCCAATCTTTTAAAAAAACAGTGGAAATAAAAGTGTTTATGTAGACTTGTTGGCACATAAATCAACTGTTTTTAAAAACACTGCACAGTTCAAAACTATGAGGGCCAAATAAAGCATGTCGACAGGCCAGATCCAGGCTGCCAGCTGCCAGACTGCATCCTCTGTTCTGCAGGATGCACAGACATCTCTGGCCAATTCATGTCTTTAAGCACGAGCCAACTTTGAATTGGGGTTTTCATTATTCAACCCAGAATCCAGCTCCAGCTAATCCATTAAATTCAAAAATCTCAAAAAAGTGTAGCCATATCAATAAATAAAGCATAATTACAATTTTGTTACATCTGTCTTACTTATTAGGCCTTCTAAATCAATTCCCTCATTTTTTTAGACTTTTTGATTAATCAAATTGGCAAACTCTTGAAACCGGTATGTGTGTAATCTTTCATTCCCTCCTCTGATTTTGCGCTTCAGTGCCCTGGCAATGCAGTTTGGATTCTGCTTACTAATAAGCAACAGTATGGGCACAAAGGGAAATGTTAGCTTTCTCCTGTAAGGAAGGGAGGGTTTTCTCTAGCAAACAATGTGCCAATAGGGAGGTTCAGATGACTTTGTCTTTGGTACACTCCATGTCTATTCCTCTAAACATTTCTAAACATTTATTCTAGTGATATCTATCAGTTATTGATTATTTCCTAACTTGCACACGAGACTTGATAAAGTTATGAATTCAACTGATATCATAGTCAATAAATCTTCAGTATCAATAGCAGTAGCCAGTTAGTGACTTCAGCATCTCTGCTGAAAAAAAAAAAGAAAGAAAGAAAAATGTCTTTTAGCAGAGTCATAAAGCATGTGGATTTCATTCCATGATACAATGTGATTAGTTTTGAGCCTGTCATAGTCTTACTTTAAGTTATCCAACTTACTCTAAGTTATTATTAGAACTACCTTGGAATTCACTCTTTTAAAAATTACTCTAGCATTCCACATATCAGAGAAAACTTTTGGCCTTTGGTTATCAGAGATTGGCTTATTTTGCTTGGCACAATATTTTCCAGCTCCATCCATTTACCAGCAAATGCCATAATTTTATTCTTCTTTAAGGCTGGGTAATATTTCAGTGTGTGTGTGTGTGTGTGTGTGTGTGTGTGTGGTGTATCACATTTTCTTTATCCATTCATCTGTTGAAGGGCATCTAGGTTGGTTCCATAGTTTGGCTATTGTGAATTGAACTGTTATAAATACTGATGTGGCTGCATCACTATAGTATGCTGATTTTAAGTCCTTTGGGTTTAAACCAAGGAGTGAGATAGCTGGGCCACATGGTTTTCCATTTCAAGTTTTCTGAGCAATCTCCATACTGCTTTCCATAATATTTGCACCAATTTGCAGTCCTACCAGCAATGTATGAATGTGTCTTTTTTCCCCACATCCTTTCCAACAATTATTATTTGTATTCTTGATAATAATTGCCATTCTGATTGAAGCGAGATGAAACCTTAGTTTTGATTTCTCTAATTGCTCATGAAGTTGAATATTTTTTCATATATTTATTGATTGCACGTCTTCTGTGAAGTATCTGTTCTGAATCAGACATTATTACCCTATGTACATATATGATTACACAACCAGTGTGATTCTACATCATGTACAACCAGAAGACTGACAAATTATACTCCATTTATGTATTATGTGTCAAAACACATTCTACTGTCATGTACACCTAATTAGAATAAATTTTTAAAAAAATAAAAGAAATAGTGACCTCAACAAGAAAAATAAAAAAAGAGATAGAATAGGATTAAAATAGAGACAAAAAAATTATTCTATGGCAGCAAATGCTTAGGTCTCAGTGCTTCACTTACATAGTTTCAGGTTACATTTTGTCTATTGGGCTGTTGGTTCCCTTTTGCATAATATGAATTGGAGCATCACTATCTCAAAATGAAAAACAATTCCAATTTTCAGGACAAAATTATAACCAACTAATCCATTCTCGGGAAGCAATTTTTGTATTTGTTAGGCTTCTTTGGTTGCAAGCCACACTAGTAGCCAAATTAGTTTAATGCTGATAGAGACAGAAGAATTCTAGTTGGACATGCATTTTGAAAGTTTAACTCAGCTTACCAAAAAACGCAAACATCCTTATTTCACCATAATTTAACACATTCATAAGTCTTCATTTCTCCTGAATTATTTTTCTTTTAAAGGTAGTAAATAAATTTTAGAAGTCATGATTTAATTTATTTTTAAAAGTATCTTTTTGGTTAAAGTACTCAAATTATTATTATTATTATTATTACCACCACTAGAGATTGAACTCAGGGGTACTTGACTACTGAGCCACATCTCCAGACCTCCCTATTTTGTATTTTTATTTAGAGTCAGTCTCACTGAGTTGCTTAGCACCTTGCCATTGCTGAGGCTGGCTTTGAACTCACGATTCTCCTGTCTCAGCCTCCTAAAGTGCTGGGATTACAGGTGTGTATTACTGTGCCTGGCTGTACTTAGTCAAATTTTGAAGCCTCTTGTGTCCTTCCCTCTGGTGTCTGTGCTTAGGGAATTCTACTTTCATGGGAGTATGTCTAGTCATTGCCCTCAGTTTTCAGTGGTCTCTAATTAAGATGTAACATGTCCTTGCAGTTTTTTTAGTTTCTTTTGATGGCAGCATTTATTTGCTAAAGTTTATTGAAGAATAAACTCTGGGGAAGAGCAGAGAACAGGTTTCTCATTTAATTCTAAATTTCTGTCACATGACCTCAAAGTCTTCCTATATGAGATGCTTCTGAGGTCCAGCTCATGTCTTAAGAGCTCACATTTAATTTCAGCCATAATAGAAGTCGACAGTTTACACATGGGCTTTAAATCATTTCATGGCTCTAGCACTCCACCACAGACACACTGCCACATTTCATTCTTTCTACTGCCCATGATGAGGCCAGCCAATAAGATTATTTATATATAAATATATATATGCATATACATATATATACACATATATATACATATATACATATGTATACATATGTATATACACACACACACACACACACACACATATATATATGAACACCTCAGAAATACAGGGGAATTAACACTCTCAGGAATAATTCTTGACCACTGAGTGATGGAAGGCAATGATTGACATGCTTCTGCCTCCCAGCCTTAGAAACACAGTTAATTCTAGAAGGCAATTGCTAAGTATCTCAGGAAGTTGTGGCAAAATAAAGTCCTCATTGCCCACAACAGGAACTTCAATAATGCACTCTTATATTGGCTTTTCATTTTCCCTTTCTCACTCTCCCTCATTCCTCTTCCTACTCCTGAGGATCTGCTTGCTAATGAAGAAGTTGCATACAAGTCTTGAAAACCCAAGTTAAGACTCTTCTCCTCTGTCACTGCAGCATATTAATGGTCATCCCCTTCCAGAGCAAAATGAGATCATTTTCATGTCATATTGTCTCTATTCTCTAGCTGATATTAAAACTCCAGACTCATTTCAAGTTTACTTTCTACTACATAAAGACATCCTTGGAACTGTCTCTGAGAAAGAGAAAAATTTTTCTCAGTCTCAAGAGCTGAATTCTTGAAATTGGAAATTGAGTTTCATGACCTTTGGTATTCCTGTGAGATTTAAAACCTACCTGTTGAACTCTGAAGCTGAACATTCACTTCTTCATCTTCAGTGTTTCTGTCCTCACCCTGAAGTAACAGGTGCTTCCATTTCAAAAGATAGAGCACCACAAGCTAAGAAGAGAATCATGGGGATTTTTTTTAAACTGTCAAAATATGATCCTGATACATTTTTTAAATTCAAATATAGGAGGAAGTTCAGATTCAGACTGGAATGTGATGAGAAGAAACTATAAGGAGTGGAACTGGAAGCCTGGGCTACTTTTTCAAAAACCTTAAGGGAAAAGGTAAGGCTGCATAGGATAACAGGTCCACCTGTGGCTTATTTGAGCTGTTTCCTTGTTTCAATTATTCTCTTAACTATTCTAGGTGCTAAGCAGATAGTGGGGAAAAATAAGAAAAGGCAAATATCTCTGCTTTTATGGAGTATGGTATAAATAGGCTCTTTGTGGCTACCAGAGGTGAGCTACCCTCTCAGGAACCACATTCCCACCTACTTCCATACAGATGTGGCTATGTTATTGGGTATCATATTGGAATTAAAATGGAATTTGGTCATTTCTGTGCTATAACCTTCATGACAGGATTCCAGAATGACTTCAAAAGCTGGAATTTCAAGAGAGCAAAGCTTTTGCCAGCTTGGGACAATGAATGACTATGTGGAACACAAAGACCTCTCAAACCACTGACCATAAAGATAGTTAAACATGTATGTGAACCATGTTAGCCTACTAAAATGTGGAGATTTACTTGTCACAACAGTTCCTGTTGCCCTAATATGTGGGACTTGTATTTTAATAGAGGAAGAAACAAACAAAGATAAATAAATAAAACATATTTTGCTGTCAATGGAATAAAAGAATTAGTTAAGCAGGAATCTAGGAATGACAGATGCAGTCAGAGGAACAGCAAGAGGAACTGCCTCAGTTGCAAGCATGCTGGCATGTTTAAGGAAGTGATAAAAACCATTATTGTCGGGGAAGAAATTAAGTCAATGTAACTAGAAACATAATTTGTAATGACAGCAAATTATGTAGGGTCCTCTATATCATTATGAGGACTTTCACACTGAATGTAATGGAAAGCTTTCAGATTATTTTGAGTATGATTTGTCTTGAGTTTCGCCACATTTTTC
Source organism: Xerus rutilus (assembly GCA_028644305.1). Classification (NCBI taxonomy): domain Eukaryota; kingdom Metazoa; phylum Chordata; class Mammalia; order Rodentia; family Sciuridae; genus Xerus; species Xerus rutilus. The sequence continues at coordinate 49,930,788 of CM053401.1, read as the reverse complement.
TGTTTGCTTCTGCATTGATTGAATGTAGGTTGGAGGTATACAGAGAGAGATCAATCAAGAGATTTCAGATGGGAAATAATTGTGATTTTGATAAGCATGAAATGACTCTGGAGATAAGGTAACAATTTGTATCCTCTGTATATTTTGAAAACAGAGTCCAAGATCTGAGCAGTGAGAGAGAGAGTCAAAGATGACTGCAAGATTTAGTCCTGAGAATCTACATGAGAGAACTTGTCATGCACTACACTAAGGAACGCAGCTGCACAGATTTGAGTGATGAAGCCTATGAGGAGCTTGGCTTTGAACCTGTGAAATTTAGGACACACATTAAATATATCAGTGGGGGGAATAGGTAGGTAGCTTTGTGAGTATAGAGGTCAAGAGAGAGATTTGTGCTGAAGGTATTCATTTGGGAGTTGTTAGCTTATGTTCAAAACTCTGACTCCTGATAAAAATCCCAAGGAAGTGAATTTAGAAAGAGGCAAGAAATCCAGATAGTAATCCCTGAGCAACCCACACTAGAGGTGGGGGAGATGAGAATCAGCACAGGAGAGTGAGAAGGCAAAACCAGAAAGTTAGTGGGAAGATCAGACAAGTGTCACATCACAGAAGAGAAGAAAAGTGGCTCAAGGGAGAGACCAATCAACTAAGACAAATATTGCTGAAATGTCAAGAAATATCACAACTGAGAACTAAATGCTAGAGTCAAAAATGCAGATTGATGATCTTAAGACAACAGGTGGATAAGAGCAAATGAGTGAAATAAATGAGAAACAAAAATAACAACACTCTGCACAGGAGTTTTTCCATGAAGTTAGAAGAGAAAAAGAGCAAGTTGCTGGAAATACACAAGAAGGGGTGGTTTTGAGGAGGAAAAAATAATAGTCTGCTTAGATAAGGATAAGAATGATTGAATAGAGAGCAAAATTATCACTTATTTTGTATGGATTCATAATTAATAAAATTAGCATAAACAATGTATAAACATGTATGACATATTTAAATATTATATTTAAAATTGAAAAATGCATGTTGCATGCTTAACTGTGAAGGGTTTGAATGATAAAAATACATTGAAGATAAATGAGAGAGGGGGAATGCTTGATAGCTTAGTGCTCCTGAGAAGGTGAGGTATTATCTAATCCAGAGCATGCACGGAAGGAGATAAAATTCCTCCCTAACAGGAGGAGAGGAGGCAGAAAGGGTTGACAACAGCACAGCAGTGGTGGAGAGAGGGATAGGAACATAATGAGGCAGGTAATAATATCTGAGGGCTTCTACTTCTCTGAAATAAGGCATAAAATTTACTGACAATGATGTGAGGGTAAGGAAGAGTGAGTAATTTAAAGAAAAGACAGCCTGAAACCCTGTCTGGGTACACAGGAAAGTGTCCCTCCCTATAGGCTAAAGTCCTCACTGCTATTAAAGTTACAGAGGGACCATTCATTTAGCTTTTTTCAGATTTGGCTATGTTGCATAATTAGAGAAGATAGAATTGTATTAACTCAGAGATGGTAAAATGTAATTTTTACAAATTTAAAGATTAAATAAGACAAAGTACATGATATACCTATTCTATCATCTAGCATATAGTAGCCATGCTGTAATATTTCACTTTCCTACATCCTTCATTAGCTTTCCACCATAATAAACAACTGAGGTGATCCACGTATAAAGAGGAGAGGTTTTTTTGGTTCACAGTTTTGGAGGTTTCAGAGCATAGGTGGTTGGTCCTGGTGCTTTGGGGCCTGGAGCAAAGAAGCACATCATGGTATCAGATCTTTTCCTTCACCCAGTTTACTCCCTCCTTCCCTCTCTCTCTGGCTAAACACACGTTGGCCTAACATAGGATTGCATGTATTGAACTTATTCAAAGATTTTCTTTTTAAGTTCCTTACTTAAAATTTCAAAAGTAGGCAGTGCACAGTGGCACATGCCTACAATTTCAGCAACTAGGGAGGCTAAGGCAGGAAGATTATGAGCTCTAGACCAGCAGCAGCAACTTAGTGAGGCTCTGAACAACCTGGCAAGTCCCTGTCTCAAAACCAAATTAAAAAGGGCTGAGGTCGTAGCTCAGTGGTGAAGCACCCCTGAGTTTAATCCTGAGTATACCCCCCAAAAAAATTCAAAAGTAGTTAAACATAATGTAGTATCAGGCAATATATGATTGTAAATTTAATCACTTTTAACTCACTGAGAGTTAAATACTTTTGTTTTGAGGATATTATTATCATTGATAGAAAATATCAGCATGCATGAATGTGTATGTTTTGTTATGTTTCCCTTATGGACCTCCTGGCATATGGGAACAAGGTAGGTAACAATATATCTGATATTTATTTTTGCTCCACCTTTAGTTTGCAACTACCAATGCTTTCTTGACCTTCAACTTATTATTTATAACTCTTCAACTACTGTAATTCTTCATGCTCAATGGTTTGACAATAAATAAAAGAACAAGAGAAGTATTTATTTTATAAACTTCTATATCCGGGACAGTAGCAAAATTTCTGAGAACTGAGTGAAATAAGCCAAAGATCAAATTTAGTCCCAAAGCTAGAATTTCCTGCTTTTCTGAAGCCAATAGTCTAGAGAAGGCAAATGAGGGACAGAGGGAAGGAGGGAAAGAAGAAGAGAGGGGAAAAGAGAGAGAGAGAGAACATGAATATGTGAGAGAGAAAGACAGGAAGAGAGGTCTTTTATTTTCAATTTCAAGAACTTCACTTCTCACAGGGAAATGACTCAGAAAATAAAAAAATTTTAATAGTATAAATAATATATTGCTCTATCACAGTGTTGGTAAGCACAAGCTCAAAATACAGAGAAAAGAAAGTTTTACAAAGAAATACATGTCAAAGAATCAACTCTTCTGTTTTTAGCTAAATTTTATTCAAGATAAAAATGGTTGAAATATTCTCCTTTGGACATGGAGAAGTTAACAGTGAAACAGCTGTTAGAAGGAAGATTAGCAGCAGGTTAAAAATATTTGAGAAATAATCCTTCTGTATGTGGAGATAAAAAGAAAAATCAAATGTTCTTGCCCTGAGCCATTTCTCTATTTTAGGAAGAGACAATAACAAGAACCCAGAGAGAAAACTCCAAGTAAGATTTGTTCATTCACTCATTCAACTGAAAAGGTTGAATGCTAGTTATTGGGGAACTGAAGGTGAACAAGAAAGAAAAGGTCTTGACTCTTGTGAGGTTTATACTTTAATTGGTAGAAGAAACTTAATAAACAACAAGTAAATAAACTAAAGTAGTTTCAAATAATATGAGCTTTTGTGAAAATGATAAAGCATGACATGACAGAGACCCTCTAAGAAGGTCCTTCTAAAAGAAGGTAGTAAAGCAAGTTTTCCCTAGAAGATGACATTTCGGCTGAAACTTGAAAGAAAAGAAATAAGTCATGTAAAGATCTGAGGCCAGCATTCCAGAAAGACAACAAAAATGTTGAAGACCTTAAGACAGGAATAGAAATATAAGGATGTAATAGCTACCTATTGATAGATAACAAATTTTCACAAAACATAACTACTTTAAAAAAATACATATATTATCTCACAATTTCTGTGGGTAAGAAATCCAAGCTCAGACTAGCAGTCTTTCCTCTCAGGGTCACTCACAGGATGGTCATCAAAATGTTTACCTAATCAGCAATCATGTCAAAGTTCTGCTATCATATACTCTGCTTCCAAGTTTATTTGGTAGTCACTGGCATGAGTCGGTTCCCTGTGGCTAGTAGTCTTAGGAACTCAGTTTCTAGCCACATGGATATGTCTAGAGCAACTCACAACATAGCAACCAGCTTCTAGCCAAAGAGGAAGACATAGAAGTCAAAGCCATTTATAGCCTGATCTCAGAAGAGATGTTTCATACTTTTGCCATATTCTATCCATGAGCAGCTGTCAGTAGGGGCAGTTTATGTAAGAAGAGGGAATTCTGCAGGAGTTTGAAATTCTGGAGTTAAGAATCATTGTGAATGGCATTAGAACTAGCCTATCACTCCTACTATATAAGCACTCAGACAGGTTGAAGAAGACGTGAAGTTGTGATACCAGAAAGAGAAATACATAGTTGAATGATACTTGGATAGATCCAAAATGAGCTAATCTCCTAAGAAAGAAACATTTGCAGAGTATACAAAGATAGTGCAAAGAGAGACAACACTGCTTAACTTGCACAAATTTTCAATGATAGCATCAACACTTCAAGTTTTGCTCAATATTTATTAAACACTAATTACATGTATATTGGAAATATATTTCTTACTTCAGAGGTAACAGAATTGTTTGTCCCTTCCAATACCAATTCCCTCTCTCTCATTTGGCCTCCAAAAATTTTTTTAAAAAATGAAAAATGCTTGAATAGATCAAGTTTAGCTCAGATACAGCCAAAGCAGTTTGACTAGAAGGCAAGAGTTAGTCCACTCATATTTTAGTCAGGGGGTAGGTGAACCAAAATAATTTGGAATTCTACTACATCAAAAGACTGAGTGTACTGCATGCAAGGTTATCTGCTTTGAGCAGGTCATTTACCTTCACTGAGCCTTGATTTCCTAGTACGTTATAGTAAGATAAAAATAGTGATAATATTAATTCCTACTTCAAAGGATTGCTGAAGAAAAATCAAGTAAGTATTATCATTTTGTAAGCTATAATACAGTGTGCACTTTTAGGAAGTTGGACTTAAAAAGTATTTAATTCAAAGAAACTGGTAAATAATATGCTTAGAAAAGTTTACAAGATTTTGAATGTTAGTACTCATTTCTCCCCTACACAGAAAAAGAGAACAAGCTGACCCAGTTTTCTTCAATTCTCAACACTCTTAAATGTAAAGTTAATTTTTTATACCTTTAACTCATTGTTTAGACCATGGAATAACTAAAAACTGACAGTAATTTGGGAACTCTGAAAATTCTTATAAGATACATTTGTTTACCAAATCACAGTGAAGTAGAAGATCACAGAAGAGTTAACCTGAGAACGAAAGAAAGGCAGAGTGTGATGTGCATTGGAAGAAACATTAAAATGAGCTCGTTCTTATCAGAAGAAAACACTTCTTATTTTAAAACAGATGTGTCCTATAATTACCGAAGCTGAAATATAACTGTAATCTACTACCATAAGGTAAGATTTCCATCTTTATGTGACATGAAAAATGTACCAAGCAAAGACTTCCCCATAAACAAAATTGCTTCCTTCAACTCATACTTTAATGCAAGGTATCAATCATGTGGCGAATTTTATTACTCAGAATTTAGCTTTGTTTTTTGACAGATTGCTTGCATTCAGCATGAAGTACAATTGTATATCATCCCTGTTATATACACATATGAATTTGTGGACCCTTTTTTATTTTTAAAAGAATATTATAAATGAGAAGAAATACCTGGTGAGGCAGAATTAGTTTGACATCGACCATTTTAACTCGGTGCTGTGGTAATGTGTCCTTATTTATCCACAGTAGGTCTGAGACTACAGACTTCACGTAAGACATCAGGAGATAGCAGTGTCTCATGACTAGATAAAGGAATCCTCTATTTTTGATGTCAGTTTTTTTCCTCTTCACATGCCTCTATTTGTAAAACCATGCTTATTTTGAATAAAAAGGCAGTAATTACATCAATACAATGCATTGACTAGACAGTAGAGGCTGCATGTTTATATATGGCAGCAAGACCACCAATAGTATTTTTTTATGTAATAATTAATCTACTATGACTTACATGAAGTAGTGAAAACTACGCTTATGCTATTCATGGTCAGGAGATCATACACTGTGCAAGTAGCCCAAGTTTAAGAGAAACTACAATGATCCATATTATTCAGTCTTCCAGGAATTTAGTATTCCTTGAACACACAAATATAAGAACAGCAATGCATATTAAAATGAAGATGTAGAGCCATGAAATGGAGAATTCACAGCTAAAGGTGCCATAAAATTCATAGTCCATTTCTACCTAGGAAAAGTATAAAGAATTTCTAGTGCTGTCCTTTACAGTGCCAAATTGGGAATGATGTTTGCTGAAGTTGTGGTAGATATGGAATCCTACTGGATTCCAGCTGCCTATGAATAAGTTGAATACTTCATAAACCTTTTAACTTACATGTGATGAAAAATACATGCTAGTTTAAACTCCCTTAGAACTTTAAATTAGCCACTGCAGTACATTCGGCTGCACGGCCCAGTATTCCTAAAACCATCAAATGCTACAATGAAAATAAGTTCTGTGGTTCCTTAAAAAAAAAAAAAAAAAAAAAAAAACTTAACTGAAACTCTTATGAGACTTTTCTTCCCCTGAACAAAATGCTTAATTTCCAGGGCTGCTGTAGCTGTCATACTGCTGGGGATAATTTTTGTTATTGAAAATAAAGGATAAAAGCCTGATCCCAATGCAATCAAATTTAACTTGGGATAAGTGACTAAGAATCACATTCAAATGCTTACAAGTGGAGACACTTTGAGATAACTCATCTCTGCGTAATCCCTACTTATATGTGCTTATACAGATGAGTCTCATTTCCATGGTTTTACTTTAATATTCTTTTAACAATGATAAAATGAAATAAAAGAGCTGCTAAACACCCATCATTGTTGCTTTGAGAAGCTTGGTTTAAACACTTGACTGTTAAGCGTCATCGGCTCAGCGTCTGCATGTTCAAGTGTTCAGCTTCTCTTAAGGATGAGTCTCATCAAGCTAAACATCCAATGGTGTTGAAATTTGGTTGTCAAGGCTAGGTCTAGATTCCATAAAGGTGCTTTCCTTTCCCCCTATTAAGAAAAATCCAAATTTTTTTCTTTTATCTAATTAGTAATCTGAATTCTTCTGGAACCTTCATAGTCTCTTAAAATCCTGACCACCACGTGAAACGAGTATTTAACCCTCTTCCTTGTGGCCACAGGATGAAGTTTCCACAATGACAAGTTTACATTCCCAAGTTAGTCTCCAGAAAAATATTTCCATTAGTAACACTTAGAAACACATGTTGTCATATAACAGTTTAACCTGAACACTATTCTGAGTGGTCATTTGCTAACATTGGGAACTAGTATATGATCTCATAATTTACCCAGGGTAAAATATTCTCCACTTAGTATTGAAGTTACAGAATATATATGTCATTTACAAAGTGTTAACAAATATGAGCAGTTTGACATATATCTCAATATCAAATCTACTTTCTCTAGTTTTTGTGAAGATTATAATTACGTTTATTGTCATGCTATACTCTGTTAAGACTTGTATGTATATTATTTTAGCATATGTATAAAGAACCTAAACAATGCCTTGCATTCAAAAGGAACTCAGTAGTGGCATTTATCATTATCTGTCTGCATCACACATTACCTTTGGTAAACTATCTGCTTAAATTCCTTACCAGTGTGTCAATTACATTATGCACTATATAAAGGCATAGGTAAAAACCCACTCTATGTAATACTAGTGGTACACATAATAGCTTTAACCTATGATGCTCTATTGCTTGGTTTAAGTCTCTCAAGGGTACATATTTGTGTGAAACTAACTATTCTTTTAGAGAAACAAAATTATGATAATACTAGGTGTAGTGGTATTAACCTCACTTCCTGGATGAAGAAACTGAAGCCAACAAGGTTTTAACATGTCCAAAGTCAAGAAAATAATAAATGGCATAGTGAATTTCAAAATAACACTCCCTGATACCCCCAACCCTAGAATTTAACTACCGCAATGCACTTTTTTTTTTTCATTTTTGTGGTGCTAGGAATTGAACCCAGGACCTCACACATGCTTACAGACAAGTGTTCTGCCATTGGGCTACACCTTCAGTCCTATTTCTTACTTTTTAAAACAGTGATATAATGTGAAAAGGAATAAGTCCCCCAAATTTTATTATTTATGAAGAACTAACTTCAAAGAGCATTAAAATCTTTATAATCTTTAGGGATTTTCTATCTGAAAGAAAATCCTAATGAAAAACATGGTTGGAATAGTATCAGAGCAACCCATACCATTTCTCCCCGTGCACTACCAAGCCCATGGTAAATATCAGTAATACATTTCAACATACTTCCTTCTGAGTCCAAAAGTTGCCTTGGAAATTCTGTGAGCACCATGCTCCAGGCAGTTGCTCAAACAATGAGAACTAGCACATAGGAGAGACCTCTCATTCTACCCCTATGTCTTCTTATTTTTGTTAATAGTATGGAAGGAATTATGGATACATTTTCAGCCAATATTTGTTGAAGGCCCACTGTTTATCAGGCAGTATGCTAAATATTGGGACAAGCATGGTACTCTTCATCACAAAACTCACAGGCTACCAGGAAAAAAATAGATTTATTTATTTATTTATTTATTTTTATTTTTTTGGTACTGGGGATTGAACTCAGGGGCACTTGACCACTGAGCCACATCCCCAGCTTTATTTTGTGTTTTATGTAGAGACAGGGTCTCACTGAGTTGCTTAGCGCCTCGCCATTGCTGAGGCTGGCTTTGAACTCGTGATTCTCCTGTCTCAGCCTCCCTAAGTGCTGGGATTACAGGCTTGCGCCACCGTTCCCGGCTAAAAAATAGATTTAAAAATAAAAATCAACCATTACCATGCTGCAAAGAGTTACATAGAAAAGATATATTTATCAAGTAAAGAGGAAAATCAATCAGATTTCAAAATGTAGGTGGTTGTGAGGAATAATTCCAAGGCAAAGGGATACTTGAGTTAATTTTCAACAACAAGCAAGATTTTGTCAAGGAAAGTTGTCGTAGGCTGAGAAAAACAGCATACAATGGGTTGCTTAAGAATGTATGTCAACGGGCTGGGGTTGTGGCTCAGTGGCAGAGAGCTTGCCTAACACATGTAAGGCACTGGGTTCAATAAATAAAGGTATTGTGTTCATCTACAACTAAAAAAATATTAAAAACAAATAAAATTTAAAAATAATAGTAAAACAATAAAAATTAAAAAAGAATGTATGTCAATACGTGAGGCTAGAAAGGTAAACAAAGTCAGATTATGAGGACTTCGTTAGAGTCTGTCTTTTATCTGAAGGACATGGGGAGACATTTAAACATTTTAAACAGATACATGAGACAAGCACTATTATATTTTGTAAAGCACCTTACCTATGCCAAAGCTAATACACTGGAAGGGAGCAATGTTTAAGTACCAGATTTTTCTGTTGCTGGACCTTTAAAATTCTAAGTAAAAAGTGATGGAAAACCTGAAGCAAGTAAGCATGGACAGAAAAGCACTGATTAGACAGACATTGAAGAAGCAGATTTATAGGAATTGGAGATTAATTGGAGGTGGTACTGCATGGGACCTGGGGGGAATCTATGAGGAAGCTTAGATCTCTAGTTTGGGAAAATCAATATATGATGATCCCACTTAGTAAAAGAGAGATCACAAGAGAAGGCAGGGCTTTGAGTGGAAGGTGATGAACTCAGTTTGGTATAGTTAAGTTTGACATGGTATAGTGCTTTCATACAGCAGAACTGTACACTGCAGCTCGAAATAAAGATCTGAGGCACAGAAGACAATAGATTTAACTTCTAGGTGACAGATAAGAACAGAAGCACAGATGAACTATACAGAGAAAGTATGCTGAGCCATAAGAGTTCCTGTATTAGTTTGTAGGAGGTATTGTACCACAGTGGTTATGACAGTGAGTACTGCAGCCAGACTGTCCTGGTTCAAATCCTGTTTCCAACACTTACTATGTGTTAAGAAAAATTTCTTAACCACTCTGTGGAGTATGCCTCAGTATCCTCATATGTAAAATGTGGATAATAATAATACCTACTTAATAGGGTATTTTGAAATGTTCTGTCAAGTCTGAGAACATGCTAACACATGTAATAAATATTAGCTACTGCATCAGTAGGATAAATGTTGACCAAAAAATATATAGATTTTCCTTATTCTTAAGATATTTCAATTTAAAAAAAGACATACAAACACACAAATAATAAAAATGATAGGTCTCATATGATTAGTGAGTGTGGGAAGGATACAGAAGATAATTAATGTTGTGGCAATAAGGATTTACTTCACATGGGTCAATGACAATCATGGGGACCAATCAGTGGGATCAGTAATCACTGGCAGCAGTTTGGAAACCCTAGATAGGTGTTAGTAAAGACAAACACTGCCTAATAAATAATTTTAAGTCCAGTTCTGCAAATAAGCTTCATTTCTAATGGGTTGTCTTTTAATAAATCATGAAAAGGTTCAACTCAAGATGAAAACATTTTTTCAAACAGCATGATTCCTTAAAAATGTGAAGAATATCCTGAGAAAGGTGGACTCCACATTTTTTATCATTTTTCTAACAGATTACCCAGTGATAATAGGCAGAAGTCACAAAGAAACAGACACAAAAGAGAGCACCTAAAATCAAACCTATTCATAGATAGAGATGATATAGATGCAGATGTAGATATAGACACATATATAATTTAGTGTGATAAAAAATATTAAATATTTGTACTTTGTTTAAAAAATCTTTCTCTACCTAATTTTTTTTAAATAATGTTTCTAGTTATAGATGGACACAATACCTTTATTTATTTATTTTTATGTGGTGCTGAGGACCGAACCAAGTGCCTCACATGTGCTGGGCCAGTACTCTACCACTGAGCTACAACCCCAGCTCTCTACCTAAATTTTTTTAAATGACTCTTTCATAATTCTTTTGGGATTGTATGTTTTTCTCTAAATAGGCCGTCAAGTTGTTTTTGTGTATGATAAAAGTATTTTAATTTGTTTTCCCATCTGGTAAACCCATCAGTCACCTTTATTGACCAAGCCATTTGTTTCCAGTGTTCTGTGAGGATCAGCTAAATCCCTGACATTCCAGTAATTAGCATTTCATTTTTTTCACCTTAATTAGATTGTAGTGTTTTGTATTGATTGAAATAAAAGGCGGTGACTCATATTTTCCATATGGTAAAGACAAGAAAGACTGAAAAAATCAGAAATAAATAAATAAGTGATTAATCAAGGCTCTAGGCATCTCCTTGAGCTCAAAGACGCAGTTAAATAGGGAAACAATAGTGAAAGTTGTTGCCAAATAGGATACGACATGATTAACAATTTCAGAAAAACAGCACTTCTAAATTATGGTAAATCTAATGCATGGTCATGGGGCTAGATAGTTGAAATGACATGAAGGCAAAGGTTAAGAGAGATTGGGACAGTGGGAAACTTAAAGCAAAGGTATTTACAAGTATCTACACTCTGACATTAACATCACTCAAGAAAACATCTGGAATAGCCAGCTATTTATCCCATCATATAAAAATATACATGAACTCTATTAAATGTCAGTTTTCTAAATAATAAAAAAGATACACATTTTCAATAAGAAATAGACAATTTTAAATCCATTAAGCCCTTCAAATTTATTTCATATTTTCAAATGGGAAAATGGATAATAATAAAAAATAGCATTTTAAAAATCTGATAAAGATGAATGAAGAAATAAAATTTCAAATTAATAATTAACATTTTTTGAGTATCTTGTTTCATTTACAAGATCTTTCATTTACAAGATACTGATGTGCTTTACAAGTGTTACTACATTCAGTATTGTAGGCTGTAGAGCAAGGACTCAAACTCAACTTATAGACTCAAACACGTATCTCTGATACTTTCCCTACATACCTACTTTCATCTGCAATACAAATTTACAGAGTGAGCTAAGTACAATGTTTTGGTGAATAGAAACTTCACTTATTAAAGAATATTTTCACATTACCCTGTAGGATTATTTTACTCAGTAGCATTTCAGAGTAAATTACAGCACTATGAAACATTTACAATGAATTTTCTTCATATTATACCTCCATTGAACTTCCCTCTAATTAATTAAAAATCTCATCAGGAGATAACCTTTACTTTGACACAGCATCTTTCAAAATTTATTTCTGAAACTCCATTTATTTTATGTTCTAATATCAAGTTAGAAAAGTTTAGACTAGAAATAAAAAGATTGAATTAATTAGTCAACAATGATTAATTAGACATTTATCCAAAGTGAAGTTTTAATTCTTTTCATTCCCTTGGCTTGATGCCACATTTTGTTTATTTAATGAGAATTCTGTCTTCTTTGGAGTTATGAAGAGTTTAAAATTCTGGCATGTATACACATACATTTATTATGATAATTGTTGGCAATAACAGTAAATTCTGTATAATTTATATAGAGATTTTTTAGGAAAATATTACTTATTCATGTTCTAAAATACATTTTCAAGAGTTTCAAATACCTGAATGAAATTATGTCATTTGCTCTTTTAAATAAGTTTGATAAGTTTAAGTAAACAAGTTAGGAGTATTTTTCTATGAGTCCCTTAATTTAGAGTGAAAAATATTTCCCCAAAATATGATGTAATTCTTTCATTTACATTAATTACTATATAGATGATGCAACTACTAATCACACAATCATTAACTGAAACAGCCTGTGCATGAACATTGCTGCTGCAGTTGTTGACGGTTCTATGTCACAGCAATTGACATCATGTGGCTCACACCTTTCAGGCTCTGCTTCAGCCTTTAAATAGTTCCCAAGTGATTTTTCCTCAAAATTCTTAGGTTTCAACAAGACTTTTTCCTAGATATATTAGGTGGCTGGTTTCCAATTTAATTTTCATCTTTAATCAGTTTCTGTTATATATATTGACTCCTCTCTATCCACTTGAACTATTCTTTTATATTCAAAGATATTGGAACATAACAAAATCAAAGATGTTGCAAATTCAATTAACTTTATTTAAGTTTGTGAGTATGAATGTAAAATAAAAGTAGAGATGATTCATAATATAACATCAATCTATTTGACTCTTATCAAATGAATATACTGTAACTACTTTTGTTTTACTGGTTTTTCATTTTTTGACACATTAATGTATGCATAGTGTATTCCTTTACTAGAGTGGCCTTAACAAATTACCACAATTTCTGACTTAAATGAATAAAATTTTATCCTTTCACAGCTCTGAAAGCCAGAAACCCAAAATCAAGTGTTGACAGAATTAGTTGCCTCTTGGGTTTCTGAGACAATCTATTGCATGACTCTGTCCTAACTTCTGGATGCAGGCAGTCCTTGGTAGCTTTGGCTGTAGACACATCACTCCAGTCTCCACCTCCATCTCATGTGGCTTTATCCCAAGTTTCTCATAAGGATACATTTCCTTTGATTTAGAGCCCAGCTGGATAATCCAGGATGCTCTCATCTTCATAACCCTAACTTAATTACATCTGGCAAGACTCTTTTTCCAAATAAGTTCACATTCACAGGTAGTAGAAATCAGGATTTAGACATATCTTTTGGGATCCACAGTTCAACTCATTACCAAATGTTTCACTACAAACTATTTTAAACTAATTTTTCAATGGAAAAAGGTATTGAACACAATACTATGCAGTGCAAAACTACTTTTTTTTTTTTTTGGTACTAGGGATTGAACTCAGGGACACTCGACCACTGAGCCACATCCCCAGCCCTATTTTGTGTTTTTTATGTAGAGACAGGGTCTCACTGAGTTGCTTAGCGCCTCGCCGTTGCTGAGGCTGGCTTTGAACTCGCGATTCTCCTGTCTCAGCCTCCCTAAGTGCAAAACTACTTTTATTAAGGTCCTTTGCTCTAAAAACTCTATATCTGAATCACAAACCAAATCAGTCTGTCCTAATTGGTATTTCCATAGTCACACAATATTGTTTCAGATATTTTGAGCAACATTTTGCTAATTGATCATGACATAATCAGTCATTTTCTAAATACAGATTTAGGTGTTAATTTGATCAAAATAACCATCACAGAATAGCCTCCTTAAAAAGCAAAGGATAACCATGTTTCCATTCTTTTTCACAAATAAATACAACATTAATGTAGCACTTAAATCATTCTCAATGAATACCTATTCCCATGCAGAACTGAATGATCATGTATTCAACCAAGAATGTGTACTTTTCACATTGCTTCATTTCATTAGCAATTCCCTGCTTCCTGGATTTAGAATTTGTAACTCTTTAAAATTGGTTCACTCAACACATTCATGGGAATAATAAATATATCCCTATTGTAAATCAATTAAAGATGATGATTACTTTTCAAAAAGCAATCTGTGGTATCTAAATAACATATATAGCTTTAAATGTAAATCCCTGAAAACAACATACATGTTATGCTTTCCATGCTCTACACATAAACACCAATCTACATGGGCCTAAAATGTGAGGTTTGGTGCTCTCAGGTGCATACTGAAAGTAAAGTCAAAATAGAGGATCTCGGGGAGGCAAGTACTAACCTGCAGATCTAAGGAACTATGTAATTAAAGGAATGCATGAGGAAAATAAACTTACTACTCAGTATGCAAAATATATTTATTTGAAATTTACATAGACAAGTGAGCTTGCATGTGAATCCATTATATGTGGTTTCCTTCTTTTGTTTTACTCTTATTGTTTACACTTTATTCACTGTTTTCATTCATTAGACAAAAACAGTTAAAAAGTATTTATTCAAGCTGGGCACAGTGGCACATACCTGTAATCCCAGCACTTTGGGAGGCTGTGACAGGAGAATCGCAAGTTCAAAGCCAGCCTCAGCAACTGTGAGATGCTAAGCACGTCAGTGAGATCCGGTCTCTAAATAAAAAAAAAAACACAAAATAGGGCTGGACGTGGCTCAGTGGTCAAGTACTCCTCAGTTCAATCCCCAGTACAAAAAAAAAAAAAGTATTCATTCAATTAATTTATCTACACAAAACTAGAGAAACTTGACCAAATCTCTATTTCCAATATAATTGACAAAAAGATTGGCATTTTTGCCAGCAACTAGTCAAACTCATTAATTTATTCTCAATGTAAAATCACAGATTGGCTTTGGGCATCAATATAGCCTTTATTGATCCACATAAGTGTTTGCATTTATTATTATTGAGAAGAGAAGAAAGTGTTGAGAACCACTAGTGAATCTCTGGTTTTCTTGATTGAAATGTATTACCAGGTGTTGTTTTCACTTTTGCTTCTAATATTAAGGTTCCCCAAAAAGGTGCTATTGGATTGACTCTTACAATTTGCATTTGAATAAAAGTAAATAATAATCCACAAGAAAACTCCAGGGAGATTTTATAAAGTTAATGTCTTCTGTTATTTAACAAGACAAATTTAATGTATTAGTTAGCAACATAGTTAATTGGAAAAATAAATATGAATTCGTTATTATGAGTATGGCTTTTAAGGCAGAGCATGTCCTTGAAATATATATATATGCATATATATATATATATACACTAAAAAATTGAATTGGTTCAACTATACATTAAAATGAAATAGCACAGTGCCTCTGGCTCTCTGAACTCTAATCATCATGGCTTCTGTGAAAAGATAATTGAATTCCTTATCTAAATATTGGATATTCCTCTCCAACTAACTGAAAGTCAAAATTCTTTTCTGGATAAAATTTTAAATTATCAGGTGTGATCCTGGGTTAATGACTCAAAGGACCACTATAAATTATATATTAAAATAATTTTATGATGGTCTCAGTTATTTTCCAAAGTATGAATGTGAAATCTGTATTGCAAAATCAAAAAATGACTGACAAGCTAGTGTTCAAATTAGAATTGACTACTTCTTAATATCTAGCTGAGAGACTCACCAGATTTTTACAGTCTGTCATGAGATTATTGAACTTGGAGTAATTTATACCCTGAAATTGTCATTTAAAAATCTTAAATAAGATTGTTTGGATTTTAAAACTTTCAGTATGCCATACAGTTATATTTCCAGATATGCGAATAAATGAAGACCACCCAAATGAGAATAATCAAAGTCTATTTATTTGGAATTCGCTATAGTCAGGGCATCAGCCACCATTTTCATTTGGCAGAGATTCAAATACAGTCAGGAGATTGTAAAAGCTTTAATTGGAAAGAAAGGAGAAGACTTCAGGTGTGCCCTGATTGGAGGTTGTTGACATAGGAAAGCTGAAGCCTGGCTAAGTAGAAGTGCGGCAGAATGTGTAATTGGTTTTAGGGCAGCATATTTCATTTTCTCTAGTTGATCTTAAGTTAGAGGCTCAAATTAAGGAAGCAGGCAGCTATTGATCAAGTCCTGGACTTTTTGAGGCTGACTGCTACAGAGGTTATGGTTTGGCCTCCAGGTCCACTTCCCACAGAGGATGTGGGTCAGAGTTCTATTTTTACTTATAGCACAGTCACTGTCCATTTATATATTCAGTTTCCCACAGATATGTACACATTTACTATAAAATTATTTTTATTATAAGGCAAATCCAATAATAATCTATAGCAAAAGATGATCTTTTATTTACTAAAACCCTGCAATATTTATTTCGGCTTTATCTATAAATTAAAATGTAATGTAAGCATTTTCTATACATTATTATAAATACTAGATTAATTTCTTCCAATGTAATTTAAAGATCTTTCTCCAATAAATCACAAGATAAAAACAACCCTATTATTCGGATACAAAGCTGCTAATCAGTCAATAAGTATTTAAATATATAAATTATGATTCAGAAAGTTATTACTCAAAATATGATGCTAGCTATCTTTATTGCTCAAAATCAGTCATTCTTTGCCTCTCTCAGTCACCTCTGGTTACTAGCTCATATGCTTAGGACAAGACTTTTCATTCTATATTCTGACTTCAGTTTGGAACAATAACAATCATGAGATCACTGAACTATTGAACTTCCTATCCTCTCTGGCAGCTATTCCTACTAATATTCTGGCTTCAGTTGAAAGTGTATGTATCTTCTAAAGCTCTAAACACTGTACTAGTTTAATCCTCCAGTATTTATTTGTTAAATATGTTCTAGCATATTTAAATGTTTAGCTCCTCACCAATGAACATGACAATTTTGAGGTCATAAATGAACAATAATAAAATTACTTCTGTCAGAATTAATAGGTCAAATTTCAAAGCATTACAAATTAATAAATAGTTGTTAGTCAGCTTTCTATTACTGTGACAAAATACCTGAGATAATCAACTTAAAGGAAGAAAGGTTTAATTTGGCTTACAATTTCAGAGGTTTTTGTTCATAGTCACTTGTTCCTATAGTTTTGGGTGGCAGAGTACATCATGGTGAGAGTATGTGGTAGAGGAGGCTGTAAATTGTGATCAAGAAACAAAGAGAGAAAGAAAGGAAGGGCCAAGATTCCAATATTCCTGGTAATGTCATGCCTTCCTTTCACTAGGCCTGACTTCCTAAAAATTCTACTACCTCCCAATAATACCACAGAATGGGGATGAAACTTTCAATACATGAGCCTTCAAGGGACATTCAAGATATAAACTGTCACAAGAGCAAAGGAAAATAGAATCGAAAAATAAATAGTGAAGTCAGTCACATTTCAAAGAACATCCTAAAAGTAGGAAAAATTTGATGGAAGTACCTACTCAATTAAACACTGAAACCAAAGAACAAAACATATGTTCTAATACTAAAATTAAACTCAAGAAAAGGAAAATTGACTAAAGTTAAAAATCAAGAGTATATGTTTGTATTTGTTTATGTTAATAAAATTTATTCTACTTAATACATTTGTTCTTAATAATAATGATTATATTGTTTATGAAAATTTCATAGTACAAAGGGAAAAAAAAACTTTTAAGAAAATTAAACACTTGGGAATTTTATTCTGCCTTTGATACACAGGAAGTAATGGATAACAACCAATTCATTTTATTGCATCTTTATTTGTACATTTGTCCTTAGGTTGCTTATATTTATATTTAAGATATTTAAATATAAATAAAATTGGTGTTACAAAAACAAGAAAGCAAATAACAGATATCTTGAAAGATAATGGAAAGTCAATCATTTCTGCCTTTCCTCTAGACAAAATTGTGTCACAACTTTGAAGGAAAATTTATGTAGCCATAGTCAAAGATATGCTAACTGAAATTGTGAATTCTACAGATGCACATGGCTCAATGTAGGGATATAACCATGGTCTATTCCTACCACAGCCTTGTAAGTGCTCCAGACCGTAAAGTGTACACAGTAAACTGTATCTGTGACTGAAACCAGTTATCCCTTTCACCCCATACCAGAACAACCAATATGTACCCATAAGCAGTTTTAACACAATGTACTGTGTTACTATTGTGATGTTGCAATGTAACAAAGGTACTTTGTTGAACACTAAGCTTGTATAAAAATTCCACATGCACATATTGACACCTCAAGATAAAAACAGATAACTCAGTAAATGTTAATCGGCTTCATTCCTCCAATATTAAATATAAAAACTTGTAGAGTAAAATAGAAATTCAAACAAAAGCAATATACATCTGCCATAAATCATAAACAACAGCAACAATAGAACCATTTTTGGGACAGGATAGATAACAACAAGTCCACATGTAAGTTTTAGAATAAAGCAAACAAAATTTGGAAGGCTAATTAATTTTCTCCTCCTGCTTCAGTTTCATTTTCTTAATAAATATTCACTGTGAAAGATATTAAATTGTTTCACTGTAGTTGCATTAGCAGCATGCTATCTTTGTATGAATCTTTACTTAATACATCAAGGTAAGCAATGGCTGCATCAAAACTATCTTTACAAGAAAGCAGTCTCTCTCGAAGTTGTTCAGATTCATGGTAGAACACAGAACTTACAGCCTAGTCTGATAAGATGTGTTGGTGCATTTTTCTTTTTCTGATTCCAGAAGCTTCTTGGTATGCTTATCGTGACTGATCCACAGTTTCTTTCTTATCATCACCAGCAGCAGCCTGAGCCAAGTAACAATAGTAGTCTCCTCTCATTTTTGAACAGAAGATTTTGCTCTTCGTAAGCACTAGAGATCAATAACTCTTCCAAGAGAGACCATACATCATGTGCAGATATCTCTTAGATCAGTTTCCATTTTCTTTCTCCATCCTGAACTCATCTGCTATTTTTCTCAGCCCCTTCCCTGATTTACCCAATACTTGAGATGACTCTGGAAGATGGCCTACAAGCTCCTATAACATCCATAGAAGCAACTAAGACTCCTCTCCTCATTGAATATTCAGCTCCTTAGTTACTCATGCAGTTGCCTTGTCAACATATCCCATTTGGTCCTATTTGGCCTTCTCTGATATTTTTTTTTCTTTTTTTTTTTTGGTACTGGGGACTGAACTCAGGGGTACTCAACCACTGAGCCACATCCCCAGCCCTATTTTGTGATTTTTTATTTAGAGACGGAATCTCACTGAGTTGCTTAGTGCCTCGCAGTTGCTGAGGCTGGCTTTGAACTTGTGATTCTCCTGTCTCAGCCTCCCAAAGTGCTGGTATTACAGGCTTAAATGCTGGAATTACGTGCCTGGTTTCTGATACATATTTTTTATCTCTAATTGGATGTTCTCTGTCAGCAGTGGATGGCAGTGAGTGGACAGGCAGGGCACAGCAGTCTTGGGGTGGTGGCAGTAGTGAGGCTGAAACTCTGTCCCTAGATTGAACTGCTTGCAGGTTCTTTGTTTTTATTTTCAATTCATCACAACATGTGTAAAAAAGTATCATGAAAGAAATATTATTTGTATTACTTTCTTATCACTAAGTTCATTATAGCAGCTTCTTTTTCTCTGTGGAAGGAAGTTCCAAATGGAGCCAATGAAACCTTGAAGAAATTCCAGCTCAGAAAATGTTTATTCCAGCACAACCTCTTCTGCAGTCTTTTTCCATCTTTCTCAGGGTTTGGAAACAAGTCTTACCTATTTAGGTGACTGGATGGGTTTGATTACCTTAGGTCTCCCTGACTCCTCTGAAATCACTATTACCACAAGTTCTATACTTGAATGGAAAGCAACCTCTGCTCCATCTATGCTTTATTTTTAAGGTCAACCTTGAAATCTCCACAGTTCTAAGTAACAAAGGTTGTATATAACTAGCAATGCCAATCTTTAATCTCTTAGTTCTTCAATTGATAGAATTAATACAAACATTTCAAATAAATGCATGTTTTTCATATGAATGTAACATGCTAGAAATGATAAATTTACTGTTATCAGAATACATAGTTCAGCATGATATATCATTTAGCAAAATGATGCATAAAAATATTGAAATTTATTAATGTGTAATTTGCAACTTTGTACATGTAAAAATCAACAAAATATTTTATAATCTTTAGAACGTAATATAAAGTCAAATGTATTGAACAATTAGTGGCATATATAAAAAGGACAAAAAAGGTAAATTACCTTTAGCTATTAAAAGAAAAGAATCATCATCACAAAACCAAATCATCATAAATCACAATAATTGGGCTCAAATAGAGTCAATGCTAAGCAAATATAAAAGAGCAAATTGTCTTCAATAATAGGCAGCAGTATTCCAGGTCCTTAGAAAAAGTAAAATTACATGATTTTCATATACAAAGATACCATAGACGCATCTTCCGAGTTTTTACTTTCATCAAAATGATAGATCTACATCAATCTTTCTTTCTTTGTGCTTGTGCAGTAAAATGTACATTTGTGGAAAAGAGCAAGGGTTAAATGTTCTAGACTTCCAGGTAATAGATAGACCCTTTAATCTGTTGACCAAGACAGACTTAAAATTTTCCTCAGTTCAACTAAACTCTAGACAGGTTTTCCTGAGATTACAAACGTAGACCTCTCAAGATTGCTCCTACTTTAGAAAGCTTTCAACTGCAAATTCTTTAGCTGCCCTTTGTGATATAAACTTTCTCCCTGCCTCTTCTTGCCTCAGGCTTGTCTTCCTCAAGGGCCTGAGAGCCTTCTCTTTGACAGGTCATCTTTCAGAAAGATAGTGCACTATTTGCCACTGTCTGGAAAAGGATAGGAGTCTGACCACAGTGAGTGCCAATCAGTAAACACGGCCTAATCACACTAGCCAACATCCCCTTAAAGTTCTCCAGTACTTTTTCATTAGCTCACTCCAAGGCTTAAAATTCCTCTCTCCTTTTCTTCATGGGAGTTGAAGGTAATGCCTCTCCTCCATCAGAATAGTCTTGAATGAAGTCATCCTTGCCAGTGCATGTTTTCTTCTAAACTGGGTATACAATTTTTTTTAACCTTATCCCAGAAACGAACTCACTAATAGCCAACTATTAGCAAGGCCAAGTTTTTCTTCAGAGTCTTCAGGTTCATTTTTATATTATTATTAAAATTTTCTCAACCTAAGAGAAATAGGTGTTTCCCTATTTCTGTGTACCTCAGGAAACCACATGGAGTTGCAGAATGAAAAATAAATACAAGAAGAAGAAGAATCCAAATTCTCCAGCCAAACTCATCTATTCATTTTTAGAAGTTTTATGGTTTTAGGTTATATATTTAGTTCTATGATCCATTTTGTGTTTTGTTTTTGGCATATAAGTACCGTTATTCAGATCATTTCTTTACAATGATGGTTTTTTCTCTAGAGAAGTACTTACATACCTTTATCAGTAATCCAGTTTTCATGTATATGATCTATTTTTGGACTCCTGGTCCACTGAGTTATTTATCTCTATGGATGCCAATAACACTCAGTATTGATAATTATACTTTGTAATAGAACTTAAAACCAGATCTGTTAGCCATCCAACTTTTTTTTTCTTTTATAACGTCCTTTAAATATTTTAATTTACATTTAGCTCCTTAGCATTTCCATATGAGTTTTAGAACTGGCTTGCCAATTTCCAAAAACAAACCAAAACCAAAATACATACTATGAGTTTGATTGTAATTTTGTTAAAATTGTAGGTCAACTGAAAATTTAACATCATAAAAATATTGATTCTTCTGGACACTGAATGTGGTGTATTGATTCATTTATTTTATATTTTTTAGTACCAGGGATTGATCTCAGGGGCACTTAATGAGTAAGCCACATCCCCAGGCCCATTTTTTGTTTTTCTCAGGGTCTCACTGAGTTGCTTAGCACTTTGCTGTTGTTAAGGCTGGCTTTGAACTTGCGATCCTCCTGCTTCAGCCTCCTGAGCTGCTGAGATTGCAGGCATGCACCACTGCATGGGCATCAATTCATTTATTCGAGCTTTAATTTCTCACAGTAACATTTTAAATTTCAATGTATATGTCTTATATTTTGTCAGATTTATTAATTTTGATGCTATAAGTGACATAGTTTTAAATTTAAGTTTGTGAAATTTTTTTGCTAATATATCAAAACAATTGATTTATGGCTGATATTGTTCCTACAACTCTTATAAATTTATTAGTCATAGAATAAAGCTAAGTAGAAGGAGAGTGATTTATTCCTAAGTAAGAGAGTGATTTATTCCTGATCATAGAAAAAAAACATTGTC
Organism: Xerus rutilus; assembly: GCA_028644305.1. NCBI lineage: Eukaryota > Metazoa > Chordata > Mammalia > Rodentia > Sciuridae > Xerus > Xerus rutilus. The sequence continues at coordinate 49,908,511 of CM053401.1, read as the reverse complement.
TTTCAACATAGTAAATTATTGTAGCAGTAGAATTTTTGTAGATGTCCTTTATCAAATTGAGTAAGTTATTCTTCCCATTTTGTGATAGTTTTATGGAGAATGGGAATTGGATTTTGTCAATAACATTTCTGTGTGTCTACTGGGATGATCATATTTTTTTCTTTTTCCATTTCAAACATGAAAAACAACCTTTCATTCTGTGATACATTCCATTTGATCATACATTCCCTTATATGTTGTTGAATTTGGTTTGTTAAATTTTATTGAGGGCTTTTCTGCATCTATTTTATTAAGGGGTATTGATTTTTATTCTGATAAAGTTTTTTTATGTTTTGGTAATATTGGCCTTATCAAATAACTTGAAGAAAAGCCAATCCTCTTTAATATTCAAGTGGAGTTTATGTAGAATTGATAATATTTCTTCTTTAGTGCTTTGTTAAATGTCATCGCATTTTCTTTGTGTAAAGACTTTTCAATGCAAATTAAATTATTTAACAGATATAGGACTTTTGAGGTTATTTTTTCCTGAGTAACAAGTAGTTTATGTTATTCAAGGAATTTGTCATTTGCAGTATGTAATCAACTATATTTACATAAAGTTGTTTATAATATCTTCTAATTACACTTGTAATATATCTATAGAATCTGTAGATGATTAGTTGATGTCATCTCTCTTATTCCTAATTTGTAATTTGTGCTTTCTCTCTTTTTTTCTAATCAGTCAGGTTAGTTTGTCAATACTATTGATCTTCTCAAAGAAGTAGCTTTGGTTACATTATTTTGTTTTCTCTTTATGATACCCTACTTTGTCCCTGTCAGTCCATCATGGCCAGAGGTAGAGGTTCTAGCATGTGTTTTTATAATTGATTTACATCCTTTCTTGATAAAATGAAGAAACAAATTCTCATACATCCCATACCACATTCTCTCTCCCACCTCTCTCTCTCATTCTCTCTCTCTCTCTCTCTCTCTCTCACACACACACACACACACACACACACACACAAATGTAAAGAAACAAAACCTAAATAAGTAGTCTCACCATCCATTTTCTCTGTTCAGCTTAGGTCTCTAATGTTAGTGACCCATTACTGCTGGGTCTCAAAGTCCTATTTGACTTCTCCATTTTAACCTAATACCACATTCAGTCACCTCACTTTTCATTTTTCCTCAGGGCATATATTAAAAATGTCCTCACTCTAGGTTATTGATTAAGCCATCAATGTTTGTCATATCCCTTGTGACTCTATCATTTCCCAGAGTTAATGTTTCCCCAGCTTGCCATCTCCCACTTAATATCAATAAAATACATTAATATTAAGAAGTTATTTAATTCTAGGGAGGGCCCATACAATCACCAGAGTCAAGGTGGGGTAAGAAAATGGAACTATGAGACTTTAGGGGTAAAACTGGAAAAAGGGTATATTTCAACTAAAAACAATACAATTTATTATCGTTTCTATTCTCTGTAAAAATTTGACAACTAACTGGGAGCCGTGGTACACCTGTAATCCCAGCAGCTCAGGAGGCTGAGGCAGGAGGATTGCAAGTTCAAAGCCAGACTCAGCAACAGCAAGGTGCTAAACAACTCAGTGAGACCTTGTCTCTAAATAAAATATAAAATAGGGCTGGGGATTGGCTCAGTGGTTGAGTGCCTCTGAGTTTAATCCCTAGTACACCCCCCAAGAAATATGACAACTAACATAATTTTTATGTTTTATGATTCATACTTAGTGGACAAATGAAATTGTATATATTTATGCTAACATAATTTTTAAATGCAATACCTCTTGTAAAAATATTCTGTGATAGTATTATGACAAAAAGAACATGATTATGCTCATGATTCATATTCTCTGAAAGAATGTTGACTTTAAACTATAAGTTTTTGCAAAATTACTACAATATTGCTTGATTCTCAAAGAGTATACTCATGTTTTACCTGAGAGATTCTTTTTAAAGGTTTTTTAAAAAACAATACCCCAGATAAATTATGTTTTACATATGTGTTGTGTGTCCTCCTAAGTTTCACATATTGGAAATTTGGTCCCAGTGTGATAATGTTAAAAAGTGGTGGGACATTTAAGAGGTAGAACTTGGTGAGAAGTCATTAAGTCACTGGGGGCACTGCCTTCAAAAAGAACTAATGTAGTTCTCATGAGACCCTGGTCACTTCTCCCAAGAGAGAACAACACTGGCCTCTTCCTGTCTCACCATCTGATATCTCCCCTTTATACTCATTCCCACCATTATGCTATATATATATGCTGGCTATATATATATGCTGGCTATATATATATATATATGCTGGCTATATATATATGCTGGCTGTGTGACACAGCCAGAGCCACTGCCATGATGTTTGGACTTTCAACTTCTGAAGATCAATAAACCTCTTTTTACCAATTACTAGCCTTGGATATTTTGTTATAGCAACAAAAACCAGACTAATACAGATGATATAAAATGTAAGTATGTACATGTATGCCTAATATCAATTCAGAAGCATTTGTTCAAAGCAATAAATAAAATTTATATGTTTCCAAATTTACCTTTGGAATTGGTGACCTTTCCCTCAAATATGTTATAAAGACATTTATAGTTCTACCTAATTCTACATAAATTCAGTGAAACCCTTCCAAATTCCCTTTAGAAAATATGTATGATGTTAAACACTCATAGGTCCACCCCTTGTAAAGTACACAATGTGATCTCAGCTTTCTCAAGAAGAGTTAATTGTACTCTCATTTCTGCACCCACTGGTGCTTGTCTTTCTATCACAATAGAACTCCTTCTAAATAATGCACAGTGATAAATTAATGGATCTAAAACAAATGTGTCTGAGATTCTATAACCAAATTTTATCTGAGACTATACTTATGAAATGGTGCCAGGAAACCCATAAATCAAATAATTCCATTAGTTTAACCTTTTAAATTGCTTGGTTCTATTGTCATTATTCATTTATTTATTTGTTTGCTTTTGAAGTAGTCAGAAATAACTCTCCTCAACTAGATTACAACCTTCTCAAGGGCAGGGAACATGCCTATTTTCATCTTTATTAAGCTTTGGCTAGGTACCTGGCCTATTTTTATGGACCCCCAAATTTTTGCAGACTATATAAATCAATCATCAAATAAACAAATAATAAATATTTAATACAAATGGACAGACACATGGTTTCAAAGAACTAAAATATTCACACTTTTTAATAAAAGCACATTGTTTTTTAGAATTTATTTTTTGATAGTATATAGAATATATATTACACATTATAATATATTATTATATTGGAGAAATAGAAAGAGAGGGGGTTGGCCTTGACTATCCCAGAACTACTGTCTATAGTTAATTTTTTCTTGCTAACCACATCTGTGACTCAACTCCTTCTAAATCATTCATAGTGAAAAATTATTGGATTTAAAATATATGCCAGAGATTCCATAGCCAAATTTTAGCTATGGGACTATGCTTATAAAATGGTGCCTGAGAAACCCAAAATCAACTCATTCTATTGATTTAATCTTCAAACTGAATGCATGCATTTATGCTAATGGAAATTAGAATATGCCATGAACGTTTTTTAATATGTGATTAAAACAATGCTATATGTATGTAGCCAGTTCTTTCATTTCCTTACAAGCACCGCTGCAAGTAGAGGAGCCATGTGAACAACTCCCACCAATACAATGGGAGCAGATGAGATGGTTCACTTGCAGTCTGAAGCAGCTAAGAGTAGATGTGTCTTCTCTGTGTTCTAGGTTTTCATTCCACATTGTTGTGATAGATTCCAAGATTTAAAAAAAAAAAAAAAAAAACAGTTGCAAGATGGAAGAATTCTAGAACCTCACATTCTTGAGATATAGGCACAGCTCAGGCATTAGCACTGTTAGAGAATACACTTTGTCAAGAGGCCTGTACAGGATGGTAGCTTGAACTGCAATGTATCATAACTTGGTAGAAAGTAGACTTTTGTTGTTTGAAGTCAGTGAGAAAAAGGTTTACATTTTCTTCAGCATAGTCAAAGCTATCCTAATATAAAATTTTAAACATATTAAAATTATCTGTTATGTTGATATAAGTATAATTTGAAGCATAAATCCTTCATTTTTGAGTCACACTTGAGATTCAAAACTTTTGACTCAATGTTCATAATTTAAAACTGGCTCTTTTTTTAAAAAAAAGCTATGTGATTACATTTTATCTTTTTAATTAAAAAACATAAAGCAAAATTGCAATGAAATCAAAATTATTAAATACTGTATGGGGGAAAATTCTAAAGGAAAATAATATCACTGTAAGTGACATTGCTCTCAGTATGCTTCCTTCACTGTTGCCTCAATATCATCATAAATATTAATCATGTTGACCAAGTTTCCTTCCATCTTTCTACTTCTTTTTGAAGGTTTGCCCTCTCCCTGCTACCTTATATTTAAGGGGCATTCAGAGAAGTATTCTACAGCAATGACAATGCCAGAACTGAGCCTCTCACTCAAGAATGTCTTATTCGGGATTGCAAACAGGCTCTGGTTCCTTCAGATAATTAGCAGACATCCACTTCCTGCAGGGCTATTTTGGTATGTCTTTCAGCAAACTTTTACAAAACTCCACAATCTAAATTTCAAAATATGAAATCAAAATATTCAAAATATGAAGTCATATCAAAAAGTAAAAGCTAAGGAACCTCTAAAGTAAATGATGTATAATTTCATTTATAATGTTTTTCTTATGCTAATTGATCTAGTTTAATATAAGTAGAATGGTAATTATGTGATCATATTTTAAAAGTGTATTTCTTCTGAAGCCCTGAAATAAGAAATTTCTAGATATAATTTTATTAGTACTGCAACCAGGTATCTTCTTATTTAACTGAAGACAAATTTTATATTTCCAAAAGTGTGTGATTAAAACAAAAAATATAAAACAAAAATTATGAAAGATTTCCAAAGATTGAATCTGTGAGCACCATTTATATATCTGAAGTTCTATATTACCCTGGTAAAATATGAAAACTGACTTAATGGGAAATGAACAAATAAGCTGAATATATTCCAATGCTCACTCCAAGGAAAGATGGATGATTTTATCAATCCTTTGAACAATCTAGATAAGGATTTCCTTTCCTGTAATATAAGAAGAGTATATCAAAACAAACTGTCCCAGCAACCAAATCCAAATTTGGCCTTAGTTAATTGATTTTCATACTAGTCCAAATGGAAAACAGTACAGGTTAGTACTAGGCTATAACCCCTTGTTACCTAAGTCTGAGAATGACAAAGCATTACTAGTGATGAGAAGTACATACATATGCATATATCTATATACATTGCACCTGCATACACCAGGCCACGCCATGCTAACTTAGTGTCTTGTAAGTGTCAAATTGTAGCATGTGATATGGCTATCATTACCTATGAGTAGAATTTGTAGACTATATGGTACAAATACATTTAACTTCTGACCACCTGTTTAACTTCTGTATCACCTTGCATTCCCACCAGCAATGAATAAGTATTTTATTTGCTCTCTTTCTACCAGGAATTGCTATTGATGATTTTTCTGTTATTTTGTCTTATGTTGTTTTGTTTTAACCATTCTGATATGTAGTGGTATCTCATTGTGATTTTAATTTTCATTTCTCTAGGATTAATTATCTTGAACATCTTTTCATGTTTGTAATTCTTATATCTTCTTTGGTGAACTTTTTGCCCATTTTTAATTGAATATTTTCCCATTTTTGAGTTTTGTGTATTTTTATATAGCCTGTGACCACTTCTGAATTGAAATTAAAAGACATGAAATTTTTTTTTAATTTTTTTTAGTTGTAGATGAACACAATACCTTTATTTATCTTATGTGGTGCTGAGGATCAAACCCAGTGCTTCACACATGCGAGGCAAACGCTCAACCATTGAGCCACAACCCCAGCCCAAACATGTAATCTTAATACAGCATATTATTTAAAAAAATTATTCACCAGTTAGGTGTCTTGCTCAGAACATTGTTAACAAACTATTGCAACAATAAATAATGTGTTTCATTGAAGTGTGCCTTTGTCTTCATCTTCTGTGAGAATGTAAATTGTTTTATCTTTGTGGAAGTTAAAAAATATCTATCAAAACTTGAGAACATGTATAGCATTTAACCTAGCAATGTCCTTTCTCAAATAATGAGAGTTATGTGTGAAGGACTGAGGGCAGGAGTATGCATCCAAACATTTATAACAGGTGTTAAAAATTGAAAATTAGTTAAAATTTCAAAAATAGGGGATTAGGTAAATGAATTATAGTATAAACATGCAAAGAAACATAATTGACACACCATATTAAATATGATGTGTCAGAATTGTATTTATTAATTTAGGATGATATTTTTGATAGATTTTGTCAAATTGGTATTTGATAATAGACATTAGCAAAATTATATGCATAGTTTAATCAATTTATCAAAATAAAAATTATATGCAAATATATTCATTGTATAAATATTTAGTATCTGCTATTAGCTAGGAACTACGCTATGCACTAGGAATACAGAGATAAGCAAATATGTTCCCAGAAAAGAACAATTAGATAAAAATGCATTAGATCTTATGGAGAGAACATAAAGACAAAATTTGAGGACTAGAAAGAAAAATCATGAACTGGCAAAATATGGCTCTAAAAATACCGATAAACCAATTTATCTTATTCTTTAGAGGCACCTAGGTGGCAAGGTAAATAAAGATAAGATTATGATATAATGTTTAGATATGTAAGGGAGCAGCCAGGTTTGTGGCCACTCAGAAATGCAAGCATTCAAATCCTTGTTTTAGGAGTTTCTACCTGTGCAAATTAGGGCAAATCAATTAGCCTTATCTATAAAATGGAGATATTGCAAGTACTGTGTGAATTAATGAAATAATTGCAATAGGTAGCTTAATGTCTTCGCACTGTAAGTACAAACTAAATATCTTATTTTATTATTACTTTTATTCACATGAATTAAAAATCATAATTTTCATCCAGACATACCAACAGAAATCATAACAATGTTAATAAAACAAGAACTAATGAGCTGTATCAATGGCCTTGTGGTCATCTATAGTGTATTCTTACTTTTAGGTATTTAATTTTAAATATGTGTTTCTTTGTTCAGTCATTATTTTTAAATGAATTTTTTGAGGATGAGGAGAATGTGGAGACCATTTGAGATAATTCTTCATTGATATTGTCTACTTCTATATAAGTAGGTTGCTTCAAATTTAGCTATTAAAGAAGTATGCTTCAATACTAAAGCAGCAATATTGGCATCCCTGAAGTAAAATACTTGGTTTGCAAATAAGAGGAAGGTTGCAAAGTGCTTTGAAATTTTATGTCAGCTAATAGCAATAATTAAGGGGAGAGTAATGACCACAATTGCATGAGGGTAATATGAGGAAATGAGACACTCATCCTAATCTTTAATGACACTGGAAAGAAAAGGTTATGTATTTGCAAATTTGTTAGCACTTTCATTATATTTCAAATCTGTCCATGAAAGATAAGATAAGTACAGCTGCTGCAGAGAGAATTAAAAGTAGCCTTGGGCTCTATAAAATTTAAGATAAAGATATTATCCCCAAGGTCTCCCCTTAATGCATATGTGCTGTGCCTCTGCAATTAGCATTGGTAGTTGATTTTATAGAAATGAGCTATTGAGAGGATATGGCATTGCATGAGGAAATAGCAAAAGAAGAGAGAAAGCAATAAGGAAGGCAAGAGAGAATAATAACAGGGATTTGCAGAGCATGATTTGATTGCAAGCTGGTCACCTAAGAGTGATTTTTTGCACTGCACATTACATTGCTATGTTGCTAAACTCTTTTGACTTGAAGAAGATAAATATCTGCAAAACAAAAAAAAATTCAAATATCCTGCTGAAATTACTAAATTATGTAATATACAGCAACTCTAATAATGTTTGAACTATTTCCTTTGTTTATAGCCCTCAGCTTCATTTTCATTCCACAAAAAATTTTAAGGTGATGAATGCTGCATCTGAAAACCAGTTTCAAATATCTGGTTCCCTATGGTCCCCCAATGTCACTCTCTGTCTCTACAATTCAAGAAGAAACAAGTTTACCTGTTTCATTCCAGCAAGTTGACAGCTCTCCTAGTTAAACTAATAGATTGTAGTCAGCTTTAAATACATTAGACATAGAATACAATTGTCTATCTTGTTTCTGAGAGCCTTAATAATTAAACCTGAATGTGTACTTTCTCTACAGACTTTTCTTCTTTTAAGTCTGTTTGAGTTTAGTTTCTTCAAATGAAGTCAAATTTCCAAGGATGTTTATTGTGTTAATTGCAAACTCCTTAAAGACAGAAGTTGTTTATACTTTTATATTATTTGCATCTAAAACAGTGCCATCCATATAGTCAGTACTCAATAAATAAATCAGAAAAGTGAAATGAAGAGAGAGAGACAAAAAGAAGAGGAAGAATTTCTATGGTGAAATAATGCCTGGGTAGATTAAAGCACCAGCTTGAACTTTGCCTTGTTTCTGCTTAAGAAATTTTAAAAGTTCGATTTAGGCACAAGATGGTAGCAGAGTAAGATCCTCCAGCAGTCACCTCCCCACAGACACATTCAGGTGAACAGATATTCATACACCAAACTATGCTGACAAGGGAATCCAGGAAAGAGATCAATAGTACCTAGTTTTAGTATAATAAAAAGAAAAGATGCATTAAAAATGCAAGAAGAAAAGAATTACCATGTCACCACTCTCCCAACTTCAAGCAGTATGAAGAAAGCTGTCTCTTTGTCAGAGGAAGAAGGAATAAATCCAGGCCTTAGACTCAAATCCTGGTTCTAGTTCCATCATAGTGAAACCCAGTACCTGGCAAAGCTCCACAACTTCTACCACCAGGGTAATATTCATGGAATGAATAAGCCACTGGAATTATATTAACCAGGTGGCAAAGAGGCCGCCTCCCTGCTTCCTCTTCCAATCTCAAGCAGCAGAGCAGGGAGAAAGAAGAGCATGAAAGCCAGCACAGGACTTTGACTTAGAACTTAAGTCTTACAATGGTAAGGCCCGATACCAATCAAAAGCCAATGAGCCCTACACCCAGGCCAGAGCTCACAGACAGAACCTCTAGACTTGCCCTGGTATCTAATAGAGAACTTCACACCAGGGTGACAGAACCAAGTTTCAACTTGCATCATTGCCAGACTTAGAGTGGGCCTGAGGCATTTCTCCCTGCCCAATACTATGCATGTCCATGCAGCTGGAGACTAGAGTACAACCCAGTTTAGCAAGCATCAGTGTCAGTGACCAAGAAACTGTCTTCACCACCCATTCTTCAACATAAGGTAGTACAGCCATCCCTGGGTCAATACTAAGAAATGGAGATCTATACATGCCACAGGATAGACGGAGATCTGTACCCCAAAGGAATAGACTCATGTTTTGGCCTACACCACAAACAACTGCAATATGGGCCTAGATACACACCTGATTCTGTGAAAGTCCTTGCAGCTGGAGACTATCAATGTGAGTGGACAATGGACTGCTTTCACCAACACCTCCCCAAATTTAGGCAACATAGTGTGGAAAGACTTAATTCCCTGGAAGTAGAACAGGATAGTAAACATAGGACTTTGCCATAGAACTTAGTACCAAGCAGGTGAAACCTAACACTGGGTAGATCCTAAAGGAACCTCATCTTTAGGTCTACCTACAGACAGAACTTCTGGTACAGGTCTAGTTTAATGGAAGACATTCAGCTCAAGTCTGTCAGACTTCCAATCAGACCAGCAACACCTGAGGCTGGCTGCAGTGGTCAAGGGCCCAGAGTCCACCTTATCAGTGGCATTGGTCTTATCCCAATGTTGAGTTGGTTCTAGGCTTTGGGCTCTAGCCATGACAAAACTTTGCAGACCTGGCCATAGGTGTGGCGTAGAACACTAGAGCTGCTCCTCCCATGGTGATTCTGCACAATCAGGCAGAATCTCACAGTACTCAATCACAGGCTAGTGACTGCACATGAGGAATCTGGTTCCACCGCAGTACTAGGAATAGGTTTGCAGGAAGATACTGAACATTTGAGGTACTTCCCTGCTCCTTATTGAACAACATATCAAGGATTGATTTTGGACAAACCTGGGCTTAGACCACCACCTAGTGTGAAACAGTGGAAGCACACCACCAGCAAATTTGTGGCAAACCTGAATTTAGGGCACCATATACTGGTAAAAACATGCAGCCTGGATATGTGGTGTACACCAAAATCTCATGTGTGACACAATACAAAAGTGTTCAAAGTTGAAATGATTAGATTAAGAAAGTTGTAACAAAGCCATTTGTCACATAAGAGGGATTAGCTGGGTGGTAATTGTAGGCTGGTACAATGTGACTGTAGAAGGAAGGTCACAAGAGGTGTGCCTCTGGAGTATATATTTTGTTCCTGATGAACAGAGCTCACTCTTCTTCCTGGTTGCCATGTTCTGAGCTCCTTCCCTTCTCCATGCACTTCCCCATGATGTTCTGCTTCACATTAGGCCCAGAGCTCTGTAGTCAGCCAACCATGGTCTGAATCTCTGAAACCATGAGCCCAAATAAACTTTTCATCCTCTAGATTGTTCTTTTCTGGCATATTGTTCACAGCAACACAAAAGCTGACTAAAACAGAGGCGTCCCTCAAAAGCTCCTATGTTAATGCAGGAATATTCAAAGGTGAAATGAATAGATTATAAGAGTGCAACCTGATTAGTCCATTCTGACTTAAATGCACTGAATGGTAACTATACACAAATAGGACATTTGGGGAGGAGGTGAGTCAATGGGCATATGCCTTTGGGGATTATATCTTGTTCCCCTGGCTCCTGACCCACTCTTCTCTATTTCTCCAACACCTTCTCCCCTGCTCTCTGCTTCCTGGACACCATGATCTGAGCAACTTTCTTCCACCAAATTCTTCCAATATGGTATTCTGTCTCACCTTAGGCCCAAAGCAATGGAGCAGACCAACAATGGACTGAACCTCTGAAATCAAGAGACAAAATAAATTTTTCCTCTTCCAAGTTGTTTTAGTCAGATATCTTTCACAGCAATAAAAATCTCATTAACAGAAACATGGAAAATGACTATAGTCTTAGAGAAAATAAGCAGCCTAGTTAGAATTTCTAGAAATACAGACATAAAAAATAAATAAGCAAACATGCACATATTCACAAAATCTGATTACAAGTGCCAAAATAAATGTCTACTCCTTTAAAGCTCAGATGCCATTGCATTCCAAGAAGCATCAAGCGCTCTCAGGAAATCATGACCTCACCTAATCATCTAAATAAGGTGCCAGAAACCAACCAAATAGAAACCAATATGGGAAAACCATCAGAAAATTTAAAATAACTGTTTTAAAGAAACAAGTTTCAACAAAATACAGATAAATGATTCAATACTTTAACAAGAAATTTAAGGAAAAAATGGAAGCAGTTTAAAAAAAAATCTTTGAGTTGAAAAATACACTTAGCAAAGTTAAAAACATGATAGAAGGCTCCAAGAGCAGGACAGATCAAACAGAAGAATTAGTGAGCTCATAGACAAACTATTTGGAAACACAGAGTTCAAATGACAATCTTTTCAATAACTAGTGCTGGGAAAATTGGATATATACATGCAGAAGAATGAAACTAAACATCTATCACCAGTTACAACAATGAACTCAAAATGAATTAAAGACTTATTGAGACTAGAAAATATGAAACTTCTACCAGAAAACATCAGGAAAATGCTTCATGGTACTGGAATAGGCAAGGATTTTTTGGACAAACTCCCAAAAGCATAGAAATGAAAGCAAAATATGGACAAGTGAGATTGTATCAAGCTAAACTGTTCTGCAAAGCAGGGAACCATCATCAGAAGAAGAAACAACCTATGGAATGGGAGAAAACATTGGCAAACTATATATCTGACAATATCCAGAACAAATAATATCTACAATTATGCAGAAGACAAACAATAGTGATAATAACTGAATAAAAAATAAAATAGACAAAAGGCCTGATTAAAAAAGAATGGGCAACAGATTTAAGTAGAGTTTTCTCTAAAAAAAGACATAAAAAATGGCCAAAAATTAAATGAAAAATGGTTCATATCACTAATCATCAGGGAAATGAGAGATATCATCTCACCTCAGTAAGAATGGCTATCATCAAAAAATTAAAGATATTAAGTGTTGGTGACACTGTGAAGAAAAGGGAACCCTTGAACAGGGTTGGTAGGAATGTAAACTAGTTTAGCCATTATGGAAAACAATATTGAAGTTTCCTCAAAAAATTAAAAATCATATTATATGATACAGCAATCTCACTACTAGGTGTAGATCTAAAGGAAATAAAGTCAGTATGTTGAGGGCCATCTGCACTCCTATGTTCTTGCAGTGCTTATTCACCATAGTCAAGAAATAGAAACAATCTATGTGTCCATCAACTGATGTATGCATAAAGAAAATGGAGTAAATAGACAAATGAAATACTATTCAGCCATTAAAAAGAATGAAATCCTGTCATTAGTGACAACATGGATTGAACCAGAGATTATCATGTTAAAAGATATGAGGCAGATACAGAAAATCAAGTACACATACTCTTACTCCTCCTATGCATAAAATCAAAATTGGTCTCATGGATGTTGAGAGAAGAATGGTAGTTTCCAGAGAAAGAGGAGAGTAGGGTAGAAAGAGGGTTGAGGAAAAGTTGATCAACTAAATTACAGCTGGCAAAGAGTAAGACTTTCTGGTATGCTGTGACACAGTAGAGTGACTATAGATAAAAATAGTGTTATGTACATTAAAAAAAAACTAGAAGAAAGGATTCTGAAATTTTTCACCATATAAAATAGTAAATGTTTGAGGAGACAGATAAATTTAAAGTTATTTAAACATTAAACAATATATACATGTATTGAAGTAGCGCATGGTAACCAATAAATATGCACAATTTTTGTGTTTTCATGTATCAGTTAAAAACAAAAAACTTTTATAATAAAAAAGTTAAATTAGGCTTTGTGCTCTAATTTAGCCATGAATTTGCATTTACTTGAAACTATATAAAATTTTTCATAAGCAAGGCTGTGTGTGTTCCCAGGTTATGTGGATCGTGTTGCAGGGCTATGTTTCATGTCATCATTCCTAACAATGGCATTTCATCAAATCAACATTATTACTATTTCTTAAAAAAATTTTTTTGGATTATTTGGTAATATAAAAATCATACATGCTCAGGTTAACATTTGGAAAATATTAAGTATATGTTAAAAGAAAATATGAAAAAGCACAGCTCACCAGAATCCCATTTCACAAGAATAATCACTCATAGTTTGATGTATTTTCTTCCTGAAATTTTTTGTTTTCACTTTTTTCCCCACAACTGAGACTTTTATATAAATTTAAAATTTGATTTTCCTTTTTAACCTAATTTTAATATAAATTTAAAATTTAATTTTCCTTATGCCTAGTTATCATATTGTTCTTTGTAAAAGATTATAGCAATTTACATTCCCACCAGGAGTATAAGACAAATCACACACTTAAATTCATAAACTATAATGAAGTTCTTAGTATTGCTAATTTGACCAAAATAAAAAGTATATACTTTGGAGTGTTTCTTTTTCCTTTTTTTAGAACATTTTATTGTGCTACTTTAGTTTCACAAGGCCTAGTGGTACCTGCAGGTGTAGCTCTGTGGTAGAACACATGCTTTGCTTCAGGCCCTGCTTTCAATCCCCAGAACCACCAAAATGAGAGAAAGAGACAGAGAGTTCTGGCGCTTTTCCAAATCACTCTCAAAGGGCAAAAGAGCTCTCAGAGATTCAAACATTAAAAATTTAAAAATATAAAGTAAATTTAACCATTTGTCTTCATCTGTTATATTTCTTCCCAGCAAAAGATTGCTTTGATCCTTAAACACAGTAGAAACTGGAATGAAGATTACTCTAATAATGCAACTGCTAATAATCCTTATGCATAATGTTTCCATGTTGCCTTATTTTTATTTAATTATTTATTTACTTATTTTTCAGTACTGAGGATTAAACCCAGTGCCTCACACATGCTAGGCAAATGCTCTACCCCTGGGGTACATCACCAGTCCACCATTGCCCTATCTTTTGTAAAGGACATATAGTCTGCTTCCTGCTGATCCGTGTCTTAATACCAAGTATAGCATAATAAAATAAGTTGGTAATGGGGACTGGGGCTGTAGCTCAGGGGTAGAGTGCTTGCCTAGCATGCATGAGGCACTGGGTTCGATCCTCAGCACCACATATACATAATAAATAATAAATGAATAAAATAAAGATCCATCAACAACTAAAAAAATTTTTAAAAAAATAAGTTGGTAATGAAGAGCGCAGGGTAATATGGGTCAGATTGGCCCAGGAACTTATAATATTTTCAGTATTATTCAAAAGGGCAGACCATCAGGCCAATCAAGGAATCTAAATCCATAACTTAACAGAAATTACAGGATGTTTTAAGTCACTCTGCTTAAGGTTGACCAGTACCAAAATGCCAGTTTCATAGATCATACCCCCATCTGTTCATATTATCTGGCTTAAGGACTATGGCACACAGAAATCAAAATGAAAACGGAATAAACAAAACTTGGAGAATTCTATAATCATAGCTGATCATAATCTAATAGATTAGTAGTTTTGCTATAACTAGCATAATGAAGTACTGACAAACATTTATTTTCAAAGAGTGAGAAACTTATAATCATTTTACTGTTTGTGTTTCCTAGGCAATAATGAAATGGAATCAACAAAGTATACCTAAAATGTAGGAGGCACAACAGACAGCAGAAGTAACAAATAGTACATTAAGAACCTGAATGCAAGTCATTTAAGAAAATACGCAGGCAATGAATAGTGAATAGTATATGATATATATTAAATTATCAAATGTTGTGGTCCATGTTTCAACTATTCTGAGGATAATAGAAGGAATATTCAGGGAATGCCAAACTGGCCACATAAAATTTACATAGAGTACTAAGCAAATTTCTTGCATAGCTGGTACATGTAGGAGAGGTAGAAATTCAACCCAAGACTTTGATTCCAAAATTGGTACTCCTTTCTCTATAGGAACATGTGACTTAACTCAAGAAATAATCAAACATTATTTATAATAACTCCAAGCCTTTGTGTCGGGAGCTTTGTATAAATTATGGGTTTGTTTGAGCCAACCTAAGGCAGGGAAGCTGCTTTTCTGGGAACTCCTGGGTGAAATTCCCTGGTTCGGTTTGAGAAAGCCCAGATCATGCTGGCACCCTACTTTAGGATCAAACACAGCCCTAGGATCAAACACAGCCACCCAGAGATGGCCATAACCTGCCAAGCACCAAACAACCTGTTTACCTCAAGACCCTTGCCACACTGAAACCTTTGATGTACTTCCTCTTAAATAAAGAATTGGGGCCTTTTTCAACTGTTCAGTTTCAGTTCCCATCATGGCTGGAAGACCCATCAGATGTCCCCTTTAAATCTAATTTCTGGCCTTGTCATTTACTCCTTACTGATTATGTTAGACTTTTTATTTTCCCAGGCAGCTCACACTTCCAAGCTGGAATCTGCTCTACTGAGGTGCTGATAACCCCAGCATCTTTGTTTTTATTTTCTCATGCATCATGATTACATGATGGCAAATATTTGAAAATTATTCAGTTGAGAATTCAAACATTTTTATCTCTGTGAAATCTACCAGGTACTAGAAAACTCCAAATTAAGAATCTGAATTAGAGGCATATGGTCCCATATCTTCATTCACAGATGACAAAACTCGGACCATAGTTCTCTTCACAAAGTACAGCAGGGCTCTGCATAAATCCAGAGAACTAGAAACAATAATGCTACAGTAGTGATATTTTGGGAGAAAATGACTTTGCTTTTTGGAGCTTTCATTTAAATAGTTCTTTTTATATTCAGAGAAAGGAAGTATTCTGTCACATTCTTTAGTACAGAAAAACCCAACTGAACTGTTTTGTAACTGAGTAAGCAAGAAGGCATATGACTTCAGGGAGTTCTCTATCTTGAAAGAAATTACCATTGGAATTTTTTGCACACTTTCATTACTAGATCAGTTTAAGATATGGAATGGATGTCACAATGCTTATAGGAGCACTCTCCATACCTTCCAACCCCTCCCTTCCATCCTTCCCCATTCTATGCTAATAGACTGTGTTCTTGCCAAAAGGCACCCCTTTGTTTGTGATCTTTGGATCTGATTGGTCCAAGAGTGCATACAAGCTTCTGTAGTTTCTGGAATAAATGGTGTTTTCTACATCTCGCTCAGGTGTTTCTGCATCTCACCAGGTCAGAGCAGATTCTTTACCTACACCCTGGGACCGGGACCGCCACCGTCCAGAAAGACCCCATAGTGTCTTCCTCCCTGAAGACCCCTTCCTCGTCTTTTCTGGACCCCAACTCGTGGAGCAGGACCCACGTGGCACCCCCCCAAACCTTCCCCTTAGCAATAAATGCTAATGAGTTGGCCCAACAAGAAAGTTCTTTTAAAGCAAGTATATGCTGTAGAAATAAAGCACTAAAAAATAATTGGCTGCTGTCTTTGTAATGTATGACTTTTCCACTATTTGCTGAAACAGAGCACCATTTGCTTACCACAAAGCCATGGTAAAATCTGAGTGTTTACAAAGAACTAAGACATATTCTGAAGTGCCATCATAAGATGTTATAATGGCCACTAAAAGAAAGAAGAGGTTTCATTTTATCACAATAAAGTTTTTCTCCCCTTGTTTATGATACTTTATTGAATCCAAGAGGACAGAGTGATGCATATTAAAGTTCAATGCATTAGCCAAAACCTATATTGCATTCTCTCAACAAGGTCTATTATTGTTAGATGAGTAGATTTTTCCCTCATGATAATCAAATAAAAATAATGCAGGACAACAAAATTATTTTTAAGTCTTCATCAATTTATCAGTAATGAAAAAAAAAAAACAATTGAGTACCTCCTGTACCTTGAGAGAGTGCTAGGCATTTGCCATGACAGACCTGAAGTGGAAACTGAGAGAGCTTACAGCTAACCATGCATCAGTAATACAAAGCACTAAGAGCAATGAAAAATCATAAAAGAAAGTTCATCACCTGGAACTGGAGCATAGGTAGGGGACAAGACCAGGGTTCAGAGAATCAGTAAGTGGAGACAAATCATATTTTGAGACATTTAAATTTTGTCTTTCTTTTAACTACTTGTTACTCTTTAAACATACAGTTGTTATTAATAATAATTAGTGATAATGACAAAATATAAAGTGTTGTTATTATATAATGCATAATTTCCTGCTCCTTTAATTGGCATTATTAAAAAGAACACTCCCTGTTTAGGAGTAATATTTCTAGTATTTTAGTTGAATTATAAAAATTGACTTTTTCCCCTAGGTTAAAAACATAGTTAAATATTGGCAATCTCATATGGCCCAACCTGTACATCTTGTTAAATGGAAGAAATTTCCAAAGTAACTCTTCCATGCCTTTTTTCTGTACCTCCCGTCTCCTTCATGTTGCTTATGTTTTAGGAGAAATACAAAATCATAATTCTGTTTTGAGTCTATTCCTTGCCTCAAATATCAGAATTTATGTTTTTTTCTTTTTCTTATAAGCATGTGCTTAGAAACCAAAAGAAAAAGATGTTGCTCTAAAGTGATAAATTTATTAAATTTAATTAGCCAGTGGTCTCAAAGGGGTTTCCCAAGATGACATAAGACACTACCAATTCCATAAAATAACACCATTCTTGCACAAGTTAAATAATTGTTCTTGGTCATGAAAAATTGATAAGTTGTTCATCATGCAATACATCCTTTAGCAATTAGCCAAGTGCAAAGAGCATCTGGGTTGCCCAACACATGGGGATGCAGGGAAAGTGGTATACCAGGAGAGAATATGGAAGTTCCAACCCTTTCCCAGGTATTTTGCCTTATGTACCTCTTCATCTGGTTGTTCATCAACATCTTTTGAAATATTCCTTACAAACAAGCAACAACAACAACAAACAGCAGCAAACACATGTAAAGTGTTTCCCTAAATTCTGTGAGGTATTCAGTGATGATTGAACCTGTGAAGCAGCTCATAGACACCCCTCATTTTCAGTTGGTCAGTCAGAAGCACTGAAGCCCAAACTTGCAAATATAATTCTCACAAGCAAGTAGGGACAGTCTTGTGGGATTGAGCCCTTAAACTGTGGGATCTAACTCTAACTCTAGGTAGATAGAATCAGAATTCAATGGAGTTGTAGAACACACTGTTGGTATCAAAAAACTGGTCAGTGTGGGAAATAAAACCTGTACATTTTGAAACCAATAGATGTTGTGTTGACAGCACAGTAAGGGAAAAAAGTTTGCATTATCCTACCATACAGTGCCCATGCACAACAATGCACAGGACCACCTTCAGAAGATTGTACTGAGAAGACCCTTGATCCTATCTTATTAATAAAGAATCACTTACTCCAAATAAATGCCATGGACTTCCTATAAAATATTTCCTATTGAAGTGAGTTTTGAGAAAAATAGTAAGTACAAATTTTTTCATTACATTAAAACATCTCAATAAATTTCATTAATTTATGAAGGAAATATTCCACTAGAACTCATTTTAAGCACATCCTCAAATATATCTTTTTGATACAAATGTTTCCTTCTCCATGAATTCTTACACCTTATTATCTTTATTCTAGTTCATAAGCTTCCTGTAATCCACCCTAGGAAAATCTAGTTTTAAAAATTTTACTTCCTAAACATAAGGGGAAATTGACATATGTTCAATCCTCCTGAATTAATTTTCTAGCTATCCATCTAATATGACACTAATGTTATTAAAATATTAACCCAAACATTATTTTTCATGCAATGAATAATATACATAGGAGATTTCAGTGCACCTAGAGAAAGGCAGAAATGAAAAAAAATTCTTATTAATGCAGAAGATAGATATTTTGGTAGTAGTATCACCAAAATATCATCATTTTGATGACAGAGTTTCTCATCAGCAGTGCATATCTGCTTCCTTCCACTATGATTTTCTTTTGCAAATCCAAATGGCCATATAACAGCATCACCATATATTGGAAATGCAAATGTTCAAGGAACAATTGAAAATACGGCATATTAAAAACAATGAGTAAACAATAAAGACAAGGGGTAAATGTACATCACCAATGTAAATGATATGCAGAATTGCTTACAATCAACTTTATTACCCAATATTTTGATGACTAATGAGAAGCAAAATAATTACTGAAATTTTCACTTTTGAGAGGATATAAAGAAATAAGCTTAGCCGGGCATGGTGGCGCAAGCCTGTAATCTCAGCACTTAGGGAGGCTGAGACAGGAGAATCATGAGTTCAAAGCCAGCCTCAGCAACGGCAAGATGCTAAGAAACTCATTGAGACCCTGTCTCTACATAAAACACAAAATAGGGCTGGGGATGTGGCTCAGTGGTCGAGTGCCCCTGAGTTCAATCTCCAGTACCGCCTCCCCAAAAATAAGCTTAATGCATTTGCAAAAGTTGAAAATAATTAATACAGAGAGAATTTTACTATTTGCTAAAAGGATTATCAAAGTTATAGCTTTTGTGTCTGAAGCAACTTCTGGCATAACTTAAGGATTTACTTGATAACTATTGTCATTCTAGTCTGGAACAATTACCTACAATGGTTTCATAGTTTTCATTGTTTATTTTTTGAATATTTTATTTAAATATTCTATTGTAAAATATCTTGGTAGTCTCAGAGATGATTATATTTTATAAATTACTCTTTTTTTCTGATTGTTTTAGATGATGTTAAATCCAAGTTTTCCCCTATTCTTTCTACCTGTATCTCACATAATCAAAAGCAGTCACTCTTCATCTAATATCTCCCATATATTCCCAACTGTGCTTTGTTTCATGTGACTTCTCTCTGGAAGAACTGTTTCTACAATGTTGTTTTCAAAAGTGTCTCCAAAATTCATGTGTTGGAATCTAATACCCAATGTAGTAGTATCAAAGTGGGGTCTGGGGGAAGTGACTAAATCATGATCATTCCAACCTCATAAATGTGATCAGTGCTTTTACAATAGAGTTTGAAAGGAGCACCTTGTCCCTTTTCCCCTCTGCTCTTTCTGTCATGTAAGGACACAGCATTCAGCCCCTCCAGAGGAGACAGTAACAAGGTACTATCTTGGAAATGCAGAGAAAACCTCTACAGGTACTGATTCTACCAGCACCTTGCTTCCCAGCCTTTATAACTCTGAAAAATTACTCCTATTATTTGTAAATTATTTATTAATTATACCAGTCTGTAATACTTTGTTATGGTAGCACAAATGGACTAAGACAGCTCCCCACTCTATTTCTGATTATTGAAATTTTGCTCCATCCTCCAAAGCCACCTCAAGACTCACTTTGACCTCAGAGAGCCTCCCTAGCTTTTTCCCCTTAACTAGTCTTAGCCCTATATAATTTTCTTCTTTGAATTCTCACATTTTGAATCTTTCTAAGAAACTTATATGTTTATGTTAATGTTGTGATAAAGTTAATTGTGCATTTTTCTTAGATCTATTCCCCATTCATTCATTATGGATTCACTCTTTAACTCAACATATTAAAAATTTAATGAGCATCTTCTATATAGATGAGACACAGGCTGTGAGCCTTATTATGGGACAATAAATATGAATATGATATTATCCTATCCTCATGAAATTTACCTTGAAGGCCTGACTTATTCACTTTCCTTACCTTTCATATCTAGAACAGTATTGAGTATATTTCATTCATAAAATATCTGTACAATTGAATTAACTGATTACAAGTGTCAACAACATACAAAATAGGAATTATATAATACAATATTATGTAACTGATGATATTTTATACTACATAAAACTATCAATGCCTTATAGGAAATCAAAAACTGATGTGGTAAAAGTAAAATTTTTTCCTTAACTTTTAGGGATGCTATGTAATGTACAGAAAAATTGAAAGTTACATAGACTAATTTTTTAAAAATAATTTTTTACACAATTGTCCTATCCTGGAGGCAAGATCAAACTTAATTAACATCATTAGAGATTCTTTAACACATTACATTTTATAAAGCACCTTCTGGGTCACATTACATGCTGTTGTATAAAACAAGAGGCAAATAAACTACCATTCAAAGTATAATCATAGCTCCAGCAATTAAAATTGTTTTCAAATAATTTACAGACACATGTGTTGCATAAAGTTATCTTTCCATGCATAGACACACAGAATTAAAGCTGCAATAAAGACAAAATATCTGGCAAAATTAAATTAGAGAATAATTACAATTCTTCAAGTGTTTTCTCTTGTAATCCACATATGATCATATACATGGGATTTATTCCAGAAAGTCTCCAAAATAAAATATTTTTACTACTTTTAATCCTTTTAGCAATTGGATTATCTAGCTTGTTCAGGCCAAAGAAATTATGAATACCAGTAGATAGGTGCCTCCAAACAATTGCTGCATGTGATGAGAGATAATTTTGCATGTGCATCCATTCAAGGCCACAATTTCCAGACTAAACAGAAAGATTAAAATAACACAAAATCTCTTACCTATTCAGGAAAGTTTTTTTTTTTCATTTCATTAAACAAAAATTAGTTTATGTGCTCTTTCTCTCACACACACATATACATACATATCATTTTCATCAGCCTGTTAAGAAATTTTAAAACAAATTTCTTTAGCTATTCTGTATTTTCAAATATTTCTTAAAAGGGTTTATAAAGAGATCTTTCCATCTTGTAATTTGAAGACACCTGCCAATTAAGCCTTGGGATATTTTGTTCAACTCCCAGCTATATCAGATCCTAAGAGCCATCTACTCTCTCACTGAGAGCATTTTCCTAAGCACAATGCACCTTTGTTATAAATGAAATGCTTGCCAGAACCCATTGTTTTAAACCAAGATGAGCAAATGGAAGGTTGTTAAATGACCTATAGCTATTTATTAGAAAGTTTTGTGTTTTGTTTTAAATGATATTTTGTTTCTTTTTCTCTAAGTTGACCTGAAAACTTGGAGAACATTTTTTTAACCAAATAGTCTACTATGCATTAAAGAAAAAATAATTACTGGGAAAGTTCTTTTCTTTGAAAATGATTGTGCTAAAAAGTATATCCAGGATTTTCTGTTAGACGTTATATCAGAGTCTGTTTAGAATGTGTGTGTGTGTGTGTGTGTGTACTCATGCTGCAGTTATGGCAACATAAACGATCTCTTCCTGCTGCTCTGTAGTTTAATGTTGAACAATTTTTCCCTAAAATGTTTTTCTGATTCTGTTACAGGTCTTGATGCAAAATTTTGAAGCAGGATTAATACATATTTTCTATAAAGAGCCAGAGAGTGAATATTTTAGGAATTGTGCGTGACTTATGCCCTCTGTTACATATTCTTTATTTTGTTTTGTTTTGCTTTTTTAAGAAATCTTTTTCAAAAGTAAAAACTCTTCTTAGCTCCCAGAGTCTTCAAAAATAGGACACAGATTGAATTTGGCTCATGGGTAGAGTGTGCCCACTCCTGCTTTGAATTATCAATAGGCATATTGCAAATTATTTAGTGGGTTTCTGTAAATGTTTACTAAATATAAAAGCTCTACCTTTATGGTCCTGAAATGTAATCAAATCAGTAGACCTGGTATTATCTTAGGAGAGCCTCCAAATTCTGCCTCTTTCATAAGCTCCTGTTTAGTCTGTACCTTTAAATATTGGATATTTGTAAATTGCTTTTTGATTTTTATAGGACGTCTATGAGCATTAAAGCCTCAGTTGCTTTGTGTTTATATGATGGAGAAGACCATGGACATATAAGCATGACAGTCTTGTTCCTGGAGCCTTCTACATCAGTAGGAAGCCTGTCTTCCTTGAGTCAAGGTAGAACTCAGCCAGGTCCTAGTGTTCTGAATGATTTCACCTTACCTCCCTTGTTCCAATTCTCAAGGCCCTACATCACATCCTACTCTTTGGACCTAGCCTCCTGGGTTATTGGTGCATATCTGTAGTTAACTTAGAGATCATACTCTGCAGAACTTAGTTCTTTTGTCTTCTCATTAGTCAATGTTTACTTAATTCTGTGTACACATTGATTCATATCCCCCCCCCCACTTGTCTAGACTCAAAACTCTCTACTGACCTATTGAGTTATAGTTCTTACAACCAGGGCTGTGTAAATTTCTCCTAGAGCAATCCCTGACAATCATACTCCTAAGATATTAAATATTCACAAATGTCCTTGACATTTTAATAAGGTCATATTTCTTCCTATGAACCATTTGTTTACTGGTGATTGACTAGTACAACATCTAACCATCACACCTAACTCTGGAGAATCAAAATATTTTCTTTGTAAAAAAAAAAATGTCATTGATTCAAGACCAAATCTGATGAGGATCTAATAAAATCAGTCGAAGATCTATGAATGACTTCCCTTTCTGAGAGTGAAAATCTGGACCTGGATTGCTGTTTGCAAACGCTGTTACAAGATTTTTAACACAAGATGTAAAACTTTTTTAGTATGGAATCATCTGGAAGAAATTAATTGAAGGTATAATCAGATTTTCTCCTCTGCCTGTATTAGCAGAAAAACATGTGATAAGGCAAAGATGGGAGTCGTATAAATACAATATAATATCCAAACCATTTCAGGAAGTAGTATGACACATTGGAGATGAACACAGCCCCTGGTGGCACCACCTTGACTGATTTCATTTAGACAAATTAACTTCTCTTAGCCTCAGCTTCTTCCTATGGAAAGTGAGAATATTTACAATGCCCTCCCTCATAGGGTTGTTGCAAAGATTGAATAGGACATTTTATATGCAGTAGCCTGCTCAGTCAGCCCTAGTGGGGAAGTATGTTTTATAACTGATACTTAGAACTGCTCAAATACTTGGTAATAACATAGCAGACTTTCACTTAATTCTTTGTATTTAAACTCTCTACAGATAACTCATACCCTTGTTGTGTGCTTCCTAGAACAGACCAGTTTGTTATATTTTTAAAAATAAGAAGTTTATTTAAACAAGATGGTTGAATTGTGGGGAAAACTATGTAGGGTTCATTTTTTTAAACAATACTTTGCCCCCCTTTGTGCCTATGCATAAAAAGTATGTATAAAAAAGCTATAAAATTGTCTCCAATTTTAAAATTAAAAAATGCTAAAGTTCTGCAAATAAACAATTATGTGAGGATTTTATGCTAGTTTTATTTATTTATTTGAGTTTTTGCTAAAACAGGAGAGCAAACTAACTTAATTTATATAGTGATGAGCTGAATGAGCATGCCACTGAGGGAGAAAGGAGATGTTTTCACAGAACCAGTATTTCCCCCTTTCTATCTTCATTGGCTATTAATCAAAATATACCCTTGGACATTTAGTAAAAAATAAAAAATATGTAATATGCTTGTACACACACAGGAGTTACTTCATGTACAATAAAGTTTTGCAGAAAGGGAAAAAGAAAGTACAGAGGAGGCTACTGCAGCAGTCAGGATGTGATGGGAGAATATATTCATGGACTGTAGGAACAGAGTTCTAGACTCTTTGGAATCAGAATCTGATATGCTTCATTGATAAATCCTGTTGCTCCCAATAGGCCTTCACTGATTTACTAAGTGGTATATGCCTCTTAATATTAATCTGCAACACGAAACCATCCTGCCCTGCCACTTTTGAATTAATGTGATTATTCTTCTCAGATTTAATTCTTTCTTGGCTTTTTCTTTGGCTGTGGGGAGGGCTAGGGTCTCTACAGGGCCACTTCACAAATACAGTATAATTACACTCATAGAAGAATTAAGAAAATAAATGAAGCTAATTACAGCATATTTTAAATATAAATTTCTGGCAATTAACTATATCTTAGACTTAATTTGCTTTATTAAAATTGAGTTAAACTAGTCAAAAAAATGTGCAATGGAATTGAGTGTGTACACATCCTGAAGTACAGATATACCCTAATTACTTGATCTTTAGTTAACTCCTCAATATGTATCAGATTCATAGTTATCCCTGAATAGTCAGCCCCTCACATTTCACATAGGTTCTGTAAAATTTCTGGACAACTCTTCCACCTTCATAACATTTCATATTCAAGCTTTTCCTGAGTTCCAGGACTCAAAGCAAATAGATGAGCCCAGATACAAGCTTCTCATTTCTACATTTTCCTTCCAATAAAGGAAAGTAGGGTGCCTTTCTAACACTATACAGTTGTGACTAAGGATCTGTTCAGACTTTTTGCCTCAAAATGGACTTTTGCATTCTGGGAAACATGAGTAATCCAAACCTATTAGAAAGGAAAAGGATATCTCTCGGCAGTCTCAGGCTCCCTCTTCCTCTTTCTTTCTCTCTCCCCTTCCTTTCCTCCTTGCTCTCATTTCTCTCCCTCCCTCCCTCTCTCTCTCTCTCTCTCTCTCTCTCTCTCTCTCTCTCACACACACACACACACACACACACACAAACACACTGCTTCTACTAAAAATAAATTTCTCCAGTAAGCATGTAAGTTTAACACCTAAAACTTAAAGCTGTTTTTCTAACTTGTGGATCGCTATGCTTTGCTTTTCATTTTTTTAAATATGTGTTTTCCTGACATATCTATTGTTTTAGAAATCTATAATTAGTAAAACATAAACCCATTATTTTTATTTTCCATCTGCCAGATGTCAACTTGTCTCTAGAGAATCTGAAAGAACAGGAGCCAATGTGGCTCTTTTCCTTTACATTCTTGTTTACTAGAGTGGGCGAGGATGACAGCTGAAATGAATAGCCACAGCTTAGGGAAAATGGCTTTGTTTCTTAATTGTCACTGGGCTATGATTAGGAAAATCCTAGGGATAAAACATAAACCAGCTTCAAAAAATGGTGGTTCATTGTTCTTTCAATTTCTCAGAATCTACAAGGATGAAATTTAATAGTATGATTAAATACTATTTAGATACTGAAGCAAACTCACTTGAACCTAAGCTACTCTCAAGCTACAACTGAGATGAGTCTAAATTGAATATATCCTTTCAAAACGTTGTAATCTCTTTAGTAAAATAATAATAATAATTTTAAAATAAAAAGCATATTAAATTATATTAGAAAATAACTTGAAAAAATATGTTCTTTCCAGAGTTACTGAAATAGAGGTATAATTTTGAGATATACATAGGAATGATGGGAATTTAAGAAAGAGAAGGAATTGACCAAGTTTTTCAGTTTGGTAAGACTGTACTCCCTACTTCACTTATCAAGAATGTTCTTGCCTTTACCACCTAGGATAAGAATATTATAAAGGGAAATAGATTATTTTATCACTATTTCTATTTCTATTACTTAAAAATAATAACAGAGTACCAATCCAATCTGCTCTCCCTTCTACCTTCCTAACCCCTTTGAATGGGCTGCAAAGGATATAGGAAACAAGACATGTTCACATAAATAATAACATAAGTCATTTCACAAAAGCCACCTGCTTCAGTCAGCTTTGGACCAAAAGACCTGACAAGAACAACATAGAGAATGAAAATCTTATTTTGGCTCACAATTTCAGAGTTCTTGTACTATTGAGGGCCAACTCCAAAGCTCTGGGCCCAAGGTGAGGTAGAACATAATGGTGGAAGGGTGTAGCAGAGGAAAGCAACTGAGGACATTATAACAGGAAGCAGAAAGAGGGTGATGCTCACCAGTGACAAAATATGAACTTCAAAAGTATAACCTCTGTGACTTACCTCCTCTAGCCACAACCAACCTGCCTATAGTTACCACCCAGTTAATTTAAATCAGTGCACTAATCCACTGATTATGTTAAAGCTCTCATAATCTAATCAGTTTACTTCTGAACCTCCTTGCATTATCTCACACGAGATTTGGGGAACATCTCACATCAAAACCATAACATTCCACCCCTGGTCCCCAAAAGTTCATGCCCATCTCACAATGCAAAATACATTTAGTCCATTTGTTAGAATCTCCATAGCCTTAACAGTTCCAGCATTACCCAAAAGTCTAAGTCCAAAATCTTACCTGAGACTTAAGGCAAACTCATTCATGTTTCCCCTATAAAGATCAAAAGCAAGTTACATATATCTAAGGCATAGAATAAACATTTCCAATTCCAAAAGGGACAAATAAGGGGCATAGAAAGAAGGGATGCAACCAAAGTAAGAACATAATCCAGCTGGGCAAACAAGTTCTTCAGTTCCATATCCAGCATCTAGAGAACATGGCATTATGAAGTTCTCTCCAAAGGGCTTATGCAGCGCCACTCCTATGTCATTACTGATGCTAATCCACATGGCCTCTCTCTTAACTTTTTTCTGCTCAATTTCTGTAGCCTCTCTCAGCAGATGTCCCACATTACTAGCATCTCTTAATCTCAGGGATCTCCAGTATAGCTTCAGCTTCCTTCTCACATCTTCATGCACCATCATCTTGGGTAGCCTGCAGGAATGCAAACACTTCTGCAATTTGCCTGACCTCTCAGACCTTCCTTTGAAATCTCAGTGGAAGTCTCCATGACTCCCTAACTCTATCATATGGCATTCTTGCAGAATCAGCACCACATGGTTGAAACCAAGGTCTGCCACCATTTTGAGCAATAGCCAAGTCTTCTGAGGCCACAGCTGCAGCAGCCTCTGAGTTCCCAGAGAGATAAGCATGGTAAAAAAGCATCCTAGGCTTCCATGTATAAGCAGGGTGCCCCTGTGGTCTCTTCTAAAAGGAATTTTTACTTTTACACTCTTGCGCCTGATATAGGGGTCTTGCCAAGTCCTTAAATGCCCTCAAGCCACTTGTTCTATTGTCTCTGTTCATATAGTAGTTAGCATCTCTTTAGATCTCTTTAGTGGCTGTACTTTCTTTAACAAATACATTCCCTTAGCCTCTGTTTTACTTGCACCTTTCTGGCCAACTTCAAGTTTTTCAAATCCTTCTGGTCTGCTTTCTGCTCCTGATTATAACAGGAAACTTGGCTAAAAGTTGCCAGTAATATACATATCATTGACTGAATCCTGTGCTGCCTTAAAATTTGTTCCATCAGATTAATTAGTCCATCACCATTAAATTCAGCCTCACAGAAAGGCTGAGAACATGGACAAAATGCAGACAACTTCTTTGCCAGAACATAACATGAATGGCCTCTAGTCCAATTTCTAGTAGATTCTACTTTCTCCTCTGAAACTTAATAAGCTCAATCTTTATTGTCCACAGTCCTATAGGTGTTCTGTTCTTTTGAGTTCCTACCAGAATTGCCCGCTAAGTTCCACAGCTTACATCTATAAGCTTTTAAAAATTCCTCCCACAATTCCAGAACTCTTCAAAACTTTCTGAACTACGTGGGCAGATTAGTCACTGCAACAACTCTACTTCTGAGTATGAAAAGATCTGACAAAAACAAAATAGAGGAGGAAAACTTTATTTTGACTTATCATTTCAGAGGTCTCAGAAAACAGACAGCTGACTTCATAACTCTGCACCCAAATTGAGGCAGCACATCATGGCAGAAGGGTGTAGTGGAGGAAAGCAACTCAGGACATGGCAATAGGAAGCAAAAAAAAAAAGGGCTTTGCTCACCAATGACAAAATTTAAATCCCAAAGCCATGCCCCATTGAGCAATCTCCTCCAGCCATACTCTACATGCCTACAGTTGCACCCAGTTAATCTATATCAGTGGATTAACTCACTGATTAGGTTAAAACTCTCATTAACTATTTAACCTTTAATATTCTTGCATTGTAGCACAATGGGCTTTTGGAGGACACCTCAAAACCTCTAAACCATAACACTACCACATCCCACTCTTGGTTTCTTAGTGAAGTCTCAAGGCATGTAGCACATACTAAATTTATAGTCTTACACATTTGATACAATATCTCTTATATATAAGGTATTCTCTTCTATTTATGCCCCCAAGTTTTCTATTACTCATTTACAGTCCTTGGAACCTCATTTTATTTTGTTTTTTTACAATAAGAAATGTTCCCAATCTTATCCCTTTAACTATAACTGATGAGCCAGTTGGAATGCTAGTTACTCCATCCCAATTGCAACTTGGTTATTGGCCCATAGCTTGCCTCATTATAAAATCATTAGCAGGAGAAGGAGATTCTACAACCTGTGCAAGTAACTTACATGCTTCCCAGTTCAATCTTAGTCATGTTAACTCCTCTGTTTGGTTAAGCTCTCAATATGATCTTGAATTTATTAATTTTTATTATGTCAAGAATGTAAACACTATGCATTCTGTTCATTGGAGAAATGTTTACTGAATGCTTAGTATGGCCAGTCACTGTTTTAGGTACCTTGGATCTTGAATTGATTAAGAGAGTAAAAACTATGTCATCCCTTAAGAAGTTTACATTCTTTTGGGAGGAGACAGAAAACAAAACAAAAATAATAAATGAGGAAATTATTTAGTATGATAGAAGTAACAAATACTCTGGTAGAGGAAAAAAAGACAGTTTGATAAAAAGCATAAAAATTGATGAGGATAGCAGAGCATTTACATTTCATAACAAGGTGGTTAGAAAAAGTGACAATGGAGAGAAGGTATCTCCTATGTTTACCCTTAATCTTTACTGTTGCTCACAATATTACATGGAGATTCACTAAACATGTTCTCTATTAGCTAAACTAACATTTAATAATAATTTAATAGTAAACTAACATTTCCCACTTTCAATACAGATTTCACTCTTATATGCCCTTCTACAAAGGCAGATAATTTCAGCACTAAGCAGTAGGCTTCTGAAACAGGAATTTTTCAGGCGAAGGATTATCTTTTTTTTTTTTTTTAATTTTTTTTTTGTAGATGGACACAGTGTCTTTATTTTATTGCTTTGTATGTGGTGCTGAGGATCGAACCCAGGGCGTCACGCATGTGAGGCAAGCACTCTACCACTGAGCCACAATCCCAGCCCGGGCGAAGGATTATCTTTAAAGCTATCTTTAAAATACATACTTTATGACCTTGTCATATGTAAAATAGAATAATAACAAATATAGTTACCCTAGGAATAAACAGAATAAACTATTTTTAAGGCAGGCCCTAAACCAGTGATTCTCAAACTTATCTGCATCAGAATAACCAGAAGGACTTATTAAAACCCAGATGTATAGGCATCTATACATTGAATCAGAGTTTCTGATTCAATATGTACAGGGTAAAGCCTGATAATCTGCACTTCTAAGTTCCCCAGGGACATTGCTCAGAACACATGGAGAACCACTACTTTGCATAAACTTTAGTAAGATTTTAATAGCTTTTGAACTCAATTGTACAATGCCAATGAAATTAACATTCTCAGTTCTAGTTCTATATAATTGAGGGAAAGAATATTGCTTAATATTTATTTTATTGTTATCTAAATCTTTTGCCAGTCAAGAAAGGAGAGAAACAATGTTTTTCCTAACTCTACTATCTGTTAGCCAAACCAAATGAAACAAATTCCTTCTTTCCAGAACTCAAACAATACTTTTTTTTGCCTGAAGACTGCATCTCATTTCTAAACTTACTGTGTATATCTCTAAGATTCCGGTGGTCACTCAAGCAGGTTAGCTATAAACTCAGCAAAAATTCACAGTTCTCTTCACTGTTCTCTTCAAGTAAGAAAATCCATTCTTGTCATATAAGAAACTAAACACTCTAAAAAAATAATAAATTTTGAATTTATGGATAAAAAAAGCACCAAGAACTCCTTCCCAAAACAAAAGACCCTGACAGTAAATCCTTCTGGTCTTGATCCCTAAGGAATCTGTTGATACATAAAAAAATCATATCCCAAATTGATGGATGAATTGAGATGACTAGAAGCAACAAGTAGTCAGTGCTGCTTCCAGAAACCCAGTGAAATGAAGCAAAGAGAGTGAGCTATATTTTGAACAAGCTGTGAGATTGTTTCAGCTCGTTTTTGTGGAACCGAAGCCCTGCCTGTAAAGGTTTCTTAGAAGTGAAGCACCACTTCTATCGCTACAGAAATAAGCTTTATGTGCTGTACTTGTCAAGGTCTACTGGCTATGTCAGGAAGATGGTGGCAATAACAGAAAAAATGTCCCTGCCTCTTTTTACATGAACATTGAGCAGAAGTAACTAAAGACTGTTTTCTCTTGGTAAAGCAAAATGTGTAGTTTACAAAGAATATAATGGATTGTTCATCAAAATGGAATGATTAATCAACTTCTTTAAATCAAAGAAAAGAGATTGCTGTAAAGGCCTAAGACCTGTGTCAAAAGACATAGCAATTCTACCTGCTGATTAAATAAAATTGAATGTGAATTATTTTCCACATTTTAATGCTGTGCAACCTAGTCTTACCTAAGCCACACTTTGGTGTTTAAAAACCTATCATATTAAGAATAATTACTGGATTTCACTGGTTTTGCTATTCAGTTGCTACTCTTATAGTAGTGTCTCTATCACACAAATCTTAAATTACATCAGAGATACTGGGCTTCACCTGTATTCATGAACCGTATTCATGAACTGGGCCTACCATTTTCCTCCTCTTTCATGCTATCTGCTTTAATGACAGCTCACTTCTTGATTTTTCTGCAAAAACCTCTGCTGCTGGTTAAGTTACATCAAAGCTCCTCAGCCTTGCCTATAGTAGTGTCCATGATACTAAATTGAATTCCTTCATGTATGTAAAATTACTTTCACAAAGTTTGTGTATAGCTGACTCCAAAAATAATGGTTTATCTGATGCATTTCAACATTGTACTTAAAAGGCATAAAATGAGATTTATTATAAGATGGGGAAAAAGAAGTTAAATGAATTATACTTGAACATAGGGATCTTAGGAATTTATTGCCCTAACTCTTAAGTCTTTGCCCTCTTCCCTTCTCATTAGAGCTAATTATCTTTGAATTTTCCAGAGTTTTTTGCTTTATGGCTATTAGTTTTTGCAGGCAGAAAGAAATTGGAGGATGTAAGTAAAAACTTAAGTTATCCAGAAAGAGCAACAGAAGAAACTTAGAGATATAAAGTAAAAGAAAGAGAGAGAGATGTATCCAACTTTTTTGTGCACTGTTTGAAGCCTGAAGACCAAAAGTAGAGGATCCCAGGGCAAAGATCAAAGTTTTTAGGTAATGGAGAAAGTTTGGTCAGGAAAACCTATCCCTAATAAATTATTTGTTTTTTTTTTAACCCTTCTACTTTAAAGTCTAGAACTCTAGACATTGTAGCTAAGAACACTGGTGAACTAAGTGACATCAAAAGAGTACTGATAACCTGCCACCTCTTTCCTCTATGCTCCAAAGGAGCAAAAACTATTACATCTAACACTCAGTAGCAAATATTCATCCAAGACATGGTTCACCTAGAAAAGGGAATCAAAAACACCTGCATGTTGGCAACACTATAAAAATATGCAACACTTAAGAGGAAAGACTCAGAAAGGACGCTAACCAAACAACAAATGAATACTATCAGAGTTATAAAAAATGGGCAGAGAGACACTTCCAGCTGCAGTTATAGATATCAGATGGAAAGAACTTGGAGCTCCTTGCTCCCATCTTTATAATAAACAGAAAATATACAGATTGAAACCAATGACTTTTTGGTCCTATAAGAAAATTGAGGACACAGGTCAAACCACCACCCTGAAGTTTTGAAAGAAAGGTAAATACAGTAGTCTCCCTTTATCTTCAGGGGATATGTTCTAAGATGTTCTGTAGATGCCTAAAGCTATGCGTAGTAACACTCCCCATGAATACTATGTTTTACCCTATACACACTTAAGATAAAGTTTAATTTATGAATTAGGCATATATTCTAGTCAGTTTTTCATCATTATGACCAAAAGACTTGACCAAAACAACTCAGAGGAGGAAAAGTTTATTTTGGTTGATGATTTCAGAGGATTAGGACATGGTCAGCCAATTATATTGTTCTGGGCCCGAGGTGAGGCACAAAATCATGGCAGAAGGGCATGGTGGCAGAAAACATCTCAGGACATGGCAACCAGGAAGGAGAAAGAAAAGCTTAGCTCACCAGAAACAAAATATAAACCCCAAAGTCACATTCCCTAGTGATTTGCTTCCTCCAACCACTCCCTATATACCTACAATTACCAACCAGTTAATTTGTTCAAGTAGATTAATTCACTGATTAGGTTACAACTCTCATAATCAAATCATTTCACCACTGAGCGTTCTTGCATTGTTTCGCACATGAGCTTTTGGGGCACATCTCATATCTAAACCATAACAGAACATTAAGAAATTAACAATAATAATAGAACAATTATAGCAATATACTTTAAGAAAAGTTATTTAAAATCTATGATTGGTTATTTATGCAGTTTTTAATTGAATAATTTTGGAC
This sequence comes from Xerus rutilus, assembly GCA_028644305.1. Classification (NCBI taxonomy): domain Eukaryota; kingdom Metazoa; phylum Chordata; class Mammalia; order Rodentia; family Sciuridae; genus Xerus; species Xerus rutilus. The sequence goes on along the minus strand of CM053401.1, from coordinate 49,875,140 downwards.
AGCAGTTGACCATGGGTAATGGAAACTGCAGAAAGTGAAACAGTGGTAAGTGGGGACTATTGCACAGAGAATCACAACCACGGTCAAGGTCAGCTTGCCAGAAGCAGGAGTTGCTGTAGCCATAAACTGGCAGGAACACCTAAAAGTCAATACTGATGAATTCTGGAGGCATTATGTAGACTAAGAGTGCAAATCTTCTGGGACACTGACACCTTTGTGAGTTTTCTTTCAAGAACTTCACCAGAATCTAATGTTGGTGAAGAGCCAAGAAAACTTTCTTGTCTATGGCAGGGGGAAGCAAAACTTACCATTTTTGAAATATACTTTGTTTTCTACATCTGTATTAGTTAGCTTTTCATTACAGAGACAAAATTCCTGACATAGACACCTTAAAAGAGACAAAGATTCACTTTGGCTCATGGTTACAGAGTTTCCAGTCCAAGGTTGGCTGGCTCTATTGCTTTGGGCCTGACGTAAGGCAGAATATCATGGCAGAAGCGCATGGGAGACAAAGTTGCTCTGATCATAACAGCAAGAAAGCAGAGAAAGGGGGTGGGTTGGGGCCAGGGACAAGAAATACCTTTCCAGGGTATACCCCAGTGACTTTACTCCAGTCATGTCCTACCACCTACAGTCTCCACCTTCCAGTAGTCCATTCAACTATTAATGGATTAACCCATTGATGAGATGAGAACCCTCATGACTCACTTCTGAGGACCTAGCCTTCAACACATAAACCTTTGGGGAGATAATCTAGGTCCAAACCATAATAATATCTAAAGCTAATACTCCAAGATAAAAGACTTTTCCAAAGTTTTGATGTAGAAGTGATATTATCCAACTCCAATTTTCTACCATCTCTTTCAGAAATCAGATGCAGAAGAAATACTTCTTATCTCATGCCATGAGTCCAGCGCTACCCCATAACCAAAATTTGATTATACATAAAAGTATAAAACAGCAGACCAGTATCTCTCATAAAAAAATGAGCATGTGAAGACTTCACAAAGTAAAATATTAGGAATCAAATCCAACAACATATAAAAAGAATTATGCACTTGATCAAATGAAATTATTACATATCTGTAAAGCTGACTCAACATTTGAAAATCATTTAATGTAATCCCCCACAAATATACACTACAGAAAAAAAGACATTTGACAAAATCCAATACCCACTCATAATAAAAGTTCTCAAGCTAGGAACAGAGAGGAACTTGTTCAGTTGGCTAAGAACATTTACAACATATCTACAGCTAACATAATACTTAATGGTGTGAAACTGGATGTTGTCCCCTAAGATGTGGAACAAGGGAAGGTGTCCTCTTCTATAACCCCAGTCAACAGTTTGCTGGAAATCCTACCTGGTAAAATAGGGAAAGGAATACTTATTATAAACTGTTTGTCTTTGTTGTTGAGTTAGATTCTCCTTGTGTTACTTGGCTGGTCTCTAACACATGGACTCAAGGGATCCTCCCACTTTAGCCTCCCTAGTAGCTGGTACTATAGTTATATATTACCATGCCTGGATTTTAAAAGGTTTACTTATTGAGAAGCAAGAAAGGAAATGGTTTTATTTCCCATGCAGAAAATTTCAAAGAATAAACAAAAGAACTCTTGTAATTAATAAGTAATTATAGCAAGGTTGCATAATATAAGATTAAAAACAAATCAATTGATTCTTAAATACCAGCAGTAGATATTGAAATTTGAAATTAAAAATCAATGTACCATTTATATTAGCACCAAAAAATGATATACTTAGGTGTAAATCTTAAAATGCTATCTAAAAGAGATCAATATCAGGAAAACTATAAAATTCTGATGAAAGAGATTAGTAAATACATTAGTGAAAGGAGAAATAATCCATGTTCACATATGGCAAACCAAAACAAGGTTAAGATGTTACAATTCTATCTATAGATTCACACAATTCAAAAATGTCCATCAATCTATTTTGTGGATATCAACAATTTAATTCTAAAGTTTATGTGGAAATTCAAAAGACCCAAAACAGCCAACACAGTGCTGAATAATAAATTAGAGGTTAAATTCCACCTGATTTTGAGACTTATTATATCAAATCAGTGTGGTATTTGCAAAGGTATATTCAAAAGGATCAATGAAACAGAACAGAAAGCCCAGAAACAGGCCCAAACAAATATAGTTGATTTTCAACAAAGGAGCAAAGGCAATATAATAGAAAAAGGACTTTTCAAACAATAGTACTGGAATAATTGTATGTGTAGAATCAATAAATGAATATAGACATAGATATTCTGCCTTCACAAGAATTAATTCAAAACGAGCCATAGAATTAAATATAAAATGCAACACTACAAATGACCTAGAAGAAAACACAGGAGAAAAATCTATGTGATCATGAAAGAAAAAAAATGATAAATTAGACATTATTAAAATTAGCTGGGCTCAGTGGCGCATGCCTGTAATCCCAGCACTTTGGGAGGCTGAGACAGGAGAATCGCGAGTTCAAAACCAGCCTCAGCAATGGCGAGGCACTGAGCAACTCAGTGAGACCCTGTCTCTACATAAAGCACAAAATAGGGCTAGGGATATGGCTCAGTGGTCAAGTACCCCTGAGTTCAATCCCCAGTACTTAAAAAAAAAAAAAATTAAACACTGCCAGTCCCCAAAATACACTGCTAAGAATATCACAAGACAAGACACAGATTTGAAGAAAATGTTTTCAAAGTATGTATATGACAAGCTGGTATATAAACTATACAAAAAGCACTTCAAACTCAAATATAGGAAAACAAGTAACTCAATTTCTAAAATAAGCAAAAGATCTGAACATATATACCTCACAGAGTTGTGGAAGAGCTAAAGGAGTAGGGCTATTTTAGATAAAATACTGTCTAGTCACTTTGGGGTGCTATATCAAAGTACTGCAGACTGAGTAGCTTACAAGCAGCAGAGAATATTTCCCATAGTTCTGAAAGCTGGAAAATCAGTATCAGGGTGCCTGTATGTTCAGGTTCTGGTGAGGGCCTTCTTTTAGGTAGCAGACTGCAAACTTTTTATTGTATCCTCGTGCAGTGGAAAGTGGTTTAGAGAGTGCCCTGTGGACTCTTTTATAAGGACACTAAGCCCATTCATGAGAGTTCAACTTTGTGACCTAATCAACTCCCCAAAGCCTCACTTCCTGATGCATCACACTGAAATTAGAGTTTAACCATATCACCATGTAAGGACACAAACATTCAGTTTGTTGTAGGTAGTGATGGAAGACTCCAGTGAATAGATGGCATTTTAGCTGAGATCAGAAGAGGTGAGAAAGTGGGCCATGTATATAAAGAAAAAGGAGCTCATAGGTCCAAGAGGTTGTGGCAGCAAAAAACTTAGATCTGTTTGTCCCTATAGGCAATAATAAAAGCATTGGATTATATTTAGAGTAAGAAAGTCATTAGAAACTTTCAGCAAAGGAATGACTTAAGTATCTTAAAATTTTCCAAAAAGCACCATGGCTCTGGAAAGATCCTTCACTATAGGATTAGAAAGCAAGATAAAGGGGAAAAAAACAGCTGAGAAACTTTAAAAACAAAATCCATCTGAATGCAATATAGCTAGTATTTATGATGCAATTAAGAAAGTACTACTTATTTAACAAAATTTAATTTACAGATTTTGTTATGCACAAATATTCTATGTGAAGCATTAGTGATTCACACACACACACACAAAAATAGGCCATGCATGCAATTGGTAAGATCCATTGAACTGCTCTAAAGTGAAAAGAAAACAAATTATTGTTGACCATTTTTCTTAAAATGCAATGTCAAAATGAAAGGTAAGTAACAAAAGCTACAAATCAAATCATATATGGAAGGAAGATTTTGAAGACCATGTTTCTGCAAGTTCCCATCTCACAATGCATAACAGCTGACAGTTCTAGTAAAGCACCTACTTATCATTTCTCAGATTAAAAAAAAAAAAAAAACATAAAAACAGCAACTCCCATGGCTATGGCTTGATTTATGTTACTTCCTCATTCTAGAATGTCTTTCTGTTTCTCTAATTAAAGCCTAGAACTTCACTCATATCCCTTCATAAGGCTCATTTTCATTGATACACTTTCTGTGATTAATGTCACCACATGTTGTGTATACCCCCTACTTTGCAAGTAGAAGTACTAAGGAAAATGCAATTTGCACAACATTATACATCAAGTGAGAAGCAACAGAGTGAACTGAAAAAAAAAAAGGCCTGGCTGCACAATCAAAAATCAGAATCATAGTCAACTTCAATTTTGGAATCTTCTGCAACATATACAATCCCTCCAACTTCATTTTCTTTGGGCAATAGTAATAATGATGCTTATTCCATGTGCTTTCTATAAAAATCAATTCGATGATAATAATCACTACCATGTATGAGCCACTTAGAATCTGTCACCAAGGCCAGACACAGTGGCACACTCCTGTAATCCCAGCAATTCAGGAGCCTGGGGCAGGAGGATCACAAGTTCAAAATCAGCCTCAGCAACTTAGCAAGGCTCTAAATAACTTGGCAAGTCCCTCTCTCAACATAAAAACAAAAGGGGGCAGGGCTGAGGATGTGGCTCTGCAAGTTAAGTGCCCCTGGGTTCTATCCCCAGTACCAAAAAAGAAAAAGAATCTGGCACCAGAACCCACACTCTTAATCACAACCCAACACTACCTCTTTGTTCACATTTATAAAACATCCAACCAATTGTATGATAGTAGAAATTAACACAAATAATAATAGTGCTTTTACTTTTATCTTCCCAGAGTGGTGTACTATTTATCATTTTCTTTCAAATAAATGAATAATTAGCTGCAGGCACGATATGTAACTTTTCTAGGATTGCTATCTGGAATTTATGAAGTACTGTGTACACTGTAGCCATTGATAAGTAACTATAGAATAATAAAGAAAATATATTTTAATAAAATAGAGGTATGTTTAGTAAATTGATAAGTTTTGTCCTGATGTAAATACTGACAATAACAATGTTATGAAATGCTCAACCTCAGGTATGAAAATTTCAGTAAAAGCCTATACTGTACTTCCTTAATCTTTCATCTCCAAATCAATCAAGTAATTTAGCAGATATTTGCTGATATTCATGACCAAAATTTAGTCAAATAAATCTATCATGTAGATGCTACCAAACCAGAAAAATATTTCAATGTCTCCCCAAAACTCTATAATATTATTTTCCTTTGTTCTTCTGAATATTTTCACCAATATTTGTTTCCAACTTTTACCACTATGACTTCTCATTTCATTTTAAGCAAGTTTCTACAGGGCAAGGAAATAATCCAAATGGATCAAATAATCACACTTAAGTTCTTGCCTCTTTTGTAAATGATCCTTCCCTCACTGGAAAAGTAGCAGACCTCTCCCTTCCTCTGTGTCATCACCCAGCTTGAGAGCTATCTAAGGGATCTTGCCTCACGGGTTACTCTATTTCAAACCTCACAACCTTTTCCTTCCCATTTGGCCTTCCTGCTGATCCTACAAAATTTAAATTACAACTATCATACCCAAATCATAAACAAATACAAAAAAATTTACCTTAACCCTTTGCCCATTGCCAGAAACAGAATCTACATGTGCTACCTTCCCTTTCTCCATTTAAACATTATTGAAGTTTCCCCTGCCAAGGGCACCAATAACATTCTTTCTTTGGGGCGGCGGGTAGGGAGGGAGGTAACCTGGAATTTAACTCAGGGGCACTCTACCACTGAGCCACATCCCCAGCCCTATTTTGTATTTTATTTAGAGACAGGTTCTTACTGAGTTGCTTAGTGCCTCACTTTTGCTGAAGCTGGCTTTGAACTCTCCATCCTCCTGCCTCAGCCTCCCGAGCCACTGGGATTATAGGCACACCACCATGCCCAGCCACCAATAGCATTATTTTTGCAAAATATTTTTTGTCCTTCTACTTCCTTAACATGTATGCAGCATTGGACATTAACCATTCCTCCTTTAACATTATCTGGTTTTCATTACTTTTTTCTGTTTCCTCTTAGTCTCCTTTGTAGGCTCTCATCCTCTCCTAATCACTATAGTTACATCCTAGAATCTCTTTTCCCATTCCACAGACTCCTTTCCAGTGAACTAATATTCTCCATGCATCAACTTCTAGCTATGCTAAAGACAGACAAACCCACATCACTAATTTTTTACTGGTGAGCCACAAACCTCAATCCACCTGCCAGGCACCTCCAATTCAGTGTATTCAGAAATGAATATTCAGAAATGTATTTTTCCAGTTCTAAATTCATTCCATTTCTTCCATAACCAATGATAATAATGGCACCATATTCACCCAGTCATCCATAACATAAACCTGCAAGTCACCCTTGACTCACCTCATCACAATCCTGTATTTCTCATATGGTGCCCCTGTCAATGTTCAGAGGCAGCATAAAAATTTTAGACAGTGTGTTATTTATCAAGAGAGCAGGCAACAAGTCCTCCTCAGAGGAAGTCAGAAGGATCTCTGCAGTAAATTGCAAACCCTCTTCAAATGCAGACTTTAGTCTCATGAATTCCCTCTTGTTCTCATCTTTCCTTTAAATTCTAAGGCCTCAAAAATGACTATTTTTACTTCTTATTAATAGCATTTTCTTCATGGCCTTTGCCACAATTATTATTTCTACAGTGATTTGTTAATATCTATCTCCTTTATTTCACTAAATTTCCTTACAAGTGAAATATCTGACTTTTACAATTAGTAAACTCAAACACTGAAAATGTATAATCCTCTATCAATTGCTTATGCTTAATTAACTAAGCTCATATAGTGAGTTTTTATTTAATTTCACTTATTCTGTAATTTAGTTCTATAATTTCCATTTTTTCATTTTTGTAACTTTGTCTTTGTTTAGTTTTTAAAATTTATTTGTTTCAAAAGAATTTGTCATCATCAGAGCATTTTTATGATGGCTGCTTTAAAATTCTTTTCAGATAAAATTCTAAAATCTGCTTCAACTTGATGTTGGCATCAGCTGATTATCTTTTCTTATTCAAACTGTAGTTTTTCATTGTATTCTAAACACTTTGTTTACTAGACTAGGAGACTCTAGGTCTTATGTGAATCTTTTCTTTTAGCATGTAGTTACCCTGTTTAGGTATAGCATGTGGATCTTGGCTGTACCTGTGGGCTGTTATTCCAATGGCAGTTTAATTTTCAGAGCCTTGCTGGTAACTTACCAAGAGCCTGTCTTTAAAAAGTTAAAAAATAGGCTGAGGATGTGGCCCAGATGTTGAATGCCACTGGGTTTAATCCCTGATACAAAAACAAAAACAAAAGAAACTTCACTGCTTTCATGTTTTTGAGAATAGATATCAAACATCACTGAGCATTCTGGCATTCTCAATAACATGGGTCTATGTCTAGTTAGTGACCATAATATGCCGTTCTCCAGTTCCTGTTGATCACTGATATCTATTGTGCCACTAAAGATATAGTCTAAAATTCAGTGTATTCAGAAATTCACTGTTCTGAATCATTTCTGCTGATCATAGGACACCTTGTAGATTCAGAGTCAATAATTATAAAGTAGAACCCAGTGATCTGTATTTTTTATGCAATCCATGGATAATTCTAATGCACAGATTATTTTAATAATCATTCCATTAGACATGAGCTGTCCAATGTGGTAAGTAGTAGCCACATATAGTTGGTGCTACCAACAAACTGAATTTTAACATTTAATTGACTTAATTTAATTTTTTGGCAGGGGTACTAGGGGTTGAATTCAGGGGCACTCAACCACTGAGCCACATCCCCAGCCTTATTTTGTATATTATTTAGAGACACAGTCTCACTGAGTTGCTCCGCACCTCACCATTGCTGAGGCTAGCGTTGAACTTGTGATCCTCCTGCATCAGCCTCCTGAGCCACTGGAATTATAGGCATGTGCCATCAAGCCCAGCTTTAATTTAATATTTTAATACATACTCAGAGTTCAGTGTTATTAAACACATCTAGGTATATTTAGAATAATTTTGAATATGTAAGTTATTCAACTATAAATTTTATGAAATTTAAATGCAGATCAAGCATTTCAATGAAAATTTAACATCCAAATTGAAATGTGCTATAAGCGTAGAATACACAAATATGTGCCAAATTTTAAAGATTTAGCATTAAAAAGAAAGAAATGTCTCACTAATAATTTTTGTATTGGTATTGAAGTGATATTTTGTATATGTGGAATTAAATAATATATATGTTTTAAAGTATATATTAAATATATAAATAATATACTTAATTTTAAATTTTTATTTTTATTTCTATCTGGCTACTAAAAATAATTTACATGACAGATGTGGCTGGTCTGCATTTCAACTAAATAGAAAACACTAATTTAGATTAAGAGTTCACCAAGATTTTCATCCTTGTACTGACTTTCCTGAAACCCAATAATGAGGCAAGATTGATAGAGAATACCAAAATTAATGGCAGTTTTCCTCAAGTAATTGAGTAATAATGTATAGGGTATCAATTTATAACTGAAGCATTTTAAGAACTAAACCTACCATAAACTAACCAATCAATAGACCATTGATAGGACCAAATTTATCAATATTTTTCCCAATATCTGTCATTTAGTAGGTAGTATGACTGTTTTATTATGATTTTAAATTTGTATGGGGAGGTGCCTTGTTTCAAAGGCCATTTCTTAGTTTAGTTGCTATAAAAGACTTCCAGACGGGGTAATTTAAGCAACAAATACTGATTTCTTATGGAGGGCAGATAATTCCAGATCAATCCGCTGACAGATCCAGCATCTGATAATGGACCAGTGTCTTGGTTTGAGATGGCCATTTTCTTGTATCTTTATATAGAAGAGAGCAGAGAGAGAGAGGGCTAGCTCTCTTCCTCTTTTTATAAGAAAATTAATCCCATCATGAGAGCCCTAACTACTTCCCAAATACCCCATATCCTGATAATATCATATTAGGACTTAAATATATAAATATTAATGGAACACACAATTTTAGTTCATAGCAGATCATTTGTTATGGTTTGGATATGAGGTATCCCCTAAAAGCTCATGCGTAAAACAATGCAAGAATGTTCATAGGCAAAATGATCAGATTATGAGAACTATAATCTAATCAGTAGATTGATCCACTTGATGGACTCATAATTTTAATGGATTATTGGGTGGTAACTATAGGTAGGTAGGGTGTGGCTAAAGGAAGTAGGTCACTGGGGGCCTGCATTTTGGTTTATATTTTGTCACTCACAAGTGGAGTGCATACTCTCCTCTTTCTCTTTGCCCCTCTCCCTCTCTTATTCCTGGTTGCCATGAACTGAGCAGCTTTCCTGTGCCCCACCCTTCCATCATGATCTTCTGCCTCACCTTGGGCCTAGAGCTATGGAGTCAGTAGACCATGGACTGAACCTCTGAAACTATGAGACAAAATAAATTTTTCCTCCTCTTAAATTGTTTTTGTCAAGTATATTGGTCACAACAATGCAAAACTGACTAAAACACCACTTCTGTTAGTAAATTTTATAAAATATGCCTCTAATAATCCATATTTTCTGATATCTGGATCCTTGCTGATCTTGAAGAGACTGCCTCTCTCAGGATTTGCAGATTATGGAAATATCAAACAACATTCCTAGTAATGTACCATTCTTATGCCAAAGAATCCATCCAGAGCTCACCCCCTATCTCCAGTCTCCTCTATGTGCTCTTATACACCATCCACTTGCCCAAATCATGCCAAGATCAGACACCAGGCAACTGGGGATAGCACTAAACCCTGGAGCAATTCACACTAGCTAATCTGAAACTTGCTAATCCCACTTGCCCTGCCTCCTCCATTCCTTACTATGAAAACCATAATTAAGGCTCTTATGCACATTTTCTCCTGACTTCTTCTAACCCTGCTGACTTCTTTATGTGGCCTTGCATGACATGGTGCACCTCATTCTCTTGGTAACTGTGAATAACAAGCTGTGTTTTCAATGGAAGTCATCTCCTCATCTGTTAGTCTTATTACATCTGAATAATAATAAAACTTATTTTTTCTAAAACACAGCCTGTCATCAAATTTCTACTGCAATTAGAAATTTTCCTGGTTGCAAGTGTGGATTGGTATCTTGGTCTACTTACCCTTTTTTTTTCTTTTACATGCTATAATCCTGCTCTTTGAGACATTCATATCAGAAAGTACATTGCCTTAGATTTTATTTGTTCTTATAAACTATTTTTATTCTAGGTTGTAAGATTTGGGAAATTTTTGGTTATCTCCTATTTGTCTTCTTATGTCCTTGAATCCTCTATAAATAAATTATCTTGCATATTGCAGGTTCAAATGGATTAGACTCAGTTTAAGCTATTTAGCCAAACAAATGATAACTATCATGATGTACTTGATTTCTTTTCATTGTAATTCCCTCATTTACTGGAAAAAAATACATAAATAACAAGTTGATTCAAGGTTTGACCATCAGTAATTATGTAAATTAACATTGACTCTAACAACCAAACCATTGCTATGATTAAGATTTTCCTTCAATATCTTCCCTCTTTAGAAACAAAGATCTTTAGGTGACTAATATAGTCTGTTTCATATACCCAATTAAATTATGTAAACAGGAAAATTCATTTGAAAAACAACACATTACTTAATATCCTAAAATCCTTGGATCATTAACTTATAATAGCCTATATTTTCTGATACATAGTTAATACATCTCATAACTAAGATTATTAACCCTTCTGAATGTCAAAGACTGCTTAGATAATGTGATTTTAAAACTGTACAGTCATGCTGGGAATGGTGGCACATGCCTGTAATCCCAGCTACTCAGATAGCTGAGACAGAAGGATAACAAGTTTGAGGCCAGCTTCAGAAACTCAGTGAAACTCTGCCTTGAAATAAAATATAAAAGGGCTGGAGACATAGTTCAGTATTGGAGTCTTGTCTAGTATGTACAAAACCCTGGGATCAATCAACAATATCTAAAAACAAAAAGACAAAAATCTATAATCTTTCACCAGAAGAAAAATAATGCACAAATGCACATAAATATAATATTCAGATAGGATAGTTTGAGTATATTCAAACACATGTGTGGCTCATTCCTATACTCCATAATTTCTGTTTTAGCTTTTTCCCTCCTGTGACCAAAAGACCTGACAAGAACAATTTTAAGGAGGAAAAGTTTATTTTGGGGCTCATGATTTTAGAGGTCTCAGTACAAAGACAGCTGACTCCACTCCTCTGGGCTAGAGGTAAGGCAGAACATCATGGTGGAAGGGTGTGGTAGAGGAAAGCATCTTAGGACATGATCAGAAAGCAGAGAGAGACTAAGCACAGATCACCAGATATTTACCTTAAATGCACGCCCCCAGTGACTCACCATCTCCAGCCACATGCTACCAGCCTGTAGTTACCACTCAGTCAATCCCTATCAGGGTATTAATTCACTAATTGTATTAATAATCTCATAACCCAATCATTTCTCCTCTAAACTTTCTTGCTTTGTCTCACATATGAGATTCCTAATATCTAACCCATACCCCAGGTCAAAACACTTATCTTAAAAGTATATCAAGTTCTTTTTTTTTTCCTTCTTTCCTTCTTTCCTCCCTCCTTTCCTCCTTCCCCGGGGATTGTACTGCAGATTGAACCCAGGAGTGCTAAGCCACTGAGCCACATTCCCAGCCTTTTTCTTTTTGTTGCTTTGAGACAGAGTCTTACTGAGTTGCTTACGGCCTTGCTAAGTTGCTGAGGTTGGCTTTGAAATCATGATCCTCCTGCCTCAGCCTCTTGAGTCACTGAAATTACAGGTATGCACCACTATGCTTGGCTCATTATATCTCTAATAATTAGTACAAAACAATTTTTTTCTGGTTAGAACATAGTACCTAAATAAAGCAATAAACTAGACAAATATTAAAGCACCTAAAGAGATTAAGGTTTCTGAAATTTTTTTCTGCCATATTTTGCTTTGCTGGGAAGGTTAGAAATGTCTGTCTCCTGATATAAGAATTATGAATTATATGTTGCAATTCTGAGATACCAGCCATGAACCTTATAAATACATACAAAAATATAGGTATTTCAGCAATAGACACAGATGAGCATGCATACACATACACACACACACACACACGCACGCACACACACACACAGACATTTATCTACTAGAATCTTCTACTTTTTGAAGCCTCAGAAACTTTTAAACAAACAGAAAAGTGGGATGAAAAGAATTTGCAACATGGGTTATTTCCCATAAAACATTTGTGGTCCAAATAAACTAGATTTGCATTCTCAAAGTGAAATAATATAAATTTTAACACTTTTTTCAAATACAGTCCTCAATTTGGACATAGAAAACTGAAATTTGAGCCAATACAGAAACTATTGCAACATGCATATATTTCATACTATATATCTATATATACTTGACTTTATTTGTCATATATATCATGTATAACACACACATATACATTTGTATGCATACATATATACTATGTATATTTACATATATATTTGCTTATATATGTAATATATTACTATATACACATACATATATATATATAAATGTGTATCCCAGTATTCTCAAATTGAGACTCATTGAAAAGGCAACAAAAATAACACTGAATATTTTTAAGTAGAGAAACTAATGATTTTCTTTTATAAAATGATCTATACTGTAAATAAACAGGGAATTGCAGATTGCAAATTCAAAATATAACCAGATTCTGAGAACATAATAATACCACTCTAACAACCTGAAACAAACATTAGTGTAATATAGATTACACTGGCCACATGAAAAAGCAATATGCCATATATGGCAATATATAAGATAAATTCTCCTAGAAATGGATGCTAAGGAAAGAATCAAAGACAATAATATTTTAAAGAGATCTTCATGATAGCATTATGTACAAAGTTGAAAATTTGGGAGGAATCTAGATATCCACCATTAGGATCTAGCAAATTCTGATATCTCCATATAGTATGATAATATGTATCAACTAAAAACAATTATAGGATAATATTTATTGCCATTGAAAAATGTACTGTTCATAATATAAAATCAGCACATAAAATGGTATACTTAACATCCAAGCATTTTTGTAAGAAAAACAATATGTGAGAAAATTCTCAATTGCTATTTTTTAAATTTAAAATTTTTTATTTCTTACTTTTTTGTTTTCTTGTGTTAGTTTTTCATTGCTGTGATGGAAATATCTGACAAGAACAACTTAAAGAAGGAAACATCTGAGTGCTTCAGAGGTTCAGTTCTAGGTGGACTCAGTCCATTACTCTGTGCCCAAGATGAGGCAGAGCATCATGGCAGATGGGCATGATAGTGGGAAGTTGCTCAGTTCATGGCCACCAGGAAGCAGAGAGAGATTCAGGTACCAGGGACAAAATACAAACCCCAAAGACAGGCCCCCTGTGACCTACTTCTTCCAGCCATGCCCCACATAGAGTTACCAGCTACTTAGTTCATTAGGATAGACCAATTAAATTACAGCTCTTATCATCTAATCATTTCATCTATGAACATTCCTGCATTGTCTCATGTGAGCTTATTGGAAGACACCTCACATCTAAACTATAACACTGTGTTTCTGTATCAAACTTAGGTTTTCATTGTAAAAAAAAGAAAAAGACAATAAATGGTATTTTTTACAAATGGTAAATTTCATACAAAGAAATTGTTTTTTTTTCTAATAAGTCAAGTATAATCAATACATTTTTTAATGGTAACAATTGTCTATGATTAAGCTACTATTAAATCCTATTTATCCAGAAAATATTTCCATAACAGAAAAATGATAGTTTACATAAAACTAGGTAAAAAAGAGAATCAGAGGTAGCTATTTTCATCAGTGCTTCTCCAGGGCTATGCAAAAGAACAGGATCTAAGAGACCTTCATGTTCCAGGCAATGTATTAGAAAGCCTTAGAAGAATATCATAAGCCAGTCCAGATTAAACATGCTGCAAAACTGCACACGACCCTTTACTCGTGGAGTGTACTTCAGAATCATTGTTTGTTTGCTCTAGTATTTTGATAGAAGAAAGAGATAATAGAGAAAGAGAGAACTCAGAACAATGACTGTCCCTGGGAATGCACCAGTCTCCCACAGTGCCCACATACTCCTTATATATTTAAAAGATGGCATGTATTTATAAGCCATTTCCTTGCAAGATTTGTTTTTCATGATTTTTGTCTAATTTTTTATGCTGTGAAACTATTTTGCATCCATAAATTAACAGGAAGGAAAAAAGAGTTCCTAAACCAGAAAAATTAACCCCCTGGGGTGTCATTGCCATATGTTATATTTTGTATGCCAATAACTTTAACCTGGAAAGCCAATCTCCTGGCTTCTCTTTACCAACATCTCTACACATTTCACACAATTTACAATCCCTGATATCTATGTATTTTTTCCCAAGGCTTCAGTTGTCCTGTTTGCCATTTGGTTTCACTGATCACAAGAACTGAAAACATTATATAGATCCAGGTAGAATAATTTTTTTAAAAAATGTATAGTTAGATAAAAAATATGTGGAGGACACTTGTTAAGGCTCTATTTGTGAGTCTCTTGGATATAATGATGTAGGAAGAGCAGCTGTTAACCTCTGTAGAGAGAGTCTTCCCACTGCCTTATCATCCTAAACCTCATCTCTGTTGAAAGATAATCAAGGCAATAAAAATGCTTAAGTTCACATAATGTCTAAGTGCATTTTGTACTACTATAACAAAATACCACAGTGTGAGTAATTTATACTGAACAGAAATTTATTGGTTCACATTTCTGAAAGTTGAAAAATTGAGGGGATGGCATCTAGGAAGAGACTTCTTGCTGCATCATCCCATGATAGGAGGGCAAAGTGAGGGCAAAAGAAAGCAAGACACAGAACTCACAGCTTCAACTCCATTTATAGTTGGCATTTATCCACTCATGAGAGAGAAGCCCTAAACATAAACACCTTCAGTAGGTCTCACCTCCCAACACTGTTGCACTGAGGACTGTTTCCAACACAGGCTTTCTGGGAGGAACAATCAAGCCATAGAAGAGTATGCATGTTTTATTAGGACTTAAAGCTCTTAGAGAAATGATCTGACTTACAGCATTACCACATTTTCTCTTCATAGTTAAAGTAATAGTAAAGTAAACCACCTTTACTTCCTGTGCTAAAGGAAAGAGACCATTAAGAAGCTAGCCCTCATCTGACAGACAGTAGCTGTGAGAGAGGAAGATGAAACTTCACTAAGAACTGCTCTACAAATCCCATCATCCTTGATCAGGTGACATTCTTAGCATTCCTTTCTTCCCACCAAAAAAAAAAGGCCCTTTTTTACACAAGCTGAGCAAATGCATCGGCACTTCACCAGTCACCTACTCCTATGTTCCTTCTCTTCCAACCTCTCCTCCACCCTGCTACAACCACCATTGTTTATTATACACACCATACACATCCCTCCTCTTAGAATTTTTAATGGCTCTTTCACTAAGTACAGAATATAATCTAAACTCCTTGACATGGCATATGATCTGGCCCCTGTTTTATATAACATTCTTCTATCACCCTAACACCCC
>CM053401.1:49804989-49859449 GCA_028644305.1 Xerus rutilus | reverse complement strand
GTACTGGGGATTGAACTCAGGGGCACTCGACCACTGAGCCACATCCCCAGCCCTATTTTGTGTTTTATGTAGAGACAGGGTCTCACTGAGTTGCTTAGTGCCTCGCCGTTGCTGAGGCTGGCTTTGAACTCGCGATTCTCCTGTCTCAGCCTCCCTAAGTGCTGGGATTACAAGCGTGAGCCACCGCGCCCGGCTAACACCCCTCTTTTATATCAGCATCTCCATAGTTTCCAGAAAACACAGTATTTTTTCTTATTCCCATGCTATTGCCAATTATTTTCTTTCCAAACAATGGCATCTACCCCTTCCCACTTACTGCCCATTACACAATAAGTGGGAAGTGCTTCCAGCTAAAACTCTTTCTCCATGGACACCTCTGATTTCTTTAGAAAGTCTTGGGTGTAGTTTTCCTTATTGGTTCCATAACTTAGTGCTTGACTAATTAGTGATTTTTCACATTACCTGATACTCATTTTCATGTCTTCCAACCTGCTAAGTCTTTTATATGTGGTGCTTGGACTAGCAGCATTGGCATCACATGGAAACCTGTTAGAAAAGCAAACTTTCAGAATATGACTTCAACATCCTGGATGATAAACTCTGAAAGCAGAGCCCAGCCATTTATGTACTCATAAACCCTCCAGTTGATTTTTCAATATAATTATTAATATTATTTTAATTAACAACTAAGTATTTGTGGAGTATGATATGATGTTCTGATATATGTATATGATGTGAACTGAATAACATATTCATCTTGCTTTACATTTCATTTTTTTCTGTGATAAGACAGAAATATACTCATCAATTTTGAAATATACATTATTAATTATCACCACCTTGCTGTGCAATATACAAATGGTTCTTCTTATCTAACTAAAACTTTGTACCCTTTGAGCAACATCTCCCTCTGACCTCACCAACCCCAGCCTCTGGTATCCACCATTCTACACTTATCTTCCATAAGTTTTACTTTCAAGATTCCACATATGAATGAGATCAAGTGGTGCTTGTGTTTTCTGTACCTGGCTTATTTACTTAGCATAATTCCTTTGGATACATACACAGAGTGAGATGGGTGAATCATGTGTTAGTTTTTTGTTTATTGAGGGACATCTATACTGTTTTCCATAATGGCAATACTAACCTTTTTTTACACATTATGTGCTTTATTTCTGTTTTTGCTTTTTTTGTTGTTTTTGCTTTAAGTTGTAAGTTCTGTGTCTATTTTATATATTAACCCCTTATTTGATGGATATTTTGCAAATATTTTCTCTCATTCAATCCACTACTTTTTCATATCATTGAATTTTATGCTCTCTTTGCTGTGCCAAAAAGCTTTAGTTTGATATAAACTTACCTGTTTAGTTTTCTCTCTATTACCTGTGTTTTGGGTGTCATATCCAAAAAATCATTCCCTGGGTCAGTGTCAAGGAGCTTTTCCCCTATGTCTTTTTTCTGGTAATTCTATAGTTTCAGGTCTTATATTTCTGTCTTTAATCCAATTTGAATTGATTTTTATATATGCTATGAGACAGAAGTCTAATTTCATTCTGATATATGTGCTTGTCAGTTTTACCAACACCATTTATTGAGGAGAATGTCTTTTCCTCGCTGTGTATTCTTGGCATCTTTCTAAAAAAAATCAATTTATTATAATTGTATAGATTTACTTCCAGGCTTCCTATCCTGTTCAATTGGTTTTTATGCCAATATCATACTGTTTTGATTATAATCACTTTATAATATCATTTTAAAATCATGGAGTATAATATTTCTAGATTTGTTCTTTAGATGGCTGTGGATGTTTGCGTTTTTTGTGTGATTATCCAGTCAGAAGAGCAAAAGCAACAAGAAAGCTTTCAAGTGTTATGAGACACAATCAAGAGACATAATATCCACAAAATAGGCATCTCATAAGGAGAAGAGAGAAAAAAGGTGTCAGAAAGAAAATAATGTTAAACGTTTACCAACCTGGAGAAAGATATCAACATTCAGGTACAGAAAGCTCAAAAGTCTCCAGTAAAAATCAATCCATAAAGGAATTCACCAAGACACATCATAATCAATCAAAAATCAGAGACAATAAAAGAAATCTGACAGTGGCAAGAGAGAAGATGCCTATCACAAAGAAGGAAGCCTCCATGTGGGCATACATAGACTTCTCATCCAGAAAGAATGAGATGATCTACTGAAAGGGCAGAAGAGAAAAATCTGCCAAATAAGCATACTTTTGTTAACAAAGTTGTCCTTTAGAAATTAGGGGGAAATAAAAACTGCCAGGCAAGGCCTGCCTTACAGGAATTGCTAAAAGGTGGTCTTTAAGATGAAATGAAAGGCTACTAATTAATAACAAAACAGAGGAAAGAGAAAAACTCAGTGGTATAAGCAGTGCAGTCAGAATACTGTAGCACTGTAATGGTGGTATGTAAAGCAATTTTATCTCTGAAATGAAGGCTAAAAGATGAAACTATGAAAAAAACTACAATAACAAAAAAATTGTTAAGAAGTACAAATTATTAAAATATGTAAATTTTGACATCAGAATCATAAAATATGAGGTGGGGAGAAAAAGTATGCAATTCTTGTTGGTGATTAAAGTTAAGTTCTTAGCAGCTACAAATATAAGATGTTTTACATAACCATAGAGAATTCACCTTTGGTAGTTGCAAAAAAGAATGAATAAAGCATGCCACTATAGAAAGTCCGTAACCACAAATGAAGACCTTAAATGAAGACCGTAAGAGAAGAAGAAACAGAATTTACAAAGCAATCTCTGAAGAATTCTAATGCTTACTGAAGTTTCAGATTCAATGCCTTAGCAATAAATCAGTAGTAACACTGTACACAAAATAGAAGCTCAATTAACAATTTCTTGACCCACTGGGTATATTTGTGTTATACAACATGAAGTATATAGATAGACAACCCAAGGTGTTGGTGTCAAAGAAGTTAAGGACCAAGTTCTATTTAGCTTCCTGTTCCACAATTCTTAACATACAGTGCTTGTCTTCACACACAAACTGAATATCTACCAGGCAAGTATTTTTCTTTTATTTGTGAAACTCTGTTCCCAAAGCCCACTCATTAGATTTTGCTTAAATCAAGAACTATACAATATAGTTATCAACAGCTACAAATAGAAAACCAAGTCTTCTAGCCAGATAATTTATTGGCTTTTGCAAAAACAGGGATAGTAAGAAAGTTCAGTTAGGCAAGCACTATGCATTCCTTAAGCTAGAATGTTGTATCACAAGAAAGCAAAGAAGCAGCTCATTCAAAAAACTTCCCAATTTCTTCTTTCCTTATGAGAACTTTAAGTCCACTCTTACATTACTAATCTTATTAATTGGGCTAAACAATGAAATTGGCAATATTTGACCTTCTTTAATTTATGAAAATGACAATTTTATAAGATTCTACCTAGTATATTTCACTTTGCAAACATATACTTAGTTATTATTGTACATATTCACTAAAAAAAGATGTTTTTCAGTTATTTAATCAAAAGAGATAAAAATGAATCCTAAACTGAATTCCTGAAAAAAAAATTTCAGATTCAAAAGGTTGATGTCAATGACTTATGCTCCTTGAACAATCAGTCAAGATACAAAATGTTACATGCTGTAGCTTTTAGGAGAACTAGGCCAGAAAAGGCTATGAAACTGCAAGCCACAAGATTTGGAGGACAACTCAAAGCACATGCTGACTTTTGGTCAGTAAGTTTATTTATCTTCACAAAAAACCTTATTCTTAAAAGTAGGACACTATTCAAAACTTTGCTCATATTAGTCAGTATGATTTTGAATAAATGCATTTCCAAAAGCATTCTTTGTTGTCTTCAGATTGCCATGTGAAACAATGACTACTATTTCTTTGAAACTTGTAGAAAGGATGATTAATAAAAATATTCTGGCACCAGATCTGTACACACAGCTCATTTTACAAAGTAACACCTCAGTTTTTTAGCAACATCAAATTCTTGCTATGCATTATGCAGTGATAATAGTCAATTGGTATTTCTTCATTATCTCTGATTCTATATGTAGTCTTTAGCATTAATTACTTGTAAAGTATATTCTTTATAGCTTTCCTTGTAGAGATGAAGGAAATAACACTTTACAGAAGGATTTGACTGAAATCTAAAAAGAAAGAGAAAATAATCACACTTCTCCGAAGTGGAATGATTGCTAACACCATAAAACATTTATTTTAAGAACTGTATATTTTCTTTCCTGCACATCTGTGCTCAGCATTTGGACTAAGAGTACTTTCAGGGCTAGAATTTGGATCAGCTTAAGAAGTCAGTAGTTTAGTAAATGGGTCACTGTAGTGAAATCACTTGAAAAATGTATTAGATTTCAGGATTCCAAAGAACTTTAAGAAGATTTTCTCAGTATAGATCACTGTGGTCTCTGAATGTAAGAAATGGTATAGTGAATGTTTTTAACCTTGAAAAGGAAGGCTCTAAATTCTAAAAGGATTCAATGTGAAAAAATAAAAACTAAAGAAAATGTAAGTGAACATTTAACTTATCTCAATGTAGGTGATGAGCTTATAAATAAGTAGAAATGAGAATAACCAAAAAGAAAACAAACAATATTTTAAAGTTGTTACCATCAAAATTCCACATAGATGAAAGAAAATTCAAAGGCAAATAAAGCATTTTAGAAAAATGAATTGAACAGATAAAAGATGAGCATATTAAATGTGCCATCTCAAATCAATGCAGATTAATACTATAAAAAAAGAAAACATCTCAAGAGGAATAAGTAGACCAAACGAATTAAGTGAAAATTCTCATAAAAAATATAAATTACCAAAAAAATAGTTTAAATATTCCATATCATTATTAACTATAGACATTTAAATTACAATGAGATATGTAGGAGCTTTCTAAGGCTTCTATAATCAATTGCCATAAATTTAATATCTTAAAACACTTTTTTACAGTACTGATGGTCAAAATTCTAACATCTCTTTCTGACTTAAATCAAGGTATTGACAGGCTGTCTTCCTTTCAGGAGGTTGCAGGGATCAGTCTCCTTCCTTGTCACTTCAGCTTCTTTGGGGGCTATGCACATTCCTGTACCCTTGGTCTTTTTCCATACCTTAGTGATAGTTCAATACAGTACAATAGCAATATTAATTCCTTCTAACCCTGCTACCATCACCACATCCCTTTCTCTGGTCCTGGTCTGTTTTACTTCCCTCTTCCACTTTGAAAGACCTTTTTCATTACACCGGGTCCACCCAGACAACAGATGATGCTCTCTGTGTTTTAAGGTTGGCTGATTAGAAACTTTGCCATATAATCTAATATTTCACAGGTTCCAGGAACTAGGACAAGATCATCTTTGAGGATCCATTGTTCTGTTTATCATTAATGCCACATTTTGCCAATAAAATTTGGGGGAAACCTTAAAAATCATATTCAACTTGGAAAGAGTATAGTGAGATAATTACTGATTTGGACAGAGGCAACATTACTAAAAGAAAAGTAGGAACTAGACTTATATCTCAAATAATTTGAAGTTCTAAATAAAATAACTTAG
Organism: Xerus rutilus; assembly: GCA_028644305.1. NCBI lineage: Eukaryota > Metazoa > Chordata > Mammalia > Rodentia > Sciuridae > Xerus > Xerus rutilus. The sequence goes on along the minus strand of CM053401.1, from coordinate 49,853,894 downwards.
TAATGTAGTTTATGTTTGAATATTTCCAATAATGGGTACATTCATAGACAGTTTATGTTATCTCCCCATTCCAACGCTATATCCCATCTCCAGGTCTAAATACCACAGATTTCTTTCTTCTTCTTAGTCAGAATCTGCTGTCTGCCACACAACTTCCACTCATTCTTCCACTGCCTCTGCTGCATGGAAACCAAATTTCATAAACTCCTTTTATACCATAGATATTCTAAACTATGTGGACTGGCATTCCTTATACATATGCTCTATTCTTTAAGTGTAAATTTTTTTATTCTTTCAATTATTCTATGTACATCACAACTCTGAAACATTTTAATTCGCAGGTTAACAAGGCAAGGAGAAAAATCAGAGGAAAAAGCTAACATTTGTTCATGTGGTTTTCAAGTGAAGAGTGATACAATGTCAACATTTCCAGAATTCCTTCAACCTTGGGTCTCTCTTGTTGTGGTACATTTCATGTGACAAAACATGAGGAAAGTGCCTCTAATCATTCTCCCACTCAGCTGTGTTTTATTTGAAGATTGTTCTGTTTCTAAAATCAAGTGATTCCTAAGAATTTGGGACATGACCAAGATAATATTGTATATAATAGCACATATCAAGCATGCTGCTAGATTTTTCTTCTGATTATTACTGTACTCCATGGGTGCAATCATCAATTAATATTTAGTCTGCTTAATTTCAAACACATTTTATTAATTCCTTCAGCATGCATATATCAATCATGCACATTGTGTCAGGTACAGCATAGCAATGAAGAAGACAGAACTCACTACTCTCAGTGATTTTTCAGTTTACTAGTCAAACTCAGTGATGGGTAAATGTGATCATGAAAAATGTGAGAAAAACCAAGTGGAATACTCTACTTTAGAGGTTTAAATAATACTTTCTTTTGTGAATGTAAAAACTGAGTTTTGATGGATGAGCAGAATATTAGTCTGCTCACTCTGCCGTAACAAAATACCATAGACTGGGTAGTTTATAAAACATAAATTTATTTTCTCACAATTCTAGAAAACTGAAAAGTCCAAGATCAAATTTCTGGCAGGATTTAGATTCTCATAAGGGCTCACTTCCTAGCCCTTAGAAGGCTGCCTTCTCACTGTGTCTTCACATGGCCTTTCCTTGGTGTGTATGCATGCAAAGAGAGGGGGACACAGGGAACTTTTCCCCTATTACAAGACTACTAATCCTATTAGATGAGTGTACCAGCCTTACGACCTCATTCAACCTTCATTACTTCTGAAAGGCCTATATCCAAATACATCTATATTAGGGCCTTAAAGCTTCAACCTATGAATTGGGGGTGGGAGAAGCACAATTCAGTCCATACTAGGTAAGAATATAGCAAGGTGGTGGGGTGTCATGAGAAGAAAGGAGTATATAATAGATCCAAAAAGATAGGGAAGGATAAGGCTGTGAAGAGTTTAATAATCTATGGCAACGATTTTCAAAGGTATCCTAAAAGCAACAAGAAAGTACTAACAGCAAACTTGTCAAATAACTTTGCCATAGAATGAAATGGCCAGTCTGACATGAGTCATAAAAGTGACCCTGTATAAGTTATCCATTACATGTAACAAACCTCACCAAAACTTAGTGGTTTAAGACAATATTTTTTGGATCAGAAATCTGAGTGTCACCTAAGTGTTCTGGCTCAGAGTCTCTGGAGTCTAAAATCAAGATGCCTAGTACCAATAATCATCTCAAGGCTCAACCCAAAGAGAATCAACTTCTAAGCTCAGTTCTAAGTATGCTTATATGTGCTGCTAGGCCTAACCTTGGCTCAGTCATATCCTAAATTCATATGCTCTTTAGCAGGATTTTGCTCTTCATGAACTGTTTGGACTAAGGGCCTCCATTCTGCACTGGCTATTGGCCATAGACCTCCCTCAGCCATTTGTCACATGAGCCTGTCCATAAAGCAGCTCACAGCATGAAGCTGGCTTGCCAGGGTGAGCAAACTAACAAAAAAAGTAAGCAAGACAGAGTCTTAGCAAAACATAACTCACAGTCCTTGGTAATCTAATTTCATAAATTGCATCCTATGTATCCTATATGGGTGATGAATTCCACTGGTTATAAGCATGTCACTAATCCAGACTATACTCAAGTGGTTGAGGTTGAGTATTTCACAGAGGCCTGAATACCAGAAGCTGGGTGTCATTGGGAGCCATCTGTCTACCAACAGACCCCAAATTGTTTTCCATTTATTAGTACTTAAAATCGTTCTTCAAATGAGTGACTCAAAAAAACTTATTTTCAAACTTATTTCCCTTCATAAAAATCATGACCTCCAACCTTCAATTCAATGAAAAGTCCCAATTGCAAAATACTTTATTAAATAAGAACCATTACAATGTTCATATTATACTCAGTCTTCAAATGTGCAATACATGAAATATCATTGACTGTATTTGAAAAGATTTTTAGCATATTTGGAATTTTGGCTTTCAAATATCTATAAAACATTTAGAACATTTTCCTATACTATTTCTGTTAGTGTTACTTGCTTTCCTCACCCTGTGCTCCTAGAACTTAATGATTCACTATTTGTAGAAGCTTTCACACATTGTGAAGTGTTTTAAGTCTGCATTTAAGGATGTAGGCTAGATTATCTGGGTTTTAAACTGACTGCAAGGCAAGCATTTGAAAACCACCCACTTATGTGCTTCATGCTAAATTTTAATTTTTCACTTCTCTGACCTTCAAAGACAGCTCTCCTCTCAGTAGCAGCTCTCCTGGTGTTTACTCCACAATCTCTAACAACAGTCCTGTGATCCTTCAATCCTAACCAGAATATATAGAGTGGTTTCCATTTTCTTGTCTGAATCTCACTGAAACAGTATATGCTATACCTCTGTCTACTCTCCCAGAAGGCCAAACTTTAAGCACATTGCACTCATTAATATATTTCCTCTTTTCTTTGCACCAAAAATTTTCTACTCCTGAGTTAATGACCATTGCAGTGCTCTATCACTTTAAACTAAATTTTAAATTTCTGTCTTCTTTGATCCTTTATAAATTATTATTTCCATTTTACAAATAGAAGAACTAGGATCCTTCAAGTTTACAGGAATGAACATGATTTCATGACTAGTAAATCAAATGACAAAAACTTAAACTCAGTTGTACTCATGCTGAGACCAAGATTCTCTTTCTCATACCACAGTAAATATTATAAAGGCGTTACATATACGAGGTGTGCTCAATAATGTTTTCAGGTTATAAGAGTTATAAACTCAAAGGTCCAGGATGAAGCTCAAACTTTTACCATGGACACATAAATCTCCAAAATATGCCTGTGCCCTATCTTTTCAGCCTTACTTCTTGACATTCCTCCCACCTACCTCTTAAGTGCTAACCACATAGAACTTCTTTTCATTTGCATTTGCATGCATTTGCTTCCTCTGCTATCTATATATGGAGCCCTTTACCCCTTGATTTCTATTCCACTATCCTTCGATCATCATCCCTTCAAGAACATCTACTGAGTTCATGACTCAAGAGTTACTGCCACTATGGTGACTTCTCTGCCCCCCCCTTTCCCACTCTACTTTCTTTTCATCAACATAGTATCATATATTTACATACACATTTGGAGCACCTATATATTTAAATCGCCTTTAAGTGATTATTTGGACTGTACATACTGTAACTTAGAATTAACACAGTGCTTCTGTACATTATTCCAGTTAATTCTTAGTGGTTGTTCACATCACTTTCATAAATAGAGATTGCATGATAGTTCATCTTTCTAGTAGAGATTCCCAGCATTAGCATTGAAATAAAATATACTTTAATTAATACTTACTGACCAAATAAAGGATAACTTAAGTTACCTAGTGCATTGGAAGAACAAAAACAATGCCATGCACAAAGCCAACATAATCACCAACATTAATATCATCTGGAATCATTACTCACTATGCTGAATAAAGCAAATGCTGCACTTTTCCTCACAGCACTTTTTAAGTCTAAAGTGGAAGAAATAAATAGATTCAAATGTAAGGAAGCAGGTCTACTTACTTAATTAAATAATGAAGGCAGGTCTGATTTCTTTCTTTGCCAGAACTGACAATAAATTTGGATATTTATAAGCAGCATTGTATAATGTAAAAAACATTAAACTCTGTAGCTTTAAAAGTCAGATTTGCCCTGCTTTGCCACTAATTAGTGAAGCAAAATTGAAGAACTCGTTTAGCCCCTCTAGCTTCAATTTTCTCTTACATAAAATAAAGAGATAAAACCAGAGTATTTCTGAAATTATTTGAAGTACTCCAAGATCTCATACATTTTTACATCTTCATTTTTGATTAACACTATTATGTAAAATCACTTTCACCTGCCACTTAATGAGGATAGCCAGCAAGGTACAGGATCTATAATGGTCCTGGGGCCTAGTAGCTTACAGAATATTATTATTCTATTCAACTTTCCAGGAACAGGTCACATTTGAATACCCATTTATTATGTGTAATTGAAAGTTATTTCTTTAGCTTTGGTTCCCAAAAGCTAATCTTTAGGAAATTGTATTTGGTAAGAGTGGCATCTATTTTTATCTTTTGTATTTTATGAGGGACTTTCTGAAACAAGCACAGTCACATACTGTCATGGTGGCTATTTACAAGTATCATAAATTTGCTGAGTGCCTAGGATGTATAAAGCTCTAATCTTGAGTCTTTGGGGAAATCAGAGGAATAAAACAATTTTTGCTCTCATAGAACATATAAGCTTTAAATGAGATTTTGTATTCTAATCAGCACATTAAATTAACCAAATCATAACCCCAGAAAGTTGTTAATAAGGTTAAAATGATTGAAGTCAGGTCACATCTTGAGAAAAATGTACATATGCATATAACTACCATCTGGCATTATAACTATTTGGTTTTTATACTTTGTATTATTTTTTTCCTCATTCGAATATGTGCAGTATATACTAAACAGATGGCATTTGAAGTTATGGGAAATGATAATACTGTCTAGGATTATGTATATATACAGACAGGAAGAAAGTAAAGAAGGGAGGGAGAACAAGAGAAGCCATTCCAGAATCTTGAGATTCATGAAATGACCTCAGATAGGAAATATTGTGAAGTTGCCTGAGAAAGAGAGTTCAGATGTAGAGAGAAAAGCAGAAGGGTGTGGTGGCATGGAAGCCAAGGAGGGAAAATAAAAGTAATCAGAGTGACTACCTAGTGTTACAGAGAGAAAAGGACTGAAAATATTAAATTATTCGACTAAAAGTCATTGGTGCCCCTGAGAAGACCTATCATAGGAACAAAGGAGAATTTAACTTTAATTTACAGTAGACCAAGGTTTGAATGAATAGTGAGAAAATGGGAACAAAGTAGAATAGTCTATTCAAGAAGTTTAATGCTAAAAATAGAAAATTATGAAATTGAAACCATTGACAGTATTTGGAAGGGAAAAAACGTGATGTTTTAAACTGAATAAAAAATTTTTAAAAATTAATGAAAAGAAAAAAAATTAGAAGAAAGAGGAATTATTCACTGGTATATGGTTGGAAAGGTGAGAGAGCTTTCCTGTAGGTGAGGTAAAGGGACATCTGAATCTAAGTGCATTTAGTGATGGAAATAGGCAAGACAGCTCATAAATAAACTATTCTCAGGGGAAAAGGTGGCTACTACTGAGAGTAAGGGATGCAGTATGGAATTAGGAAGTTTCAGGTAGTGATTTTTAAAGCTTTAGGAAAACTATGGGGAATAAGAATGGGAAAGGAAAAGAGATGAATAGAAAGGAGCAGCACAGCACTGTTGTGAATATGTAACATCTCTTGAGTTTTATGTTATATGCTCAAAAGTATATACACCAGTGTGAGAAATGATAATTTACAGCATGTAAAAATAGATTCCTACAGATAACCAGGCAAAGGTTGTGGGTTAGTTTAAAAGACTGATTAGGTTATCAGGAGTTCAAGGAGAGTTCACATCACAAAAGATAAATGCACAATAAAAGCTGTGGCATCTTCGGAAGGCCTAACTTCTATATTGGGGAACCAATATAGAGACAGATGAGAGCCTTGTTCCCATGCTACCTCAAACGGAAGAGCTAGGAATTAGAAACAAAAGAGCACTGGGTGAGATGAACGATTTTGACCTTTAGAGAGACATGCTTCAGACTTTCTCCAGAAACTGCAAGAACTGAGATCAGAGGAAGTCCAAGGGCAACACTAGAAAATAAAGGATTGTTTCTCCAGCAAGAGATCCTATAATGTTTTCCAGGTGAACAGCTTCAAGAGGTCATTTTAGTAGGCCTAACAATGGTAAACAAACCATCTTAGAGTGATTCTTTAAATCATGTACTGGCAAAAATTTGCTTTTCAAGTATACCGAGTTTGATCGATTTTAGCAGAATGGTTGCTTCAAGATGCAATAAATGATACTTTCAGGTTTGCTTATTCAAAGGCACACCTGAAAAAAGAATGTAAATGTCTAAGCATGTGTCAAATTAGAAATGTAAGTGTCTAAATCATTTGAATTGGTTGCTAGAAGACATATTTTATGTATACAAGATTGAATAGCTCCCTCTGAAGCCTAGGATATAGTCTCCAAACTATGTTCAAAAGCATCAGTTACTAGAAGAAAAGTCTCAGTCACTGAAACAAAAACTGGGATGGAAACGGGCTTGGTCTTCCAGTCACAGGGGTCTACCACTGAAGAACTACAGCCTAAGGGGCCCACCATCACCCAGGAGAAAGCAAATAACCAAAAACTGATATCTTGAAACCTCAGACTACCAAAATTATCCATCCCTCTTCTCTCCTCCCTGCAAAGACATCAATCAGGCAATATTCTGTATTTTGTTAAAATCCTTCCACATCTCCTGAGCATCTGGGTCTTCAACTTTGGAGATGCTGATAATTTGTGCTATAAGGTCACTTTTTCAAATGTGCATCATCTTATTTAATGCCATAACACCCAGAAATGGAACTGAGGATTCCAAACACAGATTTATGCCTCCATCTTTCATTCCTTTGGGAAAAAAATCTAAAACACTTGTTTGTCCGAGTGACAACAAAATAACTACAATGAGGATACTGGTAACAGCTACTCTGTTTCCTAAATGCCCTGGGAGCCAGGAGAGTTCAACTGATCTGTTACTAGTCGCCACTACATAATTAAGAAAATAATACAAAACATATTTCATTATTCAGTACATACTGTGCATGCAGAACCTGCAATTCAGTGAGACAAAGTAGCCTGAGTTTAAGTTAACTAGGTCAACACTAATGTTCACACTAATCTGGCTGACTCCAAGCCTGATTCCTTCCACACAGCATGCCCTGTCAGAGTTCTCATTAATACTTTGTAAGGAAGGGACAGGAGCAAATTAAAAATTCTAGAATAAGTTACATGTCAAGAAAAAAAGAAGTGGAATCAGGTAGTTTAGTTGGGGACACTCCAAAAGGTTCAGAAGTTTCCTTTTTAAGAATTCTTGAAGGTAGTGTCTTTTATCTTATTACATTGTCATATTATCTACTTAATTAAAGTTCCAGGTGGATGATTGAAAAGAGTAAATGAGAGAATAAGGCAGGAATAGTATAAGCAAAACAAATCAAGTGCTCAAAGAAATTCACCCAAGAAATAGCAAGATGGCAGAAATAGATCTCATATCATATAGTTTATTATATACTAAAAAAATAACATAAGAAACTCGTACAGAAAAGGAATAGTCAATACTTAATAGGAGCTATTGAGATAGTAGAATTACTTTTGCAGAGGGAGGAAGATAAAAATGAGTTAGACTCCCACCTTATGTAAACAAAATAAATACACAAAGTAGTTTATAAGTTCAATAAAAGAAAATATATATTCTTCAGTAGAGAGATCTTTTAGGTCACCAAGAAATCACAAAGTAAAATATTAGTAGCTATGACTATGTTAAAACTGTACATCAAAAAAGATCAGAGGGTTGGGTTGGGGATATAGCTCAGAGGAAAGTGCATGTATGAGGCCCCTAGTTCAGTCCCCAGCAACACACACACACACACACAAACACACAAAGCAAAAAATGTGAGGAATTATAATAAATATATAAGAAGGTATTAACAATACTATTTTAAGTTTGTAATTAAACTTTAAAAAGAAAAATCCACAAATAGAAAATAAACCAAGGGGCATAAAATTTTAAAAAGGAAAATGAGGATCACCAAAGGCATTGGAAAAAATTCATTCTAACTATAAATAACAAAAAAACTACTTTTAAAATTGCTGTAGCATGTTACATCTATAGCAATAACAAAGACTCAGAATCGTGAATTAAATTGGTGTTGTTGAGTATAGAATTTCACTCTTACAGTCTCTTATAAAGTTGATGAGAGTAAAAATTATTTTCGCTGAAAAAAAAATGGAAACATATATCAAAGAGCCTTAAAATGATTGTACTCATGATTGACTCATGAATTCCACTTTTAGGAATATTCACTAAGAGAAAAATAATAGATGTGCACAAGATGTCTCAGAAAGGTGGTTCATCACAGATACATTTATAGTAGAAAAAAATATATATAAGCAACTTGAATACTCAACAATAGGGGTATTGTCCTATAAATTTTGGTGTGCTATACAATTGGTATATTGTATAGCCAATTAATATTATTATGTTTTCTCAAAAAATACTAATGTCTTAGAATTTTCTAAGTTAGAAATTTCCTACAACTAAGCAGGAAATCCTACAAAATGTTTGAAGAAAGTTTTTGTTGTTGTTTTTGTAGGGAAGGAGGTGGTTTGCATGAAAAAATTCAGAACTAAGCAAAAAGAAGCTTTTACTTATGCTCAGCCCCATGGTGATATAGGTATTTGTCACCTAACTAGAAAAAGCAAACCTGGCTGGCTATCTTTAAAAGACTTCACGGGACTTCATTCCTTACTTTGGTTAATTTTTCTTGGACCCTTTCCTTGGAGGATCAGAAATCAGACTGTGATGGTATACCATTATAGAGGCATCTTTCACATGCAGAAAATTACATGACCTGAATACATGAGACTACAATATAAATCAAATTTCAAATTTACAACATGAAACAAATTCCAGAGCAATCAGAATACTTGTAAGTCCATGTGTCAGCTCTCAAGCAGACCTGCGTGAGAAGTTAGATAAGCAAAAAATTGTTGAGTGAGACTGGAATCTGAAGAGGTAATTGGAGGAACCAAATGTTTAATGGTATTAGGGGACAAAGGCCTGATGCCAGCATCTAACCACAAGTATGGTCTTCCCAATGGGACCAGAATATTCAACTACAGCTCCGTTCCTTTATCTCCATGTCAGAAATGGTTTTTCTAAAAGGCTGTGTAATGGTGTGATTGAGAAAGCTAGAGGGGCTTCTAGTCCCCTATAGTTGGGGGACTTCATACAAGGCATGGGCTTAGAGAATGTAGGAAAAAACAAAAAAAGATTTAAAGCAGTCTCCCAAGAGCCAGTAGGAAAGAAAAGGATGCCTAGCTGAAGAGGAGAGATAAGAGTGACAGCTTTTCATTACTACAGGAAGTGTCTGGTGTACCCAGACAGCTGAGCCTGGAGGGTGGATTTAGTCTCATGGTCCGCAGGTCCTTGAGGGAGCTGAGTCCATTTATATCTGGAAAAAGCAGTATTCACACTTTCATTAGCAGTCCCACCAGCTGTGGTGAGGCTACAAGGTCAGCACATGTCCCTTTGCTCTCGGCCATCCTAGAGAGACAGCCAAGGGCTTTGGCACTGGGCAGGCTGTCTGAAGTCCTCTCTCTGACTGACTGCGGCCAGCCAAGCAGTGGCAGCAACTGAATCATATTGAGCACAACCAGGTGCTTATATTTGGCTGCCCAAGTTATCAATTAAACCATGTGATATTGCCAATATTGGACCGTTTAACCTACAAAAATAGCAATTTCACCAGGTTGAAACTGCATGTCAAAGTTGGTCATAAACTCAGACTCCGTATCCCCCACCAAAAGTAAAACTGTAATTCCTTTAAAACTATAGTCAAAATCAAATCCAATTTAGATTTAAGGATAGCAAAGGAGACTGAATCCCAGCTGCTCTGTGCAAAAGTTGATTGGTCAAGCTCTCATTATAAGCTTGAGTAATTTCAGAAGACTGGTCACCAACAAAAAAGAAAAACAGGCACAAGTCTCCAGGGAACCTATTCTCCTGACCCTTACCAGAGCAGAGAGTAATAATAAAAGAACCTCATTGTTTAGGACCTCACTAAGCTGATGAGTCTGGCTTTGAACTTGTGATCCTCCTGCCTCAGCCTCTCAAATCGCTGGAATTATAGGTGTGCCTCACTGGCCTGGCCAGATTTCTTAACCACCATAAAAAGTCTGTAAATTTAGTTGTTTTCTATAGTAAACATATTTATACAAGCCCAAAATTTTACTTTTAAAGTCTAATCTTGTTTATTATCTGTCTTTCCCTCCTCCAAATGAGAGTTTATGGGCAGAGACTTTGGCTGTGTTGATTACTGCTATATCTCTGGTGTCAGGAACTGGCATGGGAAGCACTCATTAAATACAATGATCATCTCTTTGTCCCTTCCTATTTTCAATTTTATTTCTTTTTAGAGAAAAACAGCAGAGAGATAGTCTGTACAATAAATTGTATGGCCAACCAACACATAAATATCTCTGGAATAAATGGATGACCAAGAAAATCTCTTCCTTTCTTGATTTTTCATATACTTACATGGTCTCTCCTGTCTGCCCAAATACTATTTGTTCCAGGGGCAGCTGTATACATGGAAATGAGTACCTACAAAAGAAACCAAAAAGCACCTAAAGTCTTGTCTTAACCCCAACTCAGTGGGACAAAATTCACAAAGAACAAGCTAGCAAGCAATTGATCAGGATGTTGCTGTCCCTCTCTTCCTGTTTTAGATTTTGATGGAGGGTTTTGATGCTGCTAGGGAATAGATATTACCTAGCAGTCAACATCTCACCAGACACCAGAGGTGGAGAAGTACAGCTGCTATGTACTATAATATGCTGTGCGTAGTGGAATGTCACAGAGGAAGAAAATGTATTAAATAAGAAAAACACACAACAAAACGTTACTTGTGTGGTATTACAAGCAAAGAGGAAAGACTATTTAAAATGCTCTGGTCAGTAAAATCAAGAGGAAGAGTTTACATGGCTGCCAACATAAATGCAATGAGGCAGAAGATTCAGTTACATTCTTTTGCAGATAAAGTAATAATTGATTGCAGTGGGGTGAATTTCCCCACAAAGATTAAAATGGATAAGAACTCTCCAGGTCTCAAGTTAACAGAGTCCCCTCACCAGACAAATAAAAGAACCTTTACAGAATATCTGGAAAGAAATTTGGAAGAATTTAAAAAATAAGTAATACCAGAAGGGATGATTTAGGGGTTGTAAATAATTGCATGGGCTGTGGCAGGGGCTGTCTTTCATTTCATGAGCCTTCCTGCTAGGAATTTCTTAAATGATACAAACCTGTCATTTCATTTGCTGGCATCACCAGTTAGAATAAATATGTTATATGTCTTATGTAGCTAATACCACATAGAATATCAGCACTCACAAAGCTTACTCTCCTATTCTGGTGACCTTGCATAAAAAATAAAAATAAACTTAAAGAAAACTGGAAGACCCCAGTTACTGATTGCTGTCATCTAGAAAGGTCCAGTTAACCAACAAGGTATAGAACAAGGTTCAGCAAACTACAACCTGCTGGCCAAATAAAATGTGCCACTTGGCTTTTATAAATAAAATTCTATTGAAATACAGCTACTCCCATTTGTTTACGTATCATCTATGCTGTTTTCTCCCCGCAAGGGCACAGTACACTACTTAGAGACTACATGGTTTAAAACTAAAAATATCTACTCCCTGGCCATTTACATAAAATGTTTGCTGACCTCCTATAGAAAGAGAGAAAAGGATTTGTTAGGCTCTCATACAGTTGTCATCACATACTTAAGGCAATTTCTTTATAATATTTGTGTCACCTTTTGATGATATTTTGAGATTTTTTTTCTAATTTTCCAGAACTCCACACCCAGGAAGCAGCCTTACTCATTTATGCTAAATAGTGGCTAATGATCTGGAAGACTCACTTCACCTATTAATCACTGGAGAAAATCTAGCTCATTTCAGAATAAAGATCCATAAAGCACAGTGATTACTCTGTTTAGGATTTCATCAAACTGTTGAATTTTATAGGACCCTCATAAAACTTTAGTGTTCTTCCAGTGCTATAATCAGATGAACAAAGCCATATATTAACACAAAACACTTATGATTACATGACATATTAAGATTTTAAAAACATATGTTCAATCTATAATCTGAAAGCAACAGGATGTTGTATAGTTGATGGCTGTAGTTAAGCCCGTTGTAAACCACATTATTCTTTTTAAATCTGAATAAAATTTCAGCAACAAAAATGTTTTATGCTCAGCCATTAATGTGAACAGGCAGTATGAGTCAACTATAATGCATTAAACAAATCACAGCTGCGAACTCTTTATTAAGTAATTTATTTCATGCCATGTTTATCTCTGTTACTCTTTGAGAAATTTTTACCTCATGAAATGGTATTTCATTTTCTTTTATCTGAGTGAAAATATATACTAATCTACAGTTTCATGGTTTTTCATTTCTGCTATGAAAGAAAGACTTTTTCATCTTTCTAGATTGTTCACTGTAAATAAAACACTTAGAAATATGAAAAGATTGGCATTTTTTGCAATAAGGAAAATGTCACTTTCAAAAAGGTTCTTCAAATAACACTGAAGAAACAAAGAGATTACTGTCTCTCATTTAAACATTGAGTGTAACAAGAGCAGGACCTTGTCTCTGCACACCATGCTTTACATGCAGATTTTTTAAATAAAATAATTTACTGAAGAAACATCCTGCCAATAGTGAGTCTTATACAGTTTTACTTTACATTGGTTCACCAGAGAACAAGAATTGACTTATATAAACATTAAGGATGTATTCATTATCTATTTTAACAAAACCCAGAGGGGTTCTTTAGATTACAAGGTTAAAAGATTACAAACACATCATCAACAATGGCGGAATGCTCTGGAGTAAGATGTTACACATTCTTCTATAAAGCTAAGAAGCACAAATTATTTCAATAAAACATTCTGGGAAAAATGAAAATATTTAATAAAAACTGATGAAAATTCTTAACCCTATTGTAAACAAAAAGAATAGTGTTGACTGACTGGATCCAGATTCTTGTGGTCCTTTTATTGTACTTCTTCTTTTGAGCATCCTACATAGGTTTTCTACTTCAATGTTTTTTACAGAAAGATTTTAGCTTCATTTACACATTATTTAGGTTATTTAGGTCTCCAGATTTATCCCTAGTTTTTATTACTGGCTCCTTTCTATTCTGTGAATTTTTCCTACCACTAAGGGTGAGAAAATTTCCTCTGGATTGATATCTTATCCTTCCTTGACTACTTCTACTAGATCATCATATTGATACATTATACAATTTGATTAAGCATTTTTGAGCTGCCAAGATTATGAGAGGAGAGTCTATTGCTTAACCATCTCAGACTCAAGAATTTGAGGGCTCATCTGTACCCCAACATTTCATACTTCACAGACTAAAGAATCAAATTGTACCACTTTAAGATTTTTTAAATTAAACATTCTCTGGTAAGTGCATTGAACTTTGGATAAACCAAATAAATCTTATTTCTCTAAAATAGCATTCTGAAAGGAACTAGAAATATACTGTCTTAAAGAAATTTTAAAGAAGAAAGTGTTCATTTAAGACAGTAGAAGTACATTTCTCTAGTGTTTCTTTTAAACAATACATTCGCAGTTTCTATTGCAGTGAGTCTAGTCATGCTATTGTTTCATCTTGAATATCTTCTTAAATTAATCATCTCATTATCATCTTTCAATTTTTTAATTGTGATAAATCTAGCACCCATGGTATTAAGGAATCCAGTAGAATTAGGTGAGGAGAGCTTAATGAAGAGACTGTAGTGGGTTGACTATTTGGTAAAACATTCTCACCTAGAGGTTCAGAATGTGACCTTATTTGGAATAAAATCTTTGCAAATGTGATCAAAGTAAATATCTAAAGACGAGATCATCTGGAGTAAGGGTTGGTTCTAAATTCAATGAACCAGTTTCCTTAAAAGAGACAGAAAGGGAAAAGACACATCCAGAAGGGAAGACCATATCAAGATGAAGGCAGAGATTAGAAAGATATGTCTAAAAAACAAGGAACAACAAGTACTTCTGACAGCCACCAAAACCTGAGAGGCACAGAACACGTTCTTCCTCCTATTCTCCAGGAGAAAGCAATCCTGCTAACACTTTTGAGTTTAGACTTCAGGTCTCCAACATAGAGAGAGTTTCTGTTTCTTGAAAAGACCATGATTGTGACAATTTGTTAAGGCTGCCCAAAGAAACTAGTACAGATGTAAACAACAAGAGTGTAGAAACAGGTAAGAAAAGCTATTAAGGGATGGAGATGCACTCAGTTTATCAGAAGACAGGTGGAGTCTGTTTCCAGGCCTAGATGGGAAATGAGTGAAAAAGAAATTCCTGTAACCCAGAGAAAAGCTGTAGCTATAGGAAAGGGCCACCTGGTAGGAGCTGTGGCCTTAAACTAAGGAAAGCATCCAGTGACAACTCACCACACAGCAGGGAGTGAACAGGAGAAATAGCCCTGACCTCTCTCTTCTGCCCCCTGATCTCCTGCCAACACCTCCCATTAATCAAATCCACAGAGTGAGAGGGCAAGCAGAAATCTATCCCCAAGAGCACAGAGCAAGGTGAACAACGGAGAAGAGATTTCGAGGAGCTAATGAAGAATATCTACGGCCATTGGATATGAACAATACCCTAGAATTATCTTTGCAGCAAATATTTCTATCCAACATTTAAATCTAAGGATGAACAGGAATGAAAGATATAAAACAGAATAGCTTTTTAAACTGCCAAAACTGCTTCTATTCATTTCTGTCAGGGCCCATGGACTGCCAAGGATTATAGAACTATAATAGAAGACATTTTTGTTATAAAACAAAAGAAACAATATTTTCTCTATAAGCTAAAAACATACATTTTTTACAAATCATAGATTTTGTTTTTTAGATATAAAACTGATATTACTATGAAAAACACTGAGTTTTATGCAAGTGTTTACCATGTCAAAAAATTGTTTAGTGCTGTTAAAAGTTTAAATATCTGCACATCTTCAAATTGCTTTGGCAACTTGATCTTTTGCTACACAGAAAATCCTTCTTTCACTAGAAATTTTATTTGTAAAATTGATAGCTAAAATCTCTTTTATAATCAAAATGTATTGAGTTTCTAATTATCAATTCACCTATATAGCTGATCAATTGTTTATAATCTTTAAATGCCCAGCAAAGTAACTGTGTCCCTTGGTTCAAGTCAGGACAGACATTATAGTCCTCACCTTGTGGTCACATTGGTAGTTGTGATTGTGAGTCAACCTTTAAAATGTCAGTCAGAATGACACTTAACTAATCTATTTTGAAAATTCATTGTAGCATTTTTTTGTCCAGTACAATCAGTGTTTCTACAGCATCTGATATGGTGACTTGAAACAACAAAAAGTATGAACTAGGTAACATATCATTTTTGTTCCCAGTATCTTGCACTTCTAAGTGTAAAAACTTCCCCAGCAGTACAGAGAAGTTTGAAGGTCCAAACAATTGAGAGAGAACTATAGAGATTTCTTTTTTCCAGAGATAGATTCTCAGCTGCAGATCTCTGATAATGCAGAGCTCAGGTGGAGAAAGAGAATATTTTATGTAGGGAGCTGTGTTAGCCACACTCAGGAACTACTGTCTCTAGACCACTATCAAGAAGGAAGAACTCAAAAGAGAAAAAAATGAAGATCAATGATTCCAGCAGAGAATGTATTGCAGAGACTGACGTCCTGCCAGACTAGATCTTGAACAGACTATTCCAAAAAGAAAGAAAAAGCTTTCATCAAGACAGCAAGAAGAGAAGGCACAATAGTGAGCACCTGTCCTGGCTCATTTATCTTAGCTGAAAGATGTTTCAGATTTTTTTAAAAAATCTATTTGAAGGTCTTAAAGTGAGAAAAATAAATGTACTTAACTTTGGAAATAAGTAATTAATATATAAAAATTAGGCTTCCCTGAAATTTAGCAAGGAATAAATATTTATGAATACATCTTTGAAAGTGTCGTAAAATGGATGATAATGGAAGCAGAGGGGAACCCTAAATTAATGGGTATTGTGTCTCCAGCTGGATATCTCTCTAGATTTATAAGAATTGGGAACTTATTTTGATTCTCAGCCCATGACCTATACAATAGCTATAATGATAAGATACCACAAGCCAAAACTATAGGAAAAAATAATTATTTTCTCAGTTGCAAATCAGAACAGAAGTTGAGCAACAGGAACACATTCAATAAGAGAATGTTTCATAGGCTATTGTTTCTGTTTTTCAGAGGAAATCTAACAATATATCAAAAGCCTATGAGTCAATACTATGTGCAATAAGGCATAATCAAGAGAAAATGGTGTCAAGAGAAAGCAATCCAGGAGACCACACTGAATACAAAGGATTTAGGATTCAACAGAAGCACCCCAAACAGATATTTGGCAGAACCAGCCAACTTTAAATATGCTGCATTTCCAAGTTAAAGTGTCCTCAGGCAGAAAGATAATTTCAAGTCAGAAAGCTCAGGAAAGAGCCAAGACTTATTCTGGTCTTCAGGATTAGGAAAGAGACTTAAGGCGCAATTCCATGTCCATGGTAATCAGATGCCTTTTTTCTATTTTCCTCAATTCTGAGAAATAATTGAACTAATCTCCTATTTGTTAGATACCAAATAGTCTTTCTAACTCATTCTATTCTGACTATTTTTGAACCACTTTCATTGCAATATCATTTCAGTCCAAATACTCAAAACTTTAACAAATACATAGATCACAAGCCTAATTTTATCAGAGTTTGTAAGACATGGTTTAAACCTGGATTGATGAAATCTGGAAACATTGCTTCGATGAGTATGGCAAACTTTAAAAGCAAATTAATATGAATATACAAGTCACTCAACTGACTTTCCTAATTGTTCTGTTCCAGAAGTCTTGTCCAGGTTAGTCTTGTATAATTAAAAAAATCATACCTATTGACCAATCCCTTCAAATAAACATGGATTTCCTGAGTGCCAAACAAGCAATTATTTCAGTTTTCAGTGTTCTGCATTAGCTTTAAGAAATAGTATATATCTATTTTGCTCTGGTAATTCATATTGCTTTTCATCTTAAAAATGATGTTTAAAATAATCCAATTTTATTTGATTTAAATACATTTTGTGCAATTTTATAATTATTTTTCTTACTTTAGGATTTAATTCTGCACTTTTTATATCAGAATAAGTAGCCTTTCCACTGACTTTGATAGTGTAAAAGTTGGCTCAAGATTCAAATTTATTGTACAAACCATAATTTATCATAAAATTTGATTAGGATTACTACATTTTCACCACCTCCAAAAGCATCTGGTTTTACATGAATTAGCAATAAACCAGGCAGCTAACAATTATTATTCAAAAATAGTAAACTCTGATAAGTTTTGGATTTATAATGTAATATCTAAAGGAAACACTAAAAGATCAAGACAGAGATACATTCCAAAACATTACAGAGAAATAAAAACGGAATTCTAAAGAAATGTTTAAGACAGGAAAAAGAAAGTAGAATACCAAAATCAAAGGGAATAGAAAGCAAAATGGTAGGCTTAAACCCTAACATATCAATAGAGAAATTTGATATCAGTTATTTAAACATGCCAATTAAAAGACAGAGATTGACAAGAGGATAATAAAACATGGCCCAATGTACTGCCTACAAAAGAGTCACTTCAAATATAATGATACTGAAGCAGACCAGGTACCCCCATCCAAAAAACCCTTGCCATAATTAAGCTTTTCCTCTTGTCAGATCAGCAGGATGTCTGCAGAGGTTATTGTGCGGTTGGTAGTTTCCTCTTTCTTGTAAATGCCAGTTTTGCATACGAAGGTTGTGACAGAGTCTGTAAGCTTGTTTTACAGAAGATATTATTTCTGTGAACAGAAAGCACTTGTCATATGACTCTCCAAGACCTCCTCCCATTCTCTACTGGGTATAAAGTTCAAAGAATTTCCAAAATCTTTTTTCAGGGGTAGAATTCTTAGATGAGAGCCACCTCTGAACCCTGCAGTCAATAAACCTGATTCCTGAAAATTCCTCAGGTGTCCAGATTCTTCTGTCCTACTTCATTTGGCCACCATGAAGGGACAGTGGAGGCAAAGACAGTTTTTCTGCCTCTCATCTATGGGTCTGGCTTCCCCGGGATGTGAGAGGACAATACTTCTTGGTATACCACAGACTATTCTTTGCCTATAGGCGAGATGATTCACCTGGTGCCCTGGAGCCGCCACCCCGGGCAGAGAATCTTCAGATGCCAGGCCACTGATACTCACGCTTACGAAGGGTGACTGCTCATGAGAATCAGATGTAGAATGAAAACTTCTGGATGCTTTCACTCCACCCTCAAAGATTCTGAGATGGAACACAGCTCAGGCCTCAGCATTACTTAGTTTCCTAGGGGGTGCAATGTCCAGCCAGGAGAGTGCATCTCTAGGCTGAGGATTCACCTACTATCACCTCTTTGTTTACTCCTACAAAACTAAGGAAAGTGTGGGTCCATCTTCAAGCTTGATAAATGATCTGCTGTTTCCAGGAGTTTTTGTTTCAATCCATGGTGTTATGGTTTAGATATGAGGTGTCCTCCAAAAGCTCATATGTGACAAGATGAAAGAAAGTTTGGAGGTGAAACAATTGAGTTATGAGAGCCTCATCCCAATCAGTGAATTGATCCTCTGAGAGGGATCAACTTGGTAACTGTGGGTAGGTGGGGTGTGGCTGGAGGAGGAGGTGGGTACCTGGAGGCATGCCTTCAGGGTTTATATTTTTTCCTTATTGATCAGAGCTCTCTCTCTGCTTTCTAATCATTATGTGAGCCAATTCCCTCAGCCACACTTATCTGTCATAATGTTCTGCCTCACCTCAAGCTCTGGGAAAGAGAGCCAGCTCTCTATGGACTGAGACCTCTGCAACTGTGAGCCCCAAGATAAACTTTTCTTCCTCTAATTGTTCTTGTCAGGTCTTTAAGTCACAGCAGTGAAAAAGCTGACTAAAACATAGGGTATATTTGAAACCAGTCTTTAAAATCAGGATTGAGTCCCCTTCCCCCGGTGTTGAACATTGAACACCTGGGAAATGCTGAGGCAAGAGCAAAAAAAAAGTTTTATTTAAAGGATAGGAGAGAAAGAGAGTCCTGCTGAGAGGAGGGGGTACAAACCTGGTGCCTGAGGGAGTGGAGGTATTTTGACCCTTTCATAGACTTCAAGTTTCCTTTCTTTTCCTGTCCCCTCTTCCTCTTGCCTACATAAAGGTGCTTCTTCCTATTATCCATATCTTCCTAGAAAGGCTGGAAGGGAGCTAGCTGCCCAGCAGGCATTCATTAACAACTCCTTGCTCTGAGGAACAATTCTGTGGAGGCAATTGATCTTGGCAACAATTTGGAGGAGGTGGAAGTGCTCTGGACCTTTTGAGTCAGCCCCCATCTTCCTGACCTAATCATTCATTATCTACACTGACTGTCCTTTTGTCCTGGTCTCAATCTCTCTCTGATTAAGGGAAACTTTGCTGCTGCAAGGGGAAATGAACATGTCTACTCTGGCTGCTTAAGGCTGACAGGGGGCAACTTGGGGCAAGCAGTTTGGGTTTCCCCTTTAGGAGTTTTGGGTCAGTCAAGGTGTCTGTGGTACAATTCCCAGTGCTTCATTGATGCCAGGGCTAGAAGGTGCATGAAGCCTCCTGTCCTAACCCGACTCTTTACTTTGTGTGTGCACTTCACTTTACAAAATTCAGTCAATAGAATCCAAAGATAAGATCAATTCCACATAGGTGCACTATGCTTTCATGTAAGTAGCCTCCCTGAGATTTCACATCTACTTTCTTCAAATTCCTTGTGTTCACTCTCTTTGACCTTTAGCTGTGACCAGGAGGAGCTTTTGGGTGGGCAGTCTGCATGGCAAGTGGTGAGGCACCCAGCTACTGCTACAGGCAGACCTGCCCCAGTATGTGGGATTATGGAGATGAAGTGTTGGGATTATGGAGATGAAGTGTTGGGATTATGGAGATGAAGCTATGCCACAGATGTCTTCTCCAACAGATGCAACCCACTCTACCTACACACTTCAGGCAGGGGTCTGAAGAACAGGAAAGGGATTTCTTCTGTCCAAAGTGACTAGTTCAAAGTGAATCAGGTCTACACTAGCTCAAGGAGAGCAAGTCCCCATCTGCATTGGCTCAGGGCAAGTGAGTCCCCATCAACACTGGCTCAAGGTGAGCGAATATCTACACTGATCAGGAGATGGAGGCACAGTGGTCCAGGCCTTGGAGAGGATGGTTGCTAGGCTCCAGCCTTTGCCCTAAGGCTTCCTTCTTAAAAAATAATAGCAAAAGCTACCTTTTATAATCTTTGAAACATCCTTTTTTTATACAATTTGGAAAGAAAGAAAGAAAGAAAGAAAGAAAGAAAGAAAGAAAGAAAGAAAGAAAGAAAGAAAGAAAGAAAGAAAAAGAAATTAAGAATAAATTTCTCCCAAAGAGAAATTGGGAGAAATATGGGAGAAAGGACAAAGAACAGGACGAAGGAAGGGTCCCGGGGAAAACTCTCTATGAGGTGTCTTCGTAGGTAGGGGCAGAGGAGACTCCTGGTGGATTCCGATGTACTCCTGCCTAAAATCCATGTAGAGAAGCCTGAGCCAGTTGGCACACCTCAGGGTCTTCAGGCTGTCCGTTGGAACTATTGGTCTTGGCTTGGCATTTCCATTGGAGCCACTGTACTTCTGAACACTGATTGACAGAAGCATGATACCAAACACAGCTGTCGAAAGCAGGTGGCGATGCTCTTCCTCATCCTCTTCCAATGCCTGATGGGGTGGTAGGATTGTGCTGTGGAGGAAGCTTGGGAGGATGAGGAGTGGTCTTTGGCAACCCCTCTATTGAGGCTCATCGAGGGGTTGGGTGTTCTGGATACAGGGTCGTGCTGGGAGGCCAGGCTGTAAGTAGGTGTGTCCATGTGGAAAAAGCGGAGAGGAATGGCAAGTACACTGGCACTGCCACCACCCTTCTGCTAGGACTGGTTGGCCACCTCAGGCTGCTGCTGCTCACAGGGAAAGGGAAGGGCAGGCTGACTGGCATACTTCTTGAGGCAGACTCTGGGAGGATCCACAGGGCCTGAGTGAGGCCCAACCACCCAACTCTGCACAGGCTTCACCTGGCACCACAGCCTGCCCCCTGGGTTCTCTGGTGCTTGAGCAGGAGGTACGTAGCCATGGTGTCATCATATTTCTTATTTGACAGGGACACCCAAGTGTCGTAGGGGTCATAACCCATGTCAAAAATGGTTGTTATAATAGCGGGATCCGGGAAGTTGGGGAGTGCCTCACCAGAAGCACTGGGTAAAGCTTCCTCACCATAGGTCAACCATGGGTGCCTCATTATCTGTTCTAGGGTGGGCCTCTGTGTGGAGTCAACCATCAGAATCTCATGGATAAGGCTCTGAGCTCCCTCAGAAACATGTGCAGGAATGTCATATGTTCCCTCCATGATCAGCTTCTGCACCTCCCCAGCAGTGTTGGCCATAAATGAGTATTTTCACCCTGTCAGCATGAAATAGAGAACTACAACCAGGCTCCAGATGTCCGCCAGGGGGCCCTTCTATTCCTCCTGCCGGACAACTTCAGGGGCAAAGTATAAGAGAGTACCCCAGAACCTGCGCAGCTTCTGCCCAGCTGTGAGTCTGGTCCACAGGCCAAAGTCAATGAGTTTCACATTACCACTGGCATGGATAACGATGTGCTTGGGCTTGAGGTACAGGTGTGCAATACCTTTATCGTGGCAGTACTGCATGGCACACACAATCTGCTTGAATAGTCTGCAGGCCTCCTCTTCCGGCATGCCACCAGGTTCCAAGATGAGGTTCCAAAGATGTCCCCCACCTGCATGCTCCATGATAATATACATATATTTGATGGTCTCAATGACCTGGAAGAATTGGATCATGTTTGGGAGGTCCAAGCAAGCCATAATATAGGGTTCAGATAGAAAGAGGTGGTTCCTGTCTACTTTTGCCATGACCTTCACCACAACCTCTGTCCCAGTGATAAGATGGCAGGTAAGTTTCACCTTGAAACTTGAAGCCCCCTTCCCCAATGTCCTGCAGAAATTCATAATGGTCTGTGAAGGCAGACTCATAGGAGCCCAACCCCAGCAGCACTACACTGCTCTGACTGTTCTCATTGCTTATCCTAAAATGGAACACCATCTTAGGATGCTATCTAAAAAATAATAATAAACCAAAAAAAATAACCAAAATAAAAAAAAACCCAAAAAAAGCAAAAAAATAAATAAATAAAATGGAAAAAAATCCAAGTCAAATAACCAGTATCCAAAGACCACAACCACCAGCCCCCAACCACTACCAAATGCGCTAACTATCTGGGAGTCCGACAGATCACGACCAAGAGCTTCCTGTGCATATGGACAAAAACCCAGTTGCAGCCACTCTCTTATATACCTGCTGTTTGAAATTCCCTGACAATGGCCATGCTGAACCAAGCCCACCCTTTTCTTCTTATAAGGACATAAGCCAAGCTGATCCCGGGGCCCTACCCTTTTCTCTTTATAAGAGTGAAAACCACACTGAACCAAGGACCCTGCCCTGTCATTTATGTCGTGCCTTGAGTGGGACACTCGACAAGTTGGGGTCCTGCGAGATGAAGGTAGGGGGTCCCACAGGACAAGGTATGGCACCCATGTGCTCTAGTGGCCTGCTCAACCCCTCGGACTCAGAAAGTGATTTCGTGTTGGTCCCCTGTATTTCTTGTCCTGCTGGTGAAGGTAACATCAGCCTTTTGTGGTCCTCTGTGTCTGTTTGTCTTTGTGTAATAAAGTTAGGTCTGGGAACATAGTTTTTCTCCTGGTTCCTCCAGCAGTCAAACATAAGGGTCTGATCAGACCGGTGACTGGAACCACCATAACGCCCATGGCGTATGGTCCTCCAAGACACTGTGTGAGCATACAGCTGTGGCCTAAAAAACCACAAAAGTCTCTTACAAAGTGCTACACACCCTGGTCCTAAACATTTCTGTGTTTTTTGTGTCTCCTGAGACGCAAACTTACATTCTCCTTTTTCTTCTCACAATCCTCATAATTTTTTCTGTCCTCTTTGCTTTCGATTTCTTTTTGCAAGCTTTTCCTCCTGCTATCATTACTGCTTACTTTCACTTTAACGTTTCTCATCTCCACTACTTCACCATGGGAAATCTCCTCTCCTCAGTCTTCAATGAGGCGGCCCCTACAGCACCCCCACAAATCAATCACATAGCCCTGATCCTTCACCCTCAACTTCCTGTGAACACTCTCTTCATGGAAATTTCCTCTTCATGGAAATTGCCCTGCCTCTGACACCCCTTGTATTTACCCTACCCTGCCTTCAACGCCCGCTGCAGTCACTCCTCCTCCTCCCTACTTTGCTTCCTCTGCCTGTGACCCGCCCACTTGCTTCTATCCTTTCAAGCCTTTTAGCCCGACTCCACCACCCAAGCTTATATGGTTAATCTCCAGGTCATTGGCAATGTCTGTCCCTGGATCCCCACCCCAGTTTCCAAGCTTACTCAACTACACAAGGCCTGTCAAGATGCTGACCTCTCCTCTCCCTTTTTTCTTCAACTTCTGGAGTCCTGGTCCTCCTCTCTCCAAACTCCTTTTGATTGGTTTTCCCTTCTTAAGGCAGTCCTCTCCACTTCCCAATACATTCATGGAAGGCTTCTTACCAAGAATTTGTAGAAGAACGAGCTTGTCACAATATAACACAAGGTCTTAACTTTTCTATGGATATGTTATTGGGCAGGGGTGACTTTACATCCCCCCAGTCTCAGATGCTTGTCGGCAATCTTGTTTACTTTGAGCAATTCAAGGACAGTGCCCTCAGAGCCCTACTATTTGCCAAATGTGTGTGGCTAAAGCCATCACCCCTTTAAGGAGCAACAGCTACATTACTCATTACATGGATAATATCTTAGTGGCTTGCAAAGACCAAGTGTCTCTTCAAACGCTTCTGACTTCACTCCTAAAAAATTTAGAGGATCTTGGGCTGGGATTGTAGCTCAGCGATAGAGCGCTTGCCTCGCATGCGTGAGGCCCTGGGTTCAATCCTTAGCACCACATATAAAGCAATAAAATAAAGACAATGTGTTCATCAACAACTAAAAAAAAAAAAAAAATTAAAAAAAAAAATTTAGAGGATCTCAATCTTCATGTGGCCAAGGAGAAAATTCAAAATCACCCTCCCTTCTCCTTCTTAGGGTTTCATTTTTCTCAGGTGATATGACCTGTTAAACCCTCTCTTGATATCCCTGATGACATCTCCTTAACAGAATTACAAAAATTATGTGGTAATATTAACTGGATTAGGCCATTCTTGTCATTACCTCCAAAAGGACTTGAGCCCATCTATGATCTATTCAAAGGCAGCAAACATCCTTCTATAAAGCTTAAGATTACTCCAGAAGCTAGAGGCACCTTGGCAAAAATCAATCAATTGTTCACATCTGCCCAGCTTCAAAGATTTGACCCTGCTGTTCCTCTGTCAGCCATAGTACTTTCCACCTTGAAATTATCCTTTGGCAACTTGATGGACTTTTATTATGGTTGCATCTTCCCTGGAATTCCTGCCATAAAATCACTAGTCTCACCTCACAAATTATAGCCTTAGCAGTAAGGCTAGAGGAACAAGCTAGATCTATCTTTAATAAGGAACCTAACACCATGGTTGTACCCTTTCATTAGGAACAAATCACTTTCCTCCTACAAACTTCTTTAGACTTCCAGATAAGAATGGAGATATTTCCTGGGTCAGTGTCTTCCCATCTCCCTCCTTCTAAACTACTGCAGACCCTACAAGATCTTTCCTTAATGGTGACCACTCACGCTTCCCTCGAGCAAACCCATTCCTATGGCCCCTTGTGTGTTTACAGATGCCAACACTCATCATCTTGGCTACATTATAATGGGATCTAATATAACAAATGATCAATTTGTCCAAAGGCATTCTGATTCTGTCCAAGTAGCTGAATTGACTGCACTTATCCTGGTGCTGGTAAGATATCAGACCATTCCCCTTAATATGATCTCTGATAGCATATATGCTGTCAAGGTCTGCTCTTCCATTGCTTATTCCACTTTTAGGCCTGGGGATTGTCCTGTTGATCAATCTATGGCTACCCTAAATGCTGTACTAGAAATAAGACAGCAACCATGGTATATTATGCACATTTGCTCCCATTCCAGCTTGCCTGGCTTCCTAACAGAGGGGAATGCCTCTATTGACAAACTTGTAAGTCAGCCTAAAGTCATAATGTCCACTCTAGAACAAGCTAAAGCCTTACACCAAAGGTTTCACCTCTCAGCAAATAGTCTTCATCACCTATTACCTGAAATTCCAATCCAACAATGCAAATATCTCATTCATACATGCTCCTCTTGTGGCCCATTGTTACCATTGGGCCCACTCCAACCACAGGGAGTCAACCCCCATGGGCTGACACCCAACTCTCTATGGCAGATGGATGTCACTCATATCACTACCTTTGGGAAACTTAAATTTGTACATGTGATAATTGACACCTATTCCTCCCTTGTGTATGCTACTGCCCTCACAGGGGAAAAAGCAGCCCATGTGATTAAGGCTGTAAAGCAAGCAATGCTATTCATGGGCATCCCATGGTCAATCAAAACAGACAATGGTCTAGCCTATGTCTCCCTCAGATTGAAGGAATTTTTAACTTCCTGAGGAATTTCCCATAACAAAGGGATTCCCTATAACTACCAGGGACAAGCAATCATTGAAAGAACCAACTGCATTCTGAAGGAGATGCTTCAGAAACTTGATTCTACTGAAAAGAACCCTTCTTTGAGATTGTTAGATATATTATTACCCTTAACTATCTTACTTTTGACAAACAAGGCCTCGATGCAGCAATCCAACACTGAGGTCCATTTACCTTCCCTACTCCCATTCCCTTGGTACGATGGAAAGACACTTTGAGCCTTCAGTGGAAGAGTCCAGACCCTCTGCTGACACAAGGACAAGGCTATGTTTTTGTCTTCCCCCCCACAGAGTCTAAGCCTCTTTGGATCCCAGCCAGGAATATTCGTCCAAGACTCTCTCATGAAGACAACTTAACTCCTCACCTGAAGAAAGAAATCCCTTTCTATGAGTACCTAAAATGCAATATCCACTTATGCTACTATTGGTCTTCTGAGGCACTGCCTCCTCCTGGTGGATCCGTGTCCCTACTCCTGAAATACTGCTGCCCATAGGCCTTGATGACTCTGTCCTGCCCTTCCTCTTAGCTATGAGTCACACAATGTCCTTCTGACCCTACAGCCTCTCAGACCAATAGATCTTCTGAGATTACCCCCTTTAGACTCCATAACTTGGAGAAACTGCCTCTCTATTACTCAACCATATATCTTCATTCACGAGGAAGCTATCACATGGTCCAGACCTCATACCATGACCCTCCACAATAACATATTAAAACTTAACAAGCTTTCTTAGTTCATATCATTAAAGAATCGCAGGAATGCAAGAAAATTCCCGCAACATGGATCACAGCCCTCGAGAACGTAAGAAGCTCACCCACCTCATCTTCACTGGAAATGCAAGGCTTCACAGCTACGGCTGACCCTAACCCCAAACCCTCCTTCCTTTCCAACCCCATCCAACCCCATTACCCCTTCTCTAAAGAGAAAACTCATCTCAGGTCATGTTTGCACAGGCTGGTTAGTCAATGATGGGTAAGATGCTCAGAGGAGCAAAACCTAAGACAGGCACAGTCTTGTTTGCCTCCCCCCCCATATGCAACATGTAGGAGTCTGGAAATCCAGCAGAATGATTCTCTCCCATGAGGAGATTATCACAGATCTCTCCAACATGCTTGCTTATAAGCCACACAGGCCCCATTGACCTTTCAAATAAAAGTAAAAAGGGGGAAATATAGGAGCTCTCTCCATGCCTTCAGCACCTCTTATGCTGATTGGCTGCCTTCAACCTCTCTCCTCCCCTTTCCTTACCCCATGATCATTGGCTGCCTTTAGTGCCTCCTATGCTGATTAGCTACTTTGAATGCTTCTCCTCCACTTTACCCCATGCTGATTGGCTGCCTTCAGTGCCTCTCCTTTTCTCATCCCATGCTGATTGGCTGCGTGCCTAACATGGCACAATAATACCCTATTGGCTGTAACCTAACCTCAGGGCCATGATTGGTGCGAGGACCCTATATAAACTGTTGCACTAACTGAAATAAACGGGTCTGCCTCTTGCTCCAGCAGAGCAGTTTTACCTACCCCTGGTGTCTGGGTGAGTGACTCCGTGACTGTCCACTATAGGAGCTCTCTCCATGCCTTCGATACTTCCTCTCTCCTTTGCCCTATGTTGATTGGTTACTTTGAGTGTTTCCCCTCCTCTTTACCCCATGCTGATTGGCTGCCTTCAGTGCCTCTCCTTTTCTCATCCCATGCTGATTGGCTGCCTTCAGTGCCTCTCCTTTTCTCATCCCGTGCTGATTGGCTGCACGCCTGACATGGATCAATACCCTATTGGCTGTAACCTAACCTCAGGGCCATGACTGGTCTGAGGACCCTATATAAACTGTTGCACTAATTGAAATAAATGGGTCTGCTTCTCGCTCTGGCAGAGCAGTTTTACCTACCCCCGGTGTCTGGACTCCGCGACCATCCATCCCATAAACCCTCGTCCTCTGGGACCCCTGACCTTGTCCCGTGGAACCCCATTGTCCCTCGTCCTCCAGGACCCCAGACCTCATCCCGTGGGACCCCATTCCTCAGTCACTTTGTCCTGCAGGACCCCAACTCGTCGAGCAAACCCACATGAGGCACGACATAAACGACAGTCCACCCCATACTTCATCCTGTGGGACCCCATAGTTTCATCCCCTGGGACCCCAGGCCCTCATCCTGCAGGACCCCCTATCGAGCAACCCACACGAGGCACCACATAAATGACACTGCCCAAGTAATTTGTATTTAAGAGACAGAAAGAGAGAGGCTATTCTAGAGAGTAGGGGACCCAGAGCTAGTGTCCCTGGGAATGGGAGTGTCTTGCCCCCTTTATAGATTTAGAATTTTCTTTCTTCTTGTGCCTACATGACCAAAAGGCAGGAAAAGAATGATCCAGGTGGTGATTGTTTGTGTTGGAAAGTGCAATCTTCCCCTCCCCCAGGGGAGTTAGCAACTGGTTGATGGAAAAGTGCTATTTATTTCCTTTTCTTTGATAATTAGCTGTCTTTGGCCACTGTCTCGGTTGGCAGGCTGGCTGGCTGGATGGATAGGAGGATATAAAGTGTCTTGGGCAGTGCCTAAAATCCATATGATAAATTATAACATAAATTTCTGTTGTCTTATAGCATAGAAATACTTTAGTTTCATATACTGAGGCACTTGTCTAACTACTTCTATACATTTAACTTACTTGAATACTATATATGAAATACTGTTTTTCTCATGTTAGAAAAAATACATGCATTTCACATTTTCTTTGTTCAGAGAATCAAACTATGCACTTTGTATAAAATCTGCTACCTTATGTTACACTGCTACACATTAATCATTTTAAAAAGTAAAAAATTATTTGGCACAAACTGGAATAAATAGATCTGCTTCTTCCTCAAGGACATTAGATTTTCCAGTATGGGAGTGGAAGGGGCTTCTACTATCAAAAATCTTTTTTGGATACTATTGCTTAATAACAAACTGCCTCAAAACTTAGTAGTTAATTATGGTTATGGGTTCTGTTGGGTCAGAAATGAGGACAGAGTACAGGGGAAATGGGTTGCCTCTGCTTCATGCTCTTTGGTATCTCATATAGGAAGACTCAAAGGCATGACTGGGACTTGATACCTGGGGACAAGAATCATTGCAAGTCTCAATTCACATGTCTGGTACCTGGGCTGAGATGTCTTTCACACTAAGTTTAGTAGGACCATCAATCAGACTGCATATATGAATCCTCTCCATGCAGCTGTGCTTCCCCCAAACATGGCAGCCTCGGGATAGTTGAACATATAACTTGACAGCTTGTAGCTCCAGTGCAAGGGTTCCAGTGGACAAGGTAGAAGCCTCGTTGCCTGTTATCACCCAGCCTTTGTAGTCACATAGTATCACCTCCATCAAATTTTATTGTTTGAAGTACTTACCAGTCTATCCATGTTTCTAGGCAGAAGACATAAACCTCACACCTTGATGGAAGGCATGTAAAAGAGTTTTACAGTAATGTTCAAAACCCCTCAGAACTAAGTGTTAGGAACTGAAGCCTAGAATCCCTATAGAAAACAATCTTAACTCATTTTATCATCCATTGGGCCTCATTTTCTTTGATATAAATCCTTCACTTTTTTGTGAAAAATCAGATCTCTAACCTCCCCATCACACCTGGTATATGGCAGCAACACTGTGGCAAAGAAAAACCTATCTCCTTTCCTGAATTCAGTACTTATTGTGGATTATGCCAATTTTAGGGAGAAACTCTTGGAAGGGAACCCTTAGATGAGTGGTAGAGAATCTTCCTAATGTTCTGAACATTGACAGAATCCATGCTCTGTTCAGGGCAAAAAAGTTAGAGAATAACAAGCTGCAACTGTGCGAGGATGCCCAGGGCATGACCTATACCAAATTTCCATCTACCCTACAGCACTCCTCCTTCTTAGGATCTTGCCCACTGGCCTTAATGCTTCTTCCAGAGTGCAACAGTTTTCTGGAAAGACTCAGAGCGAGGGGAAAAGCAACAGTTTCCTGTGGATGCAAATTGTTTGAAACATGTTGTTTGGGGCTAAAGGGAAGGGTTCCAACCTTACCCAAGGGCCAAAGCAAGGACAGAGTCCTGATCCAGGCTCCATGGTACTTTGTGCAATCTGTAGCAAAATTCCACCAACAAACATCTAGATGTAAGCTTCAGGTTAGGGGTTGATACTGACCTGCAAGGCTAAGAGGACTCTAAGTCCCCATGAGGTAAATGGCCCTATTCAGCGGATGTGTCTACTGCCATCTAGAGGGCCACTGGAAGAAGGAATACCCCAGCTGAAGGCCAATTGACCTGAACCAGGCTGCCACAGGGCTTCAAAACCTCACCATCTCTGGGATGGCACTGGCTACTGATTTGAAAGCCTTTCCTACAAAACAGCATAGATGCCAGACTCTGATGTGGATACACATTTCTCCAATATGTGGATGATCTGTTGCTGGCTGGAGCAACCTGAGAAGACAGTATGAAGGGGACACAACTGCTTCTCACTCTCCTATGTGAAACTGGCTACAAAGTCTCATAAAAGAAAGCCCAAATCTATAAAGAAAGTCAGTTTCTATCTGACTCAGAGACAATGGCAACTGGGCCCCAAGAGGAAGTAGGCAGTCCGCTCAATTCAAGCCCCTTCTATCTAGTGTTAGATCTGAGAGTTCCTGCATGCTGCAGGATTCTGCCCAATGAGGATCCCTAACTTTTCAGTTATGGTAAAATGCTCTATAAAGCCATAAAGGGGGTAAAATAGGATCCTCTAATGTGGAGACCAATTATGAATAAAAAGCCTTTGAGGACATTAAACAAGCACTCACCAGTATACCTGGACCAGGACTCCCTGATCTCACAAAGCCTTTTATTCTGTATGTCTATGAATGGTCTGGAATGGCTGCAGGAGTCCTGACTCAAATGCTGGGGACATGGTACAGTCAAATGACTGGACTCTATGATTCAAGGCTAGCCACCTTGTCTATGGGCCCTTGCAGCCATAGCTCTTCTGGTGTTAAAGGCTGACAAGCTGACTATGGAACAGGAACAAACACTCTGTACTGGCACTTTTGCAGTATACAGAACAATATCAGCTGACTAATAAGAGGATAGTCAAATACCAGGGCATATTGTATGAAAATCCACATGTCCACATTGAAGTCATCTGAACTGTAAACCCAGCAACTCTGCTGCCCATTGGGACTAAACAGCCTGATCACAGCTGCATTGAGGTGATAAGATCATAAGGTGTTCTCCAATAAACTGGATCCGACAGACCAGCCCCTTAAAGACCCTGATGCAAAGTACTTCACAGATGAAAGCAGTTTCATAGATTACAGAATACATCTTGCTAAGTTTACAGTGGTCAGTCTGGACTCCACCATTGAGGCAAAGCCTCTGCCTTAAGGAACTTCAGCACAAAAGACAAAACTTATCACTCTGAATGGGACACCTTAATTGACAACAGAAATCTGTGTCAATATTTACACAGATTCAAAATATTCCTTTACTACTCTTCATGTTAACAAGAACTTATATGAGGAAAAGGGTCTAATTAACTCAAGAGGAAAAGGCATAAAATGTGGACAGAAAATTCTTAGTCTTTTAGATGCAGTATAAGCACTCAGGACAGTTGTGGTTATGCAAAAGGGGGAACATCGTGATTGTTCAGGGCAACCAAAGAGCAGAGAGAGAAGCAAGGTTAGCTGCCTGCAAGAAACAAACAGAAAATCCAGTCCCAGGCTTAATGCTGTCCTTCTGCCTGATCCTCTAACAGAATGGGAGCCAAAGATTCCCAGCACGAAAGTAATTGGTTTAAGACTGAAAAAAGAAGGTATCTCCCAAGTAAATGGTGAAGATTTTCTGATAGCCACATAGCTATCCCTGAGGCTGTAGCCCCTGCCTTCAACAAACAGTTCTACAGGTGAGCACACACTGGTCAAACACACTGGTGACTGTTCTACTATTGTTGACATTTTTACATCTACCAGCTTACAAACATTTCCTGGGTGATCTATGTAAAACCTGTGCCTGCAACAACCAAGGGCCAAGGGCCAAGGCATCCACTGGGACTCCAAACTATAGAAGGAGACCATTTTGAGGACTTGAAAGTGGACTTTTCTGAATAAACTATCATGCTCATAGGACTATAAATATCATTTGTTTTATTCGTGTACTCTTATTTTGGCTAGATAAAAGCCTCTCTAACCCACACTGAAAAGACTCCAGAGATGGCCCAGATGCTCCTCCAGAAAATAATTCTCAGATTTGGTATCTCAACAACCATTGGCTCAGATAATGGGCCAGCTTCTTTGACAGAGGTGATACAATTGGCCATGAATTTAAATATCAGATGGAAGTTACATAATGCCGATAGGTCACAGAATTCTGTAAAGCAAAAAGGATAAATAGGACTTTAAAGACTCAATTAGGTAAGTTATGTCAGGAAACTCACCTGTATTGTGATGGAATCCTCCCTAATGCACTGTTAAGAATTAGATCCACTCCCACCAAGAATACTAGATTCTCTTCCTATGAGCTAGTGTATGAGAGATCTCTCCCACTTATCAGGGATTACAGGGACACTTAAGAGAAGTAGGAGAATTAGCATTAAGACAACAGCTTTAGGCTTTAGGAAAAATCTTACAGACTCTCAACCAATGGGTCAGAAAAATTGCCAATAATTTTGACCATAGATACACACTCTTTCAATACTAGAGATTCAATCTTCATCAAAAAATGGAATAGTCAACCCTTAAAACCTTTTTGGAAGGTTCCTTTCACTGTTATTTTATCCACCCAAACTGCAGTAAAGGTTGCAATGACAGGTCCCTGGATTCATTACACCAGGCTCAAGCCCATAGCCATGGACTGGGAGTATACTCAAGACTCTGCTGCACCTCTTAAACTGACCATTCAGATGAGGGAAACTGGAGAAGCTTGAGGAAAACAGCTGTACTCTAGTCACTCCAGAAGCTGACTAGCCAGCTTAACGCCAAAGCTTGAGGAAACTACAGCCCTGCTTCAGACAATCTGGAACTGGCTGATCAATGCACAGTGGAAGATAAACTGGAAAAGACCTATGAATCCCCTTATGTAAAGACATAAGGCCAAAAGAAAAAGAGGGTCAATTAGAAACTTAATCTAGGAGGTCAACAAACATGGGGTAAAAATGACTGGCCACCCAGATTATTGCCACACATGGTCCTGCTACCTGGACACAGCACTGCAATTGGAGCTATAGAACTCCAGTTTATGTGCTAAACTAATTATTCACTTACAAACTGTATTTTGAATTATTACTAATCAAACTGCTATAGCCTTTGACCTCCTAGATACACAACAGACCCAGATGCAAGCAGCTATCTATCAAAACTGCTTGGCATTAGATTACCTACTAACTGAGGAAAGTAAAATGTGTAAAAAGTTCAACAGTTCAGACTGTCACATCCAAATAGATGACAATGGACAAGGCAAAGACATAGCCAGCAATACCAGAAAACTAGCACCTGTGCCAACCTGGAAGGGCATTAAAGCTTGGGAATTATCCTACTATTTGGAAGATGGTTTTCAACTCTTGGTGGATTTAAAAGCTTAATTAGTATAGCAGATATTGTGCTGTTAACCTGTTTGTTCCTCCCATGTTTGTCTTTACATTAGATCTATTGGGTCTACTACAGCAGCAGCTGTTGAAAAAGAAGGCAAGTAAGGTTTTAAGATTTAAAGGCAAGGGTTGGTTTATATTCTTAGTTTTTGAATTCTTAAAAGATTTTCCACATGTACACACAAACAAGACCAAATTTCTTCTATTGACTAATGTATCTTAATTCATGAAATGTTTATGTGCATGGGGGGAATTGGAAATATGGTACTTCTCAAAATCAAAATCAAAATGAGCAAAGTAACAGTGAACACATAATGCTCCTATGACTGCTTCCAACAGCCATTATTTGTCTTCCAAGGAAAAAGCTATGCTGAAAATTGTTTTAAAATTTTTTCTGATTATACACTAATACATATTTATTTAAAAATGAGATAATACAGAAAGTTTAAAAAGAAGAATATGAATATTATACAGAATCTTAATAAACATAATATATAGTCCAAATTTTCCTAGTTACAACTTCACTCTCCCATCCATCAGAAAAGTTTGAGATGCTAATAATAAATCATCTGAAAATAAAATTTATCTTTTCACTTTAACATATCCCAAAGATAAAGTATGAGGGCACATATATTACTCTCCCTGTAGTAGAATGAATATATATCAGTATGTATTTGGAAATTAACTCTCATCTTAATCTTATAGAATAGGGAGGGTGAGGACAAGAGAAAAATCATTAAATACAAAATATTATGAATTATAGTATTTTAATGCACAAGGCCCCAGGTTCAATCCTCTCATCAGGGAAAAAGAAATAGTACTTTGATACAAATCCCTAAGCAAAAATCTCCACAAAATCATATCAAATTTCCCTAGAGAAAAATCACTAGTTATACTTTTATAGAAATGTGGATACAAAGGTATCTTCCAGACTAACCAATTCATATATTTACTCAATTCTTGTTTATTTTTAAAAAGAAGAAAAATGAAACTGCATCTTAAGAATTTTAATATAGAATGTGTATTCACTATTAAACTCATTGGCAAAAGTTATCCAAAATTTTCTTTCAAAAACCACTTAGTAAATAAAACTCTTATCTGCTCGTCTCACAAAGGAGACTAAATTTCTGTTTTTTCTGCCTTTTGAAAACAGCTAATTGAATGAGAGATTCATAATGGGATTCCTTTGCAATGCGTCCAAATACTTGGCTTCAGGCCAAAATAGAACAGTTCTCAGACCTTAGAAACTGAAAAATTAACTTTAGGTTGAAAACAGATGACTTTTGAAATGTTTAAAAGTTACCTGAGGTGCTTAGCATTCTTTTCTCAAAATAAGTCACGTTTCCAAAATGAAACTTTAGGATTTGGAATGGCCCTAAATTCATGTTTCATGAAGAGAAAAATGGCAAGCTAAGCACCCTTTCCATGGTTAAGCCACCTAGCATGCCAGGACATCAAGATTCTACCTAACAACACTGAGGGGAACGTTTTTACATTGAAGACACCAGGTTGACCCAACAAAACCAAAAGAAATGAAAGAAGAAAAAAGACACTCTGAAGAAAGAGAGGCTACAACCTGTCAGTCACTCCATAGAAACTACTGACCTGTTAGGCAGCGAAAACTGGAGTATGACTCTGAAAAATGGAACTTTATTAGCTTGACTGTCTAAAGAGGTAATAAATTGCTCAGAAAAATAAAATTTATTTTATTTAAATAATAATAAATATGTTGGCCAATGCTATCATGAGTATTAAGATGGCATGCCCATTGATGGATTGATTGAGCTTTAAATTACAGAATTGGAAATATCTATACATCTATTAAGTCATATTTGAACATAAGGAAAAAAATCTTAAGTCAACTAGAAAAGGTACTTGTAAACAAAAACAGACCTATGAGAATCCTCCCAAAACAAACAAACAACAAAAAAAAAAACATAAATAATCTATGCATCTGATTAACACAGTACAGTCTATGGATTGATTTTGGGGGGCCATGTGTCTACCCATCATCCACACAACTGTGGCCAGTGATTGGCATATGTAGTATAAATAGGAAAACAAAGGCAGGGGGACAGAGAAATTAAAAGTGCATAAAGAGATGACTGATTGGAAGAGAAGAAATATGAGACTACTGTGATCTGCTTATTTAGTAATAATAAATCTCCTATGCTTGCCTTTCAAATATACCTGCTTCGAAATGTTCAATGGGATCTAATAATCACACTTATAATTTTCAAGACACTTCTTATTGAATAGAATAGAACAGATTAATATCACAGTGAATGGAATTTTGAGGATCTGTGTTATCTTTGGAAACTTTTGTTGTTTATACACACAGACACACAGACACATAAAGTTAAGCAAAAAGCACAGATACACACATACCATACATATGTATATCCTAAAACATAATGTAAAATATACTACTTATAAGTCGATTTCTGAATCTTTTAGCAGTCTCAGTGTACCAATGGAGGCAGAAGGGAACCCTGCAACATGGTCACATAACATGTTTCCTTTTTTCTCTGAACCAAATATTTTGGGACTAAATTTGTCCTTTTAATATTGTCATTTACCCAATCCTCCCAAAACAACCACCCACCCTCACCATCCATCCCTTTAAACTATTTTGTCATAGTAAATATCTAAGCAACCAAAGCTTTGACCTCCAGTTCACACATAACTGATAAATCACAGGCAAAATAAAGATTGTTAGCTTCTCATTTTCAGACATGAAGGATGTTTCATTACAATTTCTCCCAGTGAAATCCAATAATAAATCCAAATGTTGCATCTTCTCTGTTTCCCTTACTCCCCGGGATTATTCTCAGTCTTATTCTCTGGTTATATGAAGATTTGAATTTCTTAACAGCCTACAGTAAACAGAACAACCAATCCTTATTAAGGATGGAGCCTGAAAAGCTGCAGAGAACTAGAATCAGGATATTGTGTGCTTTCTCTTATAAATGAATTTAGTATTTAAGATTCAGTACTTATCAAATTATGAATTTTAAATGGTGTATAAAAAAAAGTCTCTAAAATTAGTCATCCCAGTCCCAAATAAAGTTAGGCAAAAAGCACAAAACACAAAACCAAAATCAATGAGCAATTTCCTTGAGAAAATTCAGAACAACAAATTTCACCAGTCTTAGCAAGCAGGAACTAAAAGATACTCCCAGGAACATGGAGGGTATAGGACTTGTTGCATATCTTCATTAGTAGGACTTGAACATATAATAAATTCCCAATGTACATCTTAGCAACCTCCACTAGACTCTAAGTGTTTAGCATAATTTAATCAGCTGTGTCCAATCCACATGTATCTTATATTCCATATGCTATACAGTATACTTAGGTAATCTATTTTCTGTACTTTTAAAAGTCTTTAAACAATTCTTGTAGATATCATAAATATCTGCTTGAACCTGCTTGAACAATTGACAAGGGAATTAAGATTTTCATATCCACAGAAGAAAAGCCAACTCTCCTACAGAATATGCACTCAACAGATGATTTCTTATACTTATCAGATTGACTAATACAAATATAATAGCACTGCCATATTGATCCACTTTCTGTTACTATAATGAAATACTTGTGTGCTTATAAAGAAAAAAAAGCTCATTTAACTCACAGTTCTGGAAGTCCAAGAGCATGGTGCCAGGCTCCGCTCACCTCTGATGAGGACCCTGTGACAGATGACATTGCAAAGACAGGAGCACATGGTGAGACAGGAAGCCAGAGAGTAATTCAGAGGCCAGGCTCATTTTTTTTAACAATCTTTTCACAAAAACTAAACAGGATCCCACAAGAACATCAATTCCACCCATGGAAAGCACCCCAAAGACCTACTTACTTCAAACTAGGCTCTACCTCTTAAAGGTACTGTTTCCTAACACTGCCAACTAAAAGCCAAGCCTCCAAAACATGAACTGCTCAGGACAAACCACAAAGTACAGCAACCACTAACCATGCTTCATATTCCAAAGTTAATGAGTCTGTGAGCTCTAAAGCAGCATATCACAGTTGTAAAGAGGCAAAAAATTCTAGTGGAGTACCAGTTCCATCCTTTATCAGCTCTTGGCCTTAGGTAAACAACAACTTGACCTTGACCCTGTTTCAATTTCTTCATTTATAAAACAATTTCTTATTAAAGTTTAGCTCATATAATATAATGAAATAGTTATTACACATGTTGAGCAATTGAAAATCATAGTTTCTTGTTGTTGTTATTGTTTTATTTAGTACCGAGGATTGAACTCAGGAATATTTGACCACTGAGCCACATCCTCAGCCCTATTTTTTTGTGTTTTATTTAGAGACAGGGTCTCACTGAGTTGCTTAGCACCTTGCCATTGCTGAAGCTGGCTTTGAACTCGTGATTCTCCTGTCTCAGCCTCCCTAAGTGCTGGGATTACAGGCATGTGCCACCGTGTGTGGCTGAAACTCATAGTTTCTACTGCTCTTATTACCATTAGGAAAGAAGAAGAAAGAGAAAACAGAAGGAAAATGCCTGTTACATTTTGAAGTAAGGAAAGCAGTTTCTTTTAAAAATAGAACATGTCGGGGCTGAGATTGTGGCTCAATGGTAGAGCACTTGCCTTGCATGCATTAGGTACTGGGTTCAATCCTCAGCACCACATAAAAATAAATAGGGGCTGGAGTTATGGCTCAGTGATAGGGTGCTTGCCTCGCATGTGTGGAACATTGGGTTCAATACTCAGCACCATATAAAAATAGATAAATAAATGTATTGTGTCCATCTACAACTAAAAAATAATATTTAAAAATTAAAAAAAAAGAATATGTCCTTGGTAAATACTACAGAAGATTTCTGTTGACAATCAATTAGAAAAAAAAATTGTAGTTAGCAGCATACATTAAGAGAAGTTATTGGTACAAGAAAAATTATTGATGTGTTCCTTTTTAGAATCAGAAGTAGCTCACTTACTGTTTGTAGTTTTTCCCCCTAAATAACATACAAATATGTCACAGCTAATTAAAGCAAGCCATTTCTGAAGTCTAAAAACATGTTTCCACAAAGTGAACAGGTAGAACATTTTTCCACAATTTACCACAGCAGTCAGAGGGGTAATCCAATAATTTTGATAATCATATTGTAAGATTTGAGCTCTCATCACAGGGTGTGGTGACACATGCCTGGAATCC
The DNA here is from genome assembly GCA_028644305.1 of Xerus rutilus. Taxonomy (NCBI): domain Eukaryota; kingdom Metazoa; phylum Chordata; class Mammalia; order Rodentia; family Sciuridae; genus Xerus; species Xerus rutilus. Next base: position 49,815,173 of record CM053401.1, on the reverse strand, counting down.
CATTGACTCAGAAGGCAAGGGTAGGAGGATGCCAAGTTCATGCCAACCTAAGCAAATGAGTGAGACCAGGTCTCAAAATACAAAATAAAGACGGAAGGGGGTGGGGGTGGGGTGCATATTAGAGGAAAGGTGCAAGTTCAGCAGCTCCTTAATACCAGACCTACAAAATAAGAAGATGGCTTCTCAGCAAGGCAAGTAATTAGGGGAGCTCACTGAAACTTAATGCCAAACTGCCAAAGAAACACTCTATACAGTCACAGAAGTCAGAAATGTGAAGAAAAAAAATAATATGATACAGAAGTGCCAGTGGCGGATAGGGAACGGAAGGTGACTTGCAGACCAAGAAGACAGCATGGCTAGGGATAAAGAAATTTAAAAATAATTGACTTGGAGTAACCTGTGGATTAGAGAGGATGGCTGCTTTTAATAGACACAGAGATGTTATTGGAAGCGAATCAGTGAAAGCAGTTCCAAAAATTCACTCACACAGGAGCAGGGAATGGTCTCTGAAAGCCACTGTTGGGCCCCAGAGAAAGCTGCTGCAGCAATGCTCGCCACCAGTAAGTAAAGCAAACACTCACCCTAGCAGAGAAGCTGGCTGCCCACTGCACTCACACTACCTGAGAAGACATCTGGCTCCTCCAGCAGGGGCCCAGTGACTGAGGAAACATACACTAGAGCTACCAGAGAAAGCAACCACCAGCTAGGTTCCTACCCCCAGGGAAAGCAAGTGCTCACACTACTGGAGAAAGCAACTGACCCTTGAGTTCCCATGGCCAGGGAAAGTGTAGACTCCCTCTCAAGTTACCTGAGAGGGTGGCTTTCCGTTGCATTCTCATAGAAAACGCATGCTCGCACTACCAGAGAATGCTACCAACCAATGTGTTCCTTCATCTAGAGAGAGGGCACATTTGCCTGGCCCCTGCTACACTCCCAGGGCCTGCAAAAGTCTTCCATGCCCTTGCCAGGAGACAGATGAGGAACCTCAGCAGCTGATCAAAAAATTCCCAGAAGTGACCTGAACAAGACAAACCAAAATAGGTACAAAGAAAAATTTGCCTGTATCTTCTGGGCTCTGGATCACAAGGGAGAAAATTCTCACTGTTGCTGGCACTAAAGCGGACACACACAAGTGTCTGCACTCCAGGACAGATAACCTGGTATTTCATATTCATTGCAGTAAAGGTGAAACCTGAGGAGGTTGTGTACCTACACCCTAAAAATGGACTTTACCAGATACCCTAGAGATCTAGACATCCTGCAGAGACACTGGCAACCCCCCCCCCCCAATAGGGAGTGTAGAGCAATTCTCAAACACCCACCCACAGAGATCAAAGCTTGATCTAGGCTCCAATTTAGACCACTGCCACACCCCACCACAAAAACACAATTTGTCAATACCCAAATTGTGCTAGGCAAATACTGAGAGACTGGAAGCTGTGATCAACCAGTTTTGCCTCCTGGCCTCACAGGCTGGAAGCTAAGAGAGGAACACAAAGGCTGCTTTAGTCATTTTTTTTTTGTCACAGTGACCAAAAGACCTGACAGGAACAACTTTAGAGGAGGAAATTTTTATTTGGGGGCTCAAGATTTCAGGGGCCTTAGTTCATCAATGGCCAACTCCATTGCTCTGGGCCCAAGGTGAGGCAGAATGTCACGGTAGAAGTACATGAAGGAGGAAAGCAGCTCAGAACATGGCATCAGGAAGCAGAGAGATACCCCACTTGCCAGACACAAAATATATGCTCCAAAGGCACACCCTCAGTGAACCATCTCCTCTAGCCACACTCTACCTACCTACAGTTACCACCTAGTGAATCCCTATCAGAGAATTAATGCACCAATTAGGTTAAGGCTGTAATAACCCCAACCACCTCACTTTTAAACCTTCTTGCATTGTATTACACATAAGTTTGAGGGGGCACCTAAGATATAAACCATAAAAAAAGACACTGGGCTTTTTTAGACCTAGACCCTAGGCTTCCCCAATGAAAAACAAATACCAAGAATGAAAACCCACTTATGTCAACAATTTTGACCACTTTAGCAGAAATAATCTCTTTATCAACAAGATTTTATATGTTTTGTTTTTAAAATGTTTTAGAATTTTGAGGCTGCAGTTGTGACTCAGTGGTAAAGTGCTTGCTTAGCATGTGTGAGTTACTGGGTTCAATCCTCAGCACCACATAAAAATAAACAAATAAAGGTATTGTGTCCATCCACAACTAAAAAACAAATTCTTAATTTAAAAAAATTTTTTCATTCCTCATTTCTTGTTTCTTTTCTTCACAGTTTCACTTTCAATCTATCCTTTTTAATGTTTTTAACTTTTTAATTTTTAATCACCCATATTGTATTACTTTTTACTGTTTTCTAATAATGTACGATTTTGTGTGCATGTATGAGAGTGTGGGGGGCTGTATGTACTCACTTCATTGACAAATTCAAACATATATATGTATACTGATATAATTTTACTTTCACAATAATTATTGTTACCTTTTGCACTTGCTTATTATTTAGCCTTGATTTGTCTTAGGTGGAGTTCAGTTATATGTGAGTTCAAGCAGTTTTGATCTTACAGTTGCTGGTTTATCCAAACTCTGTTCTCATCCTTCTTATCTCCCCTTCATCACTTTCTTCCCCCACTAATAGCCAGATTTTCCTGTTCCTATTACCTTCCTTTCTTTATTACTTTCTCAAGTTTTTATTCTTTCTTCTTTATAGCCAATATATTTCACCTATCACCTGCCCCTTCTTTTTATTACTTTATTAAAATATTTCAAACTTTTCCTCACTTTCCCACCCTATTTTCTCTTCGCCTGAGAAACTATAATTCCACTAAATAATAGAATTATATAGTTTATGTATTTGTTTTAGCTAGCTTTTTTTAATCTCCTCCCAGATGTCTCCTGTTATTTATGCATTATTCAATAGCATATTATTTAGTTTCCAGCTATTGGAGTAACTTCTATTTTTAATTTGTCATTGATTTCTAATTTCATTCCATTATGGCCAGATAGAATGCAGGGTAGTAACTCTATTTTTTGTATTTGCTAAGACTCACTTTATGGCATAACATATGATCTATTTTGGAGAAATATCCATGTGCTGCTGAGAAAAAAGTGTATTCACTTGATGAATGGAATATTTTATATATGTCTATTAAGTCTAAATTATTATTTTATTGAGTTCTATAGTTTCTGTGTTTAGTTTTGTTTGGAAGATCTATCCAGTGGTGAGAGAGGTGTATTAAATTCATGCAGTATTATTGTGTTGTGGTCTATTTGATTCTTGAAGTTGAAATGGGTTTGTTTGATGTATATAGATGCCCCATTGTTTGGGGCATAGATACTTAAGATTGTTATGTATTGTTGATGTATGATTATCTTAAGCAGTATGAAATGAACTTTATCCCTTTTCACTAACTTTGGTTTGAAGTCTACTTTATATGAGAATGAAAAACCCTGCTTGTTTACATGGACCATGTGAGTGATACGTTTTTTCCCCATCCTTGCATATTCAGTCTGTGGATGTCTTTTCCTGTAAGATGAGTCACTTAAAGGCAGCATATTGTTGGGTCTTTTTAAATCCAATCTGCCAGTCTGTCTTTTAATTGATGAGTTTAGGCCATTGACATTCATGGTTATTATTAAGATATGGTTTGTATTTCCTGTCATTTTGGTTTATTTTTGGTTTTTAACTTGACTAGGTTTCTCCTTTGATTGATCTTTCCTTTAGTGTAGTTCCTCCCTTTGCAGATTTTCATTGCTGTTTTTCATTTCCTCCTCAAGGAATATTTTGCCAAGAATGTTCTATAGTGCAGGCTTTCTTGCTGTAAGCTCTTTTAACTTTTGTTTATCTTGGAAGGTTTTTATTTTGTCATCAAATCTAAAGCTTAATTTTGCTGGATATAAGATTCTTGGTTGGTATCCATTTTCTTTCAGATCTTGGTACATATTATTCCAGACTCTTCTAGATCTGAGGGTCTGGGTTGAGAAATCTTCAGAGATCCTAATTGATTTCCCCCTATATGTAATCTGATTTCTTTCTGTTCTGACTTTTAAAACTCTCTCCTTATTCTGTATGATAGGCATTTTTATTATAATGTGCCTTGGTGTAGATCTGCTGTGATTTTGTATATTTGGTGTCCTATAGCCTCTTGTATTTGATTTTCCAATTCATTTGATATGTTTCAAAAATTTTCTGATATTATTTTATTGAATAGATTGTTTATTCCTTTGGTTTGTGACTCTATTCCTTCCTCTATCCCAATTATTCTTAAATTTGGTCTTTTCATGTTATCCCATAATTCTTAGATATTCTGATCATGGTTTCTTACCATCTTCACTGTGTGGTCAACTCTATTTTCAAGATTATATTCTCTAGATCATATATATATATATATATAATTTTTTATTTTTATAATCACATATATATTATTATTTATTTTTATGTGGTGCTAAGGATAAAACCCAGTGCCTTACACATGCCAGGCAAGTGCTCTACCACTGAGCCACAACTCCAACCCCTCAAGATTATATATTTTGTATTTATTGTCTAAGATTCTATCTTCCAAGTGATCTAATCTTTGGTGATGCTTTCTATTGAGTTTTTAATTTGGTTTATTGTTTCTTTCATTTTGAAGATTTGTTTGTTTTTTTTCCCAGAATCTCTAACTCCTTATTGAAGTAATATTTTGTTTCCTGTATTTGACTATGTAGCTCTTTATTGAAATGATCTTTTACTGCCCATGTTCAATCTCTATATTATCCTTTAATTCACAGAACATTTTCATTATGTACATCCTGAACTCCTTCTCTGACATTTCTTCTGCTGTGCTGGCCATAGATTCTAATAATACAGTATCTTGGTTTGTTTGGGGCAGTTTCTTCCCTTGTATTTTCATGTTGTTTGTGTGCCTTCCCTTCTAGGAGTTGATATTGTTTTTAGGCCCTAGCCAGGGTCTCAAGTTGGGAGCTGCCCCAACTAAAGATGACCATGGCAGTAGTGAGGATAATCCAAGATGGCAACAAAGGTGCCCTAAGATGGAGGTGGCTGCTTTCAGAGATGGGCTGTCAGGGCAGGCTGGGTGGTGGCATTGGGCGATGTGTTCAGAGATATAGCTCTGTAGCACGCAGTGCAGTGGTGATCAGCTGTCTCCAGACCCTATTTGGTGTCCTCAGGTGCAAGCTACCACATAAAGGAGACTAGGGCAGCAGCTGCAGTGTCTCAAGATGAAGGCGACTGGGGGAGCCCCACGCTGGTAGATGGGGGTCCACATGGGAGAAGCAGCCAGGGGTCCTGTGTGGGTGAGGCACTAGGGTCCTGCATGGTTTGTGGATGCTAATGCCAGGAGTCTTGTATGGAAGCGGGTCCTATGTGGGCAAGTGGCTGGGGTCCTGTGCAAATGCTGTGGCTGGGGGATTCGTGTGGGCATGTGGCTGGGATTCCTGTGCTGGGAGCAGCTATTGGGGGTACTCTAATAACTCATAGAAAAACAGTATTCCCACTGCTTAAATCCCAGGTCATGGAGTGAGAAGTAATACAGCCTCCTTCTAACCCACCATCGTGGAATACTTTCTTTTATGCTGCTATGACTAAAAGCCATGATGAGAATAATTGTAGAGGAGGAAAATTTTATTTTGAAGCTCACAGTTCCAGAGATCTCAATTCATAGACAGCTGGCTCCATTCCTGGGGGCTCAGGGTGAGACAGAACATCATGGCAGAGGGTGTAATGAAGAGAAACAGTCCATATACTGGTTAAAAAGCAGAGAAAGACTCAACTCACCAGATACAAAATATATACCCCAAAGGCACACCCCCAGTGACACAGCTCCTCCAACCATACCCTACCCACCTTTGGTCACCACCCAGTTAGACCCATCAGGAAAATGTAATTGATTGGTTGAATTAAGGCTTTTGTAACCAGATCATTTCTTCTTTTAACTTTCTTGCATTGTATCCTACATGAGCCTCTGAGGGACATCACACATCCAAATCATAATAGTATTTCATACCCCATTCATGTTGTGATTATTAATAGGCCTAAATATAGTATATATCTGCTGTTGAATACCTGATCTAATCCCAAATTTTGTATTGCTAGTACTGATGTTAAGTGCTGACCTCATCAATTTTATACAGGTGACAATTAGTATTTTAGATGTCAGAGTAGACATTGGACACTTATCTCAGAACTATACATCTGACACTGACATGAGTGCTACTTCTGATTTTCCTGTTTCAATAGGAGTTGGAAAGTGATTGAGAAAATTCAAAACTAGCGTAGAGATTCTGCTGCTGTGAAACATTCACAACACAACCAAGTAATAGTGAATCTTACCCCATACATGATCTAGCCCCAACTGAGCCTAAATTTACTCATAGAATTGGGAAGACAAAACCCCAAAACCAGGCCCCAAGAAGTAATGACCAGAGGGGAAATTCAGGTACCACCATTGACATCTAGTTATATGTCAGAAACAGAAAATCCTAGAATAAAAAAGAACTATATTAGCATAAAGAGGAAGGAGGTTTTATCTCAATTTATGTGCAAGTCCAACATGTCTGCAAACATGAGGAAACAGCAAACAAATGTCACTCCAAAGTTCACAGTCCCAACAAAGGATCCATAGATATGGAAGAAGATTAAATTCCAGAGAAAGATTATAAGAAACTGATTATTAAAATGTTCAATGAACTAAGAGTCCTAAAGAATTAATTAAGAGAGCAAACACAGGAAATGAAAGAATTTCAATAAACAGAAATACTTAAAAGAAACCAATCAGAACTCCTAGAAATAAAAGATGCAATCAATCAAATTAAAAATTTATTTGACCAGCAGCTTTGTAGGCTGAGGCAGGAGGATCACAAGTTCAAAGCCAGCCTCACCAAAGGGAGGCACTAAACAACTCAACGAGACCCTGTCTCTAAATAAAATACAAAATAGGGCTGGGCTCAGTGGTCAAGTGCCCCTCAGTTTAATCCCTGGTATCCCCAAAAAGATTTATTTGAAAATATTACCAATAGATTAGATTGCATAGAAAATACAACTTTAGCACCTGAAGATAAAACTTCAGGCCTTTAAGACAGGATACATGAATTTTAGTACACAGAATACAATAGAGTAAAAATAATAGAACATGATCAGAACATACAGGAACTCTGGGACAACAAGAGACTAAAAGTGAGAATAATTAGGATAGAAGAGAACATGAGATACAAGCTAAAGCCATTAAGAACATTTCAATTACAAGGTTACAGAAAATGTTCCTGGAATCAGAAACAAGAAATACATCCACATACAGATGCATACAAGACCCCAAATAGACCTGATAAGAAGAAAGGTACTCCAAGATTCATTGTAATCACAATGCCTAACATAGAAAATAAGAAAAAAAAAATACTTAAAGTTGCAAGAGAGAAACATCAGGTCACATTTACAGACAAAGCAATAAAGTTCACTTCTGATTTCTTTACTCAGACACTAAAAGCAAGGAGAACTTGGAATGAGATATTCCAAGCTCTAAAAGAAAATAATTGCCAAGAAAGATTGCAATCCCCTGCAAAGTTCTCTTTCATATTTGATGGAGAAATAAAAACATTCCATGACAAAGATAAACTAAAATAATTCATGACAACCATGCCAGTACTACAAAGACTTCTCAAAGATGTACTGCACATAGAGAAATCAAAAAATAAATCCCAAAACTCACAATAGAAGATTAATTATCTATATGAGAATCAAGAAAAAATTAAATATAAAAAGGAATTAAAATGGCAGTAAATCACAAAGACATATTCATAATAAAATTGAATATAATTGGTCTCAAACTCCAATTAAAATATAGATTAGCAGAATGAAGCAAAATGCAAGATATAACTATAGACTGTCTGCAAGAGACTTTTCTCATAGGCAAAGACACTCACAGGCTGAATGTTAAAGGATAGGAAAAAATATATTTCATACAAATGGAGTCTGTAAACAAGCCAGAGTAACTATTCTCATATCTGACAAAGTTGATTTCAAGAAAAAATTAATCAAAAGAGACAAAGAAAGCTATTATATCCTGGTAAAGGGAACAATCCAAGAAGGTATCATGATAGTAAATATACATGCCTCAAAAGTCAGCACACTCAAAAATATTTTTAAAAGACTCCTTGACATTCAATCCCAGATAGACCCCCCAATATAATAATTTCTATCATCAGTAGACAGGTCATCAAAGAATAACATCAATAAAGATATATCCCTACTAAATAATACTATAATCAAATGGACCTAATAGATGTCTAGAGAATATTTTACCCCCAAACAGTTGATTTTACCAACTTCTCAGCAGCATATGGAACCTTTCCAAAATATGCCATATACTAGGCCATAATGTATGTTAGAAAATACAAAAAAAATTGATATAATACCATGTATCCTATTGAAATACAATAGAATAGAACTAGAAATAGCAAGAAAAATAATAAAAATCACAAATATACATGGAGATTAAACAATACTTTTTTCAATGAAGAATGGAACATAAAACAAATGAGAGAAGAAATAACAAAATACTTAGAAACAAATGAAAACAAAGAAATAACATAAAAAATCTCTAGGACAGTATGAAGAAAGTACTAAGAGAAAAATTTATTGTATTGAATGCCTAAATCAGAGAAAGAGAGTGATCCCTAAAAAATAAGCTTAATCTCCACCTCAAGGCCTTAGTAAAAGAAGAACAGACTAACACTAAATCAGAAGACAGGAAGTGATAAAGATCAGAGCCAAAATTTATAAAATTGAAATTTTTTTAAAAGTACACAGAAATAACGCAACAAAGACTTAGTTCTTCCAAAAAGGTAAATAAGCCTGATGAAATCCTAGACAAACTAATCAAAAGAAAAAGAGAGAAAACCCAAATCAACAAAATTAGAGATGAAAAAGGAGATATCATCCCAAACATATTTGAAATCCAGAGAATCATTGGAAACTATTTAGAAAATTTATACTCCAATAAACTGCAAAGTTTAGAAAACAATGACAAATTTCTATACACATATCACTGGCCCAAACTGAACCAGGAAGATATAGAAATTCTAAACAGACCAGTATAAACTCATAAGATTGAAATGGCAACTAAAAGTCTACCAACAAAGAAAAGTCCATGACCAGATAGATTCTCAGCAGAATTCTACCAAACCTTTAAAAAACTCAAATTATTCCATAAAACTGAAAGAAAAGGAACATGCCCAAATACATTTTCTGAAGCCAGTATCATTTTGATACCAAACCCCACAAAGACACATCTAGAAAAGAATATCATAGACCAACATTCCTGATGAACATACATGCAAAATTTCTTAATAAAATATTAGCAAACCACAGTCAACAACATATTAAGAATATAGTATACAACATGACCAAGTAGGCTTCATCCCACAAACGTAAGGTTGATTAAACATACACAAATCAATAAATGTAATTCACCACATAAATAGAATTAAGAATAAGAATCATACAATTATCTCAATAGATGCAAAAAAAAGGCCTTTGATAAAATACAACAATGATTCATTTTTAAAAAGCTGGAGAAAATAGGGATAGAAAGAACTTACCTCAACATTATAAAGGCTACATATGACAAACCCAAAGCCAACAAAATATTAAATGGAGAAAAACTGAAAGCATTTTCTCCAAAATTAGGGACAAGGCAAGGCTGTTCACTTTCACTACTTCTACCAATATAGTTCTTGAAACAGTAGCCAGAGCAATCAGACAAGAGAAGGAAATAAAAGGATGATAAATAGGAAAAAAGGTCAAACTATCACTATTTGCTGATGAAATGATACTATCTCTAGAAGACCCAAAAAATTACACCAGAAGACTCCTAGAGCTGATAAATGAATTTAGCAAAAGTAGCAGGATTCAAGATCAACATTCACAAATCAATAGCTTTTCTCTACTGTAACAGTGATTCAGCTGAGAAAGAAATCAGAAAACTAACCCTTTCACAGTGCCCTCAAAAAAAATAAAATATCTTGGAAATAATTTAACCAAGGAAGTGAAAAATCTCTACAATGAAAACCATAGAAGACTGAAGAAAAAAATTTGAAGAAGACCTCAGAAAATGAAAAGACCTCCCATGTTCTTGGATAGGCAGAATTAATAATGTCAAAATTACCATACTA
>CM053401.1:49786328-49804489 GCA_028644305.1 Xerus rutilus | reverse complement strand
CAAAAGCAATATACAGATTCAATGCAATCCCCAATAAAATGCCAATGATATTCTTCACAAAACTAGAAAAAAATCTTAAATTCATTTGGAATAAGAGACCAAGAATATCCAAAGCAATTCTAAAGAAAAGTGATGTAGGAAACATTACTACAGTCAATCTCAAATTGTAGTACAGAGCAATAATAGAAAAAAACAGCATTGTATTGGAACCAAAGTAGACAGGAAGACAAAACAGAATAAAAGACATAGCCACCTGCTCCTTGACAAAGATGTCAAATATATATGTTGGAGAAAAAGAAGGCCTTATAAACAAATGATTGTGAAAAAAAATTGGATATCTATATGTAGAAGAATGAAATTAGATCCCTGATCCCTACCTTCTGTCTTACACAAAAGTCAAATCAAAATGGATTATTATATCTAATTAGAATAAATTTTAAAAATGAATCAAAAACATGAATTAGACCAGAAACCATGCATCTACTAGAAGAAAACATTGGGTCAACATTTCATCATATAGGTGCAGGTACTGAATTCCTCAATAAAATCCCTAAATCTCAAGAAATAAAACAAAGAATCACTAGGTAGGATACCATCAAATTAAAAAGCTTCTGCACAGCAAAGGAAATGAATAAGAGAGTGAACAGAGAGCTGAAGGAATGGGAAAAAAACTTTGCCAGCCACTCCTTTGCCAGGGAATTAATATTGAGGATAAAAAAATAACTCAAGAAACTCAAAACAAAAAATCAAACAAATAACCCAATTAATAAATGTGCAAAGAAACTAAACAAACTTCTCAAAAAGAGAAACATAATGGCCAATAAACATATGAAAAAAATGTTCTGCATCTTTAGCAATCAGGGAAATGCAAATCAAAAATACACTAAGATTTTATCTCATTCCAGACACAAAGGCAATTACCAAGTATATAAATAATAGTAAATGCTAGCAAAGTTGTGCATTAAAAGGTACACTCATATTTTGTTGGTGAGACTTCAAATTAGTACAACCACTTTGGAAAGCAGTGTGGAGATTTCTTAGAAAACTAAAACTGGAACCACCATATGACTCAGCTATGCCACTCCTCAGTATTTATCCAAATGAACTAAAATCAGTACACTCTTGTGATGCAGCCCCTATGATGTTTATAGCAGCACAATTCACACTAGCCAAATGATGTAATCAACCTAAATGCCCATCAATAGAGAAATGATTGAGAAAATATTTTTCTACAACAGAGTTCTACTCAGAAGTAAATAATAAAAAATAATAGCATCTGTCAGTAAATGGATGAAAATGAGAAAAAAACCAAACTTAGAAAATCAAGGGTTGAATGGTTTCTCTCATATGTGGAAGCTAAAGCAAAATAAGAAAATGAAGGCAGTGAGGGAGGGGGATCAAATATCATGAAGATATAGGGAAGATCAGTGGAGTAGAAGCAGGAGAATGAGGAGGGAGGAAGGAACAGAAAGATAATGAAATGCAGAATGAATCTAACAGAATCATGTTATATACGTATACAAATGTACCAAAGAGAATTTCTCTTTTATGTATGTGTAGAAAATACCAACCAAAAATAAATAAAGGAATGTGTTTTGGTCACCTCTTTTGTTGCTGTGACCAAAAGACCTGATATGAACAATTACAAATACATAAAAAAAGTTCAACATCTCTAGCAATTAGAGAAATACAAATCAAAGCTACCCTAAGATTTTATCTCACACCAGTCAGAATGACAGTTAGCAAGAATACAAACAACAATAAGTGTTGGCAAAGATGTGGGAGGAAAAGTACACTCATACATTGCTGATGGGACTGCAAATTGGTGCAACCAATCTGGAAAGCAATATGTAGATTCCTTAGAAAACTTGGAACGGAACCATATTTGATCCAGCTATCCACTCCTTGGTCTATACCTAAAGGACTTAAAAACAGCATACTACAGTGACGTGGCCATTTCAATGTTTATAGAAGCTCAGTTCACAATAACTAAACTGTGGAACCAATCTAGACGCCCTTCAATAAACGAATGGATAAAGAAACCGTGGTATATATACACAAAAGAATATTACTCAGCATTAAAAGAGAATAAAATCATGGCATTTTCAGGTAAATGAATGGAGTTGGAGAATATCATGCTAAGTGAAATAATCCCAAAACACCACAGGCCAAATGTTCCGCCTGATAAGTGGATGCTGATTCATAATGGGGGAGGGAGCATAGGAAGAACAGAAAAACTTTGGTCAAAGGGTAGGGAGGGAGAGAGGGGATGGGCACAGTAAAGATGGTGGAATGATATGGACATCATTGCCCTAGGTAAATGTATGTCGTACATATGGTGTAACTCTATATCATGTACAACCAGAGAAATGAAAAGTTGTGCTCTATTTGTGTATAATGAATCAAAATGCATTCTGTTATCATATATACCTAATTAGAATAAATAATTTTTTAAAAAATAAACAAAAAGAACAAAAAAATTATGCTAAGGAAAAGCATTTGGGGGCTCATGGTTTCAGAGGAAAAGTTTACTTGGGGGCTCATGGTTTCAGAGGTCTCAGTCTCTAGATGGCCAACTCCATTCCTCAGTCTAAAACCTGAAAAAGAATAAACAAATTCTACATATTCATACAATGGAATACTAGTTAATGAAAAAAAAATCTCCTGATGTCCACACAAAATGGGTACATCTCAAAAGATTATGTGTCTCTAATAAAACTTCTATAAAAGTCTATACACTGTATGATTTTATTTATACTATATTCTAGAAAAGGAAAACTATTTTACAGTTTTAAAAAAGGAAGCAATTATTAAGTATCTAGATGGTAGATGTAGAATTGTCTAGGAAAGGGCATAGGGATCATGTTGGGCAAAAGTACTGTTCTGAATCTTGTTAGAGGTTTGGTTTACATAGGTATATGCATTTGTCACAATTTTGCTGAGGTGCTATTAAGACTCATGTATTATATTTTATGTAACTTATACATCAAAACAAAGACTATGAACAAGTAGTGGATTCTATTTTATTATATGCCTGATGAAGTATTTAGTGCCAAATGTACCAATGTCTGCAATGTACTTGCCCCAAAAATATGATGGATTAGCAAATATTTACAGTGATATATGAACATATACAATAAAGCAAGTATTAATAAGGTACTGATGAAAGAATACTTGTAGTGAGTGGACAGATATTCAAAATAATATTTTTTCAAGTTTGCTATATGTTTGATATTATTTATGGTACAATATTGGCAAAATATACTACAAATGGTTTAAATTTTATTCTATGTCTATTAAAAATTAAATGTAAAATTCCTTGCTATTGATTGTAAGCCATCATAAATGCATCCTACCTATAACTTTACAGTTATAAATATATATTAAAAGAGAAAACAAAATATATTTTATCCACAAATTCATCAGGGCACAAATATTTCAGACTTGATATGGTCAAAAAAACTAAGAAAGCAACAGAATAAAAGTACATTAACTTTTTCACACTAGAAATCTTTTTTAAAAAATTGTTGTGTCAATGGATTTTTATTTTATTTATTTATATGTGGTGCTGAGAATTGAACCCAGTGCCTCACACATGCTAGGCAAGCACTCTACCACTGAGCCACAACCCTAGCCCTAGAAATCTTTTGAATATCATCTCAAATTTTACTTTGCTAGTATATTTTTTCTTTATCTAATATACATACAGTCACAGATTCAAAAGACCAACTTCAAAGTTAATATCATCATAGTTTAAAACTGAATTAAAATGAAAGAATTTTTATTTAAAATTTTGTTTTACAGAAATGTAAAGATAATGTTTGTCTCATAAAATAAAAAAGATCTATCTAGTAACCCTGTGATTATAAAACTCTGCAAACACTGCCATAACTATTTTTTAATTATGGAGCAATTTTATTTTGATATTTCATCAGCATGCTAATTTTCCTGTGAATTTGTGCTCTTATAAATTCCTATGGTTGGAATAAGAATGTATTTTATTGTTAGTTTTGGTTCCAGATTACAAAATCAAAAAGTGAAATTGGAAGATCTTGCCTCCTACATTAAAAAAACACACACACAATACAGAATTATACATTATAATGAGGAATATCAGATCACCATGCACAATAAAAGTCATTTATGAATGTTTTACAATTTTCATCAGAGAGATTTAATATGATTAATTATTGTGGGAAGGATACATTTTCAGCATTTTCCTTCTTACCCAGGTATTCCAAAAGCCATGCTAAGGAGCTTGTATAGTAATTGAACATCTTTTTCAATATCATGTAATATAGAGTTGTAAGAATCTCCGACTTGATTAAATACTTACAAATTTTGAGGACTATGATCTATGTATTAGTCAGTTTTGTTGAAGTAACAAACAACTCCCAAATCTGGGAGTCAGAACATAATTGTTTTCACCCATATTGCACATAAATAGTAAACTAGCTATGGCTCAGCTAAAAGGGATTTATTACTCTAGTACAAAAGCAGGAATGGCCCCCCTTTATACATACCAGAAGAAATAATAAGAAAGCTGGTCCAAAACTGGAGAAAATAAATTTTGAAATTTATTTTCAGAGACTTTGGCATACTGTGTTGGCTTACATGTAAGATGTAGAGAACAATAAATGTCTCAAAAGCAAAAGTCTTGAGGCCAGTATAAAATCCAAAGAGTAGGCAGTCAATACCTTTTCAAATCAGACAAATTTATTGGGTTGGGAGGAACTTACTTAATATAGAAAAAGAAGTATAATCTTAAAAAAGGGGTTTTGTTTTGCTGATTTTTGCCTGTTATGTCTCTGCAAGGATACCACTGCTTTTCTGTTTAAATAAAAGGATGCTATAAGAGAAAATAAAGATCTTCTTGCCCCATAACATTAATCAGAAGGTAAAACATCAGTAGGAACAATAAGAAAGGAAAAGAAAGGAAAAGAAAGAAAGAAAGAAAGGAAGGAAGGAAGGAAGGAAGGAAGGAAGGAAGGAAGGAAGGAAGGAAGGAAGGAAGGAAGGAAGGAAGGAAGGAAGGAAGAAAGAAAGAAAAAGAGAAACAGAAAATCAAGCAAATTAAATGGTGAAGCTTTGCCTCCCAGGGAGAGAACTGGTGGCTCCCTGTGGTGAGGAGCAAGGCTAGGTAGACCCTGCCCTAGGCCAGTGTCACTGACCACAGTTGACAGTTGCTGCAGCAGCAGGAGGAGGACTACAGTAAGAACTTGTCAATTTTAAAGAGAAGAAAGCAGCAGCATTTAAAAAGAACCTAATTGAGATGTTTGAACTGAAAATAAAACATGCAAGTAACAATGCCTCCATTTTGCAGAGCTGCATTGACTTGCTCAAGAGTAACTCATCTGCCTTTACCAAGGAGGAAGAAAACATGCCCCACATCACCTGCACTTATATCACTGCCAGAGATGATTAGCTTTGGCTCTGACTTAAAAATTATGTGAATTTTAAACTAAATATTTTTTATTTCGGAAAGTCTTAAATATAAGTAAACAGATGAATGCAGTATATACAAAGCACAAGAAAAAGAATGTGCAAGAAAAATAGCACAAAATCCTGCATGAATGGAAGAAATGTCATTTTCTCAAGCTTTGGAAAGCTCCACTAAACTAAGCTTATGAAGAATAGTTCCAAACTCAGAAAACAATGAACTAAATTAGTGGTGGGAAAGATGGTACAGACTGAATTGTATGTACTATAAAACAGCCCTGTTTCAAGCAAATTCAAAATTTTAGATTAAAAAAAATCAGAAGAAAACAAAGAAAAAAATCATTTCTAGGAATACGCCTCACAGAGAAATTACTGACTTTCAAACGTCTCTCAGAAATCTATAACTATCAATTATTCCATTAACTTAGATAATTCAATTAGTTGTCTAAAAATGAACAAAACTACTATTTAGTTTAATAAACATTTTAATGCTAATAATAAAATTCTACTCTATTTTCATACTAAATTTTCAGTTTGTTCAATAAAAGAATTAAAAATAATAATATGACTAATAAAGCACATGTGCATGCATAGAATGTTAGCCAGGTAAATGAACTCCATTCCTGATCAATAATAGAAAGTCTATCCAGACCACTTAATTTGTCCAGAAATAAAATACACCATATGATTTAGTTATAGAGACAACCAGCAAACAGTGTAAAACAGAAGGTCAAAACTTACTCCTTCTGAGAAATGAACTGGAATTTTGAGAAAGTAAAGATACTGGAGATATGTTCTTATTTGTTCTAATTAGTTATACATGACAATAGAATGCACTTTGGCACATTATACATAAACAGAATGTAACTTCTCATTCTTCTGGTTGTACACAATATAGAATCACACTGGTCAGGTAGCCATATGTGCACATAGGGTAATTAGGTCTGATTCATTCTCCTATTCTTCCTACTCCCATACTCCTTTTCTTCCTTTCACCAACCCTCTGCCTAATCCACAGTAACTCTATTCTTTCCTAGCCACTCCCCCCACGACGCCACTGTGAATTAGCATCTGCATATCGAAGAAACCATTCAGCCTTTGGTTTTAGGAGATCGGCTTATTTCTCTTTTTAAATTGTTTCTAATTAGTTATACAGAATGCATTTCAACTCATTGTACATAAATGGAGCACAATTTCTCATTTCCTTGGCTGCACAAGATGCAGAGTCATACCATTCATGCAATCATACACGTACACAAAGTAATAATGTCTGTCTCATTCCACCATTCTACCCAACCCCACAACCCCTTCCCTCCCCTCACTCTGCCCAAAGTTCCTCCATTCTTCTCTAGTGCCCCCTGCCCAACCCCCCCCCACATTATGGATCAGCATTCGCATATCAGAGAAAATATTTGGGCCTTTAGTTTCTTGAGATTGACTTATTTTGCTTCAGCTCAATCCATTTACCTGCAAATGCCATAATTTCATTCTTCTTTAAGGTTGAGTAATATTCCATTGTGTATATATTTCTTTATCTATTCATATGTTGAAGGGCATCTAGGTTGGTTCCATAATTTAGCTATTATGAATTGAGCTGCTATAAATATTGATGTGGCTGCAGCACCATAGTATGCTGATTTTAAATCCTTTGGGTATAAACCAAGGAGTAGGATAGCTGGGTCAAATGGTAGTTCATTTCCAAGTTGTCTAAGGAATCTCCATACTGCTTTTTAGAGTGATTGCACCAATTTGTAATCCCACCATCAATGTTTGAGCGTACCTTTTTCCTCACATCCTTGCCAAAATTTATTGTTGCTTTTATACTTGATAATTGCTATTCTAACTGGCACAAGATAAAATATTAGTTTTGATTTGCATTTCTCTAATTGCTAGAGATAATTGAACATTTTTCATATGTTGATTGACCATATTTCTTCTTCTGTGAAGTGTCTTCAGTTCCTTTGCCCATTTATTGATTCAGTTATTTGAGTTTTTAGTGTTAAGATTTTTTTTTTTAAATCAGGGATTGAACTCAGGGGCACTCAAACACTGAGCCACATCCCCAGGCCTATTTTGTGTTTTATGTAGACACAGGGTCTCACTGAGTTGCTTAGAGCCTCACCATTGCTGAGGCTGGCTTTGAACTCACAATTCTCCTGTCTCAGCCTCCCTAAATGCTGGGATTACAGGCATGCGCCACCACTTCCAGCTCTCAGTGTTAAGATTTTTAAGTTCTTTATATATCCTGGAGATTAATGCTATATCTGAGGTACATGTGGTAAAGATTTTTTTCTCATTCTCTAGGCTCTCTCTTCACTTTATCAATTGTTTCCTTTGCTGAGAAGAAGGTTTTTAGTTTGAATCCATCCCATTTATTGATTCTTGATTTTACTTCTTGTGCTTTAGGAATCTTGTTAAGGAAGTCAGATCCTAGGTCAATATGGTGAAGATTTGAGCTTACTTTTTCTTCTTTTCACCACAAGGTCTCTGTTCTAATACCTAAGTCTTTGATCCACTTTTTTGAATTTCATGCATGGTGTGAGATAAGAGTTTCATTTCATTTTGTTACATACAGATTTTCAGTTTTCCCAGCTCCATTTGTTGAATAGGCCATCTTTTTTCCTGTGAATGTTTTTTGGCATCTTTGTCTAGTATGAGATAACTATATGTGGGTTTGGGTTTTTGTCTTCTATTCTATACCATTGGTCTATGTGTCTGTTTGGTGCCAGTACCATGCCCTTTTTGCTACTGTTGCTCTGTACTATGGTTTAAGGTCTGGTATTGTGATATCTTTTGCTTTACTCTTCTTGCTAAGGATTGCTTTGGCTATTCTCAGTCTCTTACTTTTCCAAATGAATTTCATGATTGCTTTTACTAGTTCTTTGAGGAATATCATTGGAATTTTAATAGGAATTGCATTAAGTCTGTATAACACTTTTGGTAGTATGGTCATTTTTGACAATATTAATTCTGCCTATTATGGGAGGTCTTTCCATCTTCTAAAGTCTTGTTCAATTTCTTTCTGTAGTGTTCTGTGGTTTTATTTTAACTTTTGAATATTTTACCACTTTGAAAGATCAAATGTTTATATCTTTATGCATATATAACTTCCAAGTAAAATAAAAATGCATTAAATGAAGGCTTGCAATTTTTGATTATATTTGAACTGAATGTGTCTCAAATGAAGCAAACATACTGCTCAGTATTTTATGTAATGTCCCTAAAACAAAGTACCAAAACATAACCTGATGTAGAGAGCCATCCATGGGCTGTGTGTGGACCGCTGTGCATCATAGCCATTTGAATAGGACAATCTGGTGTCTGGGAATGATCAGTGGACATTTCCTCTGATTGACTGCCCTGAAATTCTGAGCACTATTCAAGCTCTCTCAAAAGTCCTACAAAGCACTGGAGATAAGGTGACCTGCTGTAGCCACACAGACCCTCTGAGATGAGTGTGAACTGCCAAGATGCCAATCAAGCTGTTGACTGCAAGACATCTGAAGCAAGACTCCACCTTTGAAATCTTATCCCTACCTTTGATGTACCCCTTTAATTAAACTCTTGCATTGCCCAGCTCCTGCATGGACTAGGATTTTTTAGGGGCTCCTTCCTTTTGAAACTATAATTCTGCCTATGTCTTTTGTTCTTTACTAATTATTCTAGACTTTAATTTCTCAGGTGGCTTACATCCTCCTCGGCAGGAAGGAGACCCCTCCCTCCAAGATTAGTTCAATTTAAAATAGTCTAACATCAGCAGGGCGTGGTGGCACAAGCCTGTAATCCCAGCACTTAGGGAGGCTGAGACAGGAGAATCGTGAGTTCAAAGCCAGTCTCAGCAATGGCGAGGCGCTAAGCAACTCAGTGAGACCCTGTCTCTACATAAAACACAAAATAGGGCTGGGGATGTGGCTCAGTGATGGAGTGACCCAGAGTTCAATCCCCAGTACCAAAAAAAAAAAAAAAAAAAATAGTCTAACATCCAAAAGCTTTCTCTGGTCAGATATTAAAATCCCATGCTTTTCTGAATTTTTCTCCTGTGTCTTGGATGGCAGGAAGGATAGAGCCAAGATCAATGCCACAAAGCTAACAAGCACAACATCCTGGGTGTCTATTCACCTCATTCCCTCTCCTGTATTTAGATGACATCTTTTCATTCTACTTCTAATTGCCTTATTTTGACTCATGCCTAATCTCATAAGCCACTTCAATTTTTTTCAGAAATAGGCGGGATGTAAATTCTAAGTAAAAACTATTTAAAAGTTATAAAATTTTAGAAACTTTTAAGAAACACTCTGGTGACCTAAATGTATCCTTCTTAGTTAAAAATTTATTAAAAAGAAGAATTTTCTATGAAAGCCACAAAATGAAAAATAGTGGTGGTACTGACTTATATAATCATCAGTGAAAAGATTACAAATAAGTGCAAGACAAAGTAAGGGCAGTGTTTTCAAATACTTTTCCAAGGTCACAATAAAAATAGTCAACACATTTACAATTTTTAAAAAAATACATTATGCTAATATTTATTAATTGCACACACACACATACACACACACACATACTTCATTTTTAAGGACCAGTTTTTAACATGATGTTTAACTAGAATTTATTTCTTTATCATTCACATCCTTAATAGCCTCCTTACTGACATGTTACTTCTTTTGTTATTTTTCCCTAAGGTAACAAAGATGCTAAAACTAATTCCTGGATCGTTTTATTTATAGTTACTTTGTGTTGTATTTTATGCAAAAGGTTTAATAGAGAGAAGGCTGGATTTGGATTTCTGTCCTCCAGTTTCTAAAGGAGAGCTGTTTACTCCAATTTTCTAATTAATTAAATGCAATATTAGATAATGATTCATATAATTGGAAAAATATATTTCCATTCAAATGTAACTGCTATGATTTAAATGCATATAGGGCTTATTACTATTGTCATTTTCCTCAGAAGACAAGATTTGATTTTTATTCACTGTTATATCTAAAAATAGATTTGCTGAGTTTAAGAAAAACTCATCATTATTCAACACTTCTCTTTGGTTAAAATAATTCTAGTCCTTTTCAGACAGGCTAAGAAAACATTTCCTGTGCAGGAATTTGAAACCTTGATTTGTATTTAAATTCAAAACCTAAATCATCTTTGTAGTAATCAACTCAGTATTTCTCCTGATTAGTCTCATAAACAATTGTACAAAAATCAACCAGATTATTTAGTGATAGGATTTCATCATTTATCAAGATGATAAAATCATCAGAACAAAATCAACTATACCCAAGTTCAATTTTTTAGGTAATGTACATTCATGATGTTATAAGAAATTGTAGTAAAAAAAATGCAATCAAGAATATTCACAATGTATATGTTACATTATCTTCACACGCAAAACTTAGTTCTCAGAAAATCCACGTTACTTGAAATTAAATGATGCTTAAAACAAACACAAACTTTATTTCATGCCATTGTTTTCCTATCAAATTATATTGTGTAATCTATAAAAACATTCTATGAGTAATTATTTTAATTAATAAAACAAAATGATTTATAGCTGTTTTGAGTCTCTCACATCTAACAAATAGGTCATCTATTGCTATAAAAGTTTCAAGGAAGAAAATCAACATTGAAATTTATCAGTTCCTGCCTGGCATCTTCCTTGGTCTCTCCTCTGAGCTGGGACTACCAATCCTTTACCTTTTAGTGCAACTCTGCCCCAACATCTTAAACCTATTTTGATCTTAAGCAGAATAGGATTTATTTATTTGCCTGGGCTTCTCCAAGCAAGAGGGGTTTGGTAATAGAGAAAAGAAACCAATGAGGAATTTTTGACCACAGGTTAGCCTCCTGTGTTAGTCATCTTTTCCTCCTATCACCAAAATGCCTGACAAGAACAACTTAGAGAAAGAAAAGTTTACTTGGGGATCACAGTTTCAGAGGTTCAGTCTTGGTCAGCTGACTCCATTACTTTGGGTTTGAGGTGAGATAGAAGATCATGGCAGAAGGGCAGGGTGGAGGAAAGCTTCTCCGCTTATGGCAGCTGGAAAGCAAAGAGAGGAAGCAAGGAGCCAGGGGCATTTCTCCTGTGACCTACATGTTTAGCCACACTCCCACCTACCCAGTAGTTCATTCAAAATATCAATTAGGTCATAGCT
Organism: Xerus rutilus; assembly: GCA_028644305.1. Classification (NCBI taxonomy): domain Eukaryota; kingdom Metazoa; phylum Chordata; class Mammalia; order Rodentia; family Sciuridae; genus Xerus; species Xerus rutilus. Next base: position 49,792,901 of record CM053401.1, on the reverse strand, counting down.
ATCATAATCTAATCTTTCACATCTGAACATTGCTATATTGCCTAACACATGAGCTCTTTGGGAGACAGTTTTAGATCCAAACAGTAACAAATCCCAAAGATCTATGACCTTAAATCAAAGCAAATCACTAATCTGGTAAGTAAAGTCCAGATAACTATGAATCAGGCACATTCCAATATATTTGTATTTTTCTTTTCCTGTCATCCTGTGCAAGCCAAGTCTGGTTAGGTGTCAGAGTGTTTGTGGCAGTGTATTTACTAGTGAGGACAAGAATATCTCCTATTCCACATACTCTTATGCAATTTAGGCTTGGTACTTTCCCATTAAAAAGTAGAATTTATTTCTCCACCTTTTTGAATCTGACCATCTACTACTCTGGCCAGTGGTATACAGTAGACATAATACTGTATTAGTCTCATCATAGTCTTCAGTTTGCCTAAAAGTGTTCAATTTATCCGTGTTGAAATTTAGCTATCAGTAGTGTGAGTACTTTGACCACCATACAATAAGAAGCCCAAGTCATATGGAGAGGCCATGTACACAAGATACAGTGTGGAAAGAGTCCAAAGAACTCAGAGCCCAAAGCATAAGACATGTGCATGCACATGCCATTTTGGATAGTCCAGCCAGAAGCACTTTAAGATGACTCTAGGTCCCCAACTGTTATCTAGATGTGATCACATGAAACACACTGCATAAAAACCTACCATCTCAACCCAGTCAATCCACAGAAATAAATAGTGATAAATTATTGGTTTGAGTCACTATTTTGCAGGTGATTTGTTACATAGATAACCAAAACAGTGGTATTCATGGATTTCAGATTGTACAAAATCTTCCTATTGCCAAACTTTCATTGAATATGTATGAATTAAGAAATTTAAAACTGCAACTTCCCAAACAATGTTCTAAATATAATGCCACTGAACAACATGTAAATGGATGGTCATCAAAAGATTCCTTCAAAAAATAGAACAATAAATTTCAGTGACTTTCAACCTTCTTCAACTAAAATTCACCTGAAGGATTTAGCACAAAACCATCAATTGCATTTGACTCATTACTCTGATAAAATCTACACATGAGGAAAGAAACATATGGAATATGGCTTGAGGGAATATTAATGGTCTTTCAGCTTGAAAAAAAACTCCAAGCCATTGATATCAACTTCCCTATCAGTTAGTCATAATGGAAGTAGTTAATTAAAATTAAAATGTGTTCACATTTCTTTGTCCATAGTGGATAGTGCTAAGAGAGTTTGAAGAGAAGCTTATCAGTAATACTCATTTATATGATTGCTTAATAAGGTGATAACTTTAAATGAAATCTTAAAACTTTTTATTGACATATAATAATTACATAGATGTGTGATAATTTAATGCATGCATATAATATATAATGATAAAATCAGGGCATTTTTCATTTTTATCTCTTTAAACAGTCATCATTTCTATGTATTAGGGACCTTCAAACTCCTCTCTTCTCTTTACAAAACGTATAATAAATTATAATGGACTATAACTACCCTACAAACCTATGGAATACTAAAAACTCATTATTCTTATGTAACTGTATTTGGGTATCCATTATCCAATGTCCCTCTATGTCCTTACCCTCCTACCCTTCTTAATCTTTAGTGACTACTGTTCTACTCACTACCTCCATAAAGTAAAAGTTTTAGCCTGTGGGTATGAGTGGAGTATTTGTTTTTCTGTATTTGACTTATTTCACTAAACATGATAACCTCCAGGCTCATCCATGTTGTTGTAAATGACAGGATCCCATCCTTTTTAAAGGCTTAATAGTATTCTATCATGTAAATATACCTCATTTTCTTTAGCTATTCTTTCATTGATGGCCTTACATACCTCGTATGGCAAATAGTGCTGCAAACAACATGGGAGTGCAGGTATCTTTTTGGTATATTGATTTGATTTGATTTCTTTTGCCTATTTACCTACTAGGAAAATAGCTGGATCATAGGGTAGTTTTATTTTTAGTTTCCTAATGAATCTCCACACCGTTTTTTCATTATGGCTACCCTAGTTTAAATTCCCACCAGCATGTATGGGAGTACATTTTTGCCTGCATCCCCACCAGCATATTTATTTGTTTTCATTTTGATTATAGCTATTCTAACTACAGTGAGATAATATCTTGTGGTTTTAATTTGCATTTCCCTGATAATCAGTGATATATAGCATTTTTATATGCTTATTCATCAATTGTGTATCTTCTTTCAAGAAATGTCTATTCCAATCAGTTGTTCAGATTTTAGTTGGATTATTTAGGATTTGTGGCTATGAAGCTTTTAAGTTCTTTGTATGTTCTATATATTAATCTCTTGTCAGATGAGTAGTTTGTAGTGTTAATATTTTTATGTTATCTCTACTGTCTGTTGATTGTGTCCTTTGCTGTGCAGAAGCTTCTACTTCGACATAGTCCTACTTGTCTATTTTTGCTCTTATTGGCTGTACTTTTGGGGTCATATCCAAAATATCATTATATTGATTATATTAATTATATTGATTATATTGATATCTTTAAATATATTTCCTGTGTTTTCTTCTAGTAGTTTTATAATTGGATGCTTTATATTTAGGTTTTTGATCCATTTTGAGTGAATTTTTGTATACAGTGAAAAGTGCCTAGTTTCATTCTCTGCATAGTTGTCCCATCATGATTTACTGAAGATACTGTCCATTCTTTAATATTCTTGGTGCCATTGTTGAAGATTAGTTAGTTGCAGATACACAGGTGTATATCTGGGGTCCCTACTGTCTTCCATTGGTCTGTGTGTCAATTTTGGGGCCAGTACCATGCTATTTTGGTTACTGCCACTTTGCAGTCTGTTTGTATATCTGGTATTTTGATGCCTCCTGCCTTTCTCCTTTTGCTCAAAATTGTGTTGGTTATTCTGGGTATTTTGTGGTTCTATATGAATTTTAATATTTTTTATATTTATGTGGAAATGTCATTGGATAGGGATTATATTAAATCCATGAATTGCCTTGGGTGTTATTATGGATGTTTTCTCAATATTACTTAATACAATCCATGCTGATGTCTTTTCATTTTTGTGTGTATGTGTGTGTGTTCTCTTCCATTTGTTTTAGTCATTTTTTTGCTGTGGTGACCAAAAGACCTAATAAGAACAATTTTGAGTAGGAAAAGTTTATTTTGGAACTCACAGTTTGAGAGATCTCATTCCACAGACACCTGGCTCCATTCCTTGGGGCTCAAACTGAGGCTGAAAATCATGGCAGAAGAGTATGGCAGAGGAAAGAAACTGGAAATATGGCACCAGGAAGCAGGATGAGGGAGGGAGCTCCACTCAAGCAGGACAAAATATATGCCCACAGGGATCTACTCCTCCATTCACACCCTACCTACCTACAGTTACCACCCAATTAATCCATAATAGTGGATTTATACACTGATTAGGTTAAAATCCTTATAACCCTCTCATTTCTTGCATTCTCACACATGAGCTTTGGGGGGACACCAAATATCTAAACCACAACAATTTCATCAATCAGCATTTTGTATGTTTCATGAAGAAAACATTTTCTACCTTGGTTAAATTTATTTCTGGGTATTTTTTGAAAATACTGTGAATGGAATTGATCTCTTGATTTCTTTTTCAGCAATATTATTATTGGTGTAGACAAATGCTACTGATTTTTATGTTTTGTTGTCTACAACTTTAATTCATTTGTCAATTCTAAGAATTTTTCTCCATTTTCCTCTTTTTTCAGGTTATTCTACATATAAAATCATGTCATTTGAAAAGAGATATAATTTGGGGCTGGGATTGTAGCTCAGTGGTAGAGTGCTTGCCTCCCATGCATGAGGCCCTGGGTTCCATCCTCAGCACCACATACAAAGCAATAAAATAAAGACATTGTGTCCATTTATAACTAAAAAAAAATTTTAAAAGAGAAAAGAAGAGAGATATAATTTGATCTTTTCCTTTTCTATTTAAAAGCCCTTTATTTCTTTATCATGCAAAATTGTTCTGGCTAAGACATCCAAGACTATATTGAATAAGAGTGGTAAAAGTGTACATCCTTGTTTTATTTTTGATCTTAAATGATTTCAGTTTTTCCCATCAGTGTAACATTGATTGTGGATTTGTCATATGTTGCCTTTATTGGATGGAGATAATTTCCTTCTATACCTAATTTGTTGAAGATTTACATTGTGAAGGGATATTTAATTCTATCAAATGCTCTTTCTGTGGTTATTGAGATATTTTTTGTTCTTCATTTGTGTATGGTATTAGTTTTGTGCATGTTAAACTATCCTTGTACCACTGAGATAAATCCATGATTGTGGTGCTTAATTTTTTATATGTTGTTGGATCCAGTTGGCTAGAATTTTGTTAAGAATTTTCGCATCTCTATTCATAAGGGAAATTGTTCTATAGGCTTTTCAGGGAATGGAGGAATTTATTTTGTTCTCTTTCGTTGTTTGTATGTCCTTGTCTGGTTTTGATATCAGAACAATTCTGGCTTTGTAGAATGACTTTAGAAGAGTTACCTCCTTTTCAATACTTTGGGAATAATTTCAGAAAACATTATGTCAGTTCTTTTTTAAAGTCTGTTAAAATTCATCAGTGAAGACATCCGATTCTGGACTTTTCTTTGTTAGGAGATGCTTTATTACTGATCTGATCTCATTGGTTATTATTGGCCTGTTCAGGTTTTCTATGTCTTCCTGGCTTGACTCTGGTTAGTTGTATATACCCAGAAATTTACCCATTTCTTCTAGATTTTCAAATTGGTTGGTATATAGTTTTGATAATGGTCCCTAATGATCATTTGTACCTCTATAGTAACAGTTGTAATGCCTCCTTTTTGTTAATACTGACTTTATGTATTTTATCTTTTTCTTGACTAGTTCAGCTAAAAGTTTATGGATTTTGTTTATGTCTTTGAAAAACTAACTCTTCAATTCTTTAATAATTTTTAGTTTCTATTTTGTTTATTTCTATTCTATGCTTGTTATTTCTTTTCTTCTATTAATTTTGGGTTTGGTTTGTTCTTGCTTCTCTAGTCTTTGAGCTGAATCATTTTTCATCTCTGTGCTTGTTATAAAACTCCCCTTTACTATAGCTTTTGCTGTATCCCATAGGTTTTGGTATACTCTGTTTCATTTTATTTATTTTGTTTCAACAAAGTTTCTAATTTCCCTTTTGATTTCTGAATTGACCCATTCAATTGTCATTCAAGAATACATTGTTTACAGAAATTTATATAACTTTTAAAGTTCCTCTTATTAATTTCTAATTTAATGCTATTGTAGTCAGAGAGGATATATTATTTTTATATTTTTAACTTTATTGAGATTTATTTTGTAGCCTAACATATGTCCTATCCTGGACAGCATTACACGAGTTGATGAAAAGAATATGTATCTGCAACTATTGAACAAACATTCTGTAAATGTCTCTTAGGTCCATTTCCTCTATAGTATTGTTTAACTAGATGTTTCTTCATTGATTTTTTTTTTTTTTTTTTGCCTGAATGATGTATCCATCAATGAAAATGGAGTGTCAAAGTCCCGAACCATTATTGCATTGGCATACAGTTGGATCTAATAATGTTTGCTTACATTCCATCATTGGGTACATATTTACAATTGTAATTTCCTCTTATAGAATTTATTCCTTTTATCATTATATAGTGACCTTCTTTGCCTCTTTACATTTTCAACTCAAGTCAATTTTTTTTGTGTGGGAGTGGGGGTATTTTAGGGATTAAACCCAGGAACACTCTACCACTGAGCTATATCCTCAGTGATTTTTGTTTTTTATTTTGAGCCAGCATCTTGATCAGTTGTTCAGGCTGGCCTCAGACTTTTAATCATCCTGCCTTGGCCTCTGGAGTTGCTAGGATTATAACACAAACCACTGTTCCCAATTTCAAGTCTACTTTATGTAAGTATGAGTACTTCTGCTGGTTTGGGGTCCTAATTGCTTGTTTTTTTCACCCAGATACAGTCTATGTATCTGGGTGAAGTGAATTTCTGGTGAAGTGAATTTCTTGTAGGAAGCATATTATTAAATCATTTAAATTTCTTTTGGATTGTTTCAACCAGTCTAAATATATTAATTGGGAAAAATAATCTGTTATATTCAAGTATTTTATTTATTTTTTTATACTTTTTTTTTCCTCAAAAGTTGTATTTTAATACATGTTATCAAACATAATAGAAAAAAACAAATTTTCAGAAGCTGTACACACTATTCACTGAAAACATTTGTTGAGGCAAATAGAAAAAAAAATTGTTATATATATATATATATATATATACTGTTCATTGAAAGTGCATATAAAGATGTTTAATATGAAGAATGTAATCTGCTTATAATTTTGTGCAAAGTTAGAAAAATATTCAAGTATTTTTACAAGTAAAGATATATTCTCATTTTTTTGTTTTCACTTCATATCTTTTACTCCTCTTGTTCATCTTTGAGGTTTGCTAGTTTTCTCTATTAATATGGTTTCATTCTTTTTCTCTTTTGTGTACCTACTTTATTAGTGAATTTTATGCTTCTATGTGTATTTA
>CM053401.1:49745630-49785828 GCA_028644305.1 Xerus rutilus | reverse complement strand
TGTGTGGATTGAGCTGCTCAGAGCAGCTTCCCAAGATAATGGGAGGTGGTCAGGGTGAATCATCTAGCTTATAGGGCCAAGTCAGCCAAGTGCTATGTACAACTGCATGGTTGCTTCACAAGATCTCAGGTGGGTGGGGTTTTAAATTAGCATTTGCAGCAGAAGCCTGATGAAAGGGGAGCACAATTTGGTCTGGACTCTTTCTACAGAGCATTGCAGCAATGTGGATTCCCCAGACCCAAAACTGGGTTCAGGACCTGGGAGGACTACATGCTTCTCCAGTAGCAAATCCAGGTGTTTATGGCATTGGTATGGAATTCTTAGGGCCTCTTGCCTACGCTTTCCTCACTCAGTAAAGTGCTTCTTGGTTCAGATCTTAATTCTGATTGTAGAAATGGGATAGAAGGTATTATATTTGTATAGTTGTGCTCTACAACATCTCTGCCACACCCTTGGCGCTCTGCTTCAAATAATCAAGTAAAATGACTGCTGGGTGTTCTTTCTCTTTCCTTCTTTCAGATTTTCTTTTCTTTTTTTCTTTCTTTCTTCCTTCCTTCCTTTTTTTTTTTTTTTTTTTTTTTGGTTGAGAAAAGCATACAAGCATGTATATTCACTTTTCTGGAATCACTTCTAATTTGAGACTTTTGACTAGATCCACCCATCATGAACTGCAGTTTGTGAAACCATGGTATTAATAATCTCAATTCCACCCCTTGCTAGATGTATAATCTTGGAAAAGTTATTTAATCTATTCATGCCTCAGTTTCCTCATCAGCAAGAATAGGGATAATAATGGTACCTACCTCCTGATGTGGTAATGAGGATTAAGGGAATTAGCATGGCACTCTAAGTTTCTGAAAATAGCAGGCTTCATATAAGTGTTAGCTTTATTATTTTAAATCTCATTTATTATATTAGCAGCACACAACTGACTGCAGAATCTGCAGAATAGCTGTAACAAATCCTGGTATCAAATGGATTTCACTAGACAAATAGCCCAAATTCTCCTCAGAGATTAGATCAATGGAAAGTATTTGTTAATAGAATTTTAGGTAGTGATTACTCTTATCACTCTTTTGATCTGTCTTATCAAAAGCAAGCAGGAAATTTTATTTCTAACTCATTGTGTGATTTTAAGGCAGATATTCTAACCCAGAAATGTTCAATTGAGCTGATCTAGTGAATGAGTAACACTGCCTCATCTGAAATGAACATGATTCCAGCTCATTTGATGAGGGGTTTCAGTTAGACTTTGTTTCTTTTTAAAAAGGAGTAAAGCTGTCCATTGAAATGTACTTTGCCTGATCAAACATTTGATGCAGTAAGAAGTTGTCATAAAACCTGAAGGCAATTAAGACTCTGATCCCATGCCCATCATTCTCAAAAGCAAGCAGAAGACAGTTTGCTAGTGTTTTTGTTTTTTTTTTTTTTTTTCAGTTTTATAAGGGAACATGATATGAATGCTGTATGTGTAGTTTATGCTTCATGATTCAGTGCTTCTTGCTGCTATAACTACTGAAGCTAAGAAGCCCAACAATCACAAAAGAAAAATACTACCAACAAGGACAGACTTGCTAGTACTTTATCCAACATTAATTCTCCCTTTTTGCTTTAGAAACTGAATCCCAATTCTAAAAGCATCAAGTGTATATTGTAGACATTTTAATTTAAAATGTGTATATTTACACTTATTCTCTTGCATTTTGATGTACTGCCAGTCTTTACTTTGAATGTCTCCATCAATTGGAATTCTGCATTATCTTTCCTGAATAACTCACTCTTAAAATTCATCTTTTGAAATTCTCAGCTTAGGTTTATTTAAGCAGAAAAGAAGACATTTGGGTGGCAATGAATGCATATTTTTCACAGATTTATATTTTTTTCTAGACTTTCATAATTGTCTCCTTACATATAATTTGGCAAAGTTTTTAAAATAAAATTTCCCTTCATGATCTATTTCTAAAGCATGAATTTTGTTTTAATATAACAACAACTTTACTTTTCCCCATTTAAATATTGTAAGTTTAGGTAATATTTCTTGAAATCATATAATTATATTGTAATGTCTGGCATTCAGAGTTTGGGAGAAATATGATCAAATCTTGTCATGGGGGGAAAAACCTGAAATGGAGGAATATATAAGGCCATTCATATTTGAGAAAAGCTCTAAGACTCTCAGATCTCAGCACACTTGTTCATCATCAGAATATTTGATAGAGATAATAAAGAGTGTAGGTTTGTCAAGTATGTGATTAAGTATGGGTTAGATATGAAAGATTTTGCCATTAAAGATACCTTATAGATTCTTTAAAATATACATCATCTTCTTCATAATCACAGTAATTATAGGTAACATATTATGTATTATAATGTAATATTAAATATGTATATATTTCATTCGCTTTGATCCTAGGATTTATCGAATAATAATGACCTTCAGACTCATTCACAGGTCTTTATCCCTAGGAAGACAGTAAGTTATTAGTTACTGTGATAGGTTGAATGGTGTCCCCTAAAAACTCACATATTGTATTCCCAGCCTCCAATACTTCAAAACATGACCTAATTTGGAAACAGTGCCAGTGTGTGTGGAATTGGTTAGGGAAGTCATACTAGGGTAGGCTGATGCCTTCATCCAAAATGACTGGTGTCCTTATGAAGAAGGAAAGTTTGGAGACATACACACAAGGAGAATACCAGGTGAACATGAAAGTATATGGGGAGGTGATGTATCTACAAACCAAGGAATTCCAAAGATTTCCTTCAAAGTACTGGAAGAAAGGGAGACAGCACAGGATGAATTCCCCCACAGAGCTCTGAGAAGGAACGGACCCTGTCAACCCCTTGATCTCAGACTTCCAGTCTTCAGAACCATGAAACAACCAAAGTCTTTTTTTTTTAAGCCTCCCAGTGTGGCACTTTGTAATGGCAGCCCTAGGAAACTAACACAGTAACTTTTGTCAAGCTTAAACCCAACTTCATCTAGTTTTCATTTGCTATTTTCCAGAGCTTCTTACACATTTGTCATGCCTTCTCCTTTTCTGTCTTGAGAATGTTTTATAATAATATTCTTTCAAGCTTTTTCACTACCCTGGTTTATCTTCTAATATATTCCTAAATATAATGATGTACCTAAAATTGAAATGGCATGTGGGCTGGCTAATGCAAATAGAGCAAAAAAAATGAGTTCCAGACACGATTCTTTCTAGCTCAAAGTGGCAAGTTTTGTAGCCACATTAAACTGTTCACCCACATTGAATAAAAAATCTTAGTTTCCATACTTGTTTCTTCTGATCCATGTCTTCTATTTTCCATCCTTTGTTGCAACATTTTTTGGAGGGGATGGGGATGAGAATGCTCCAAGTCTATATCTTATATGTTTATTCCCATGAAACTTCATTTTGTTGTGCTGCTACATCATTCCACCATACCTACTTTGGATCAGAACCTAATTCATTCAAGTCACTAGTAAAGTTGTTGGAATGTAGAGGGAAAGGACAAATCCCTAAGACACACTGCCAGAAACATTCTCCAAGTCAATGCTTATGTATTAAGTAGACATTTGGGATGTAGTTTATCAAGCCATTACCAAAAAATAGCTACACTAGCACCAAGTCCATATCTCTTCATAAGTTTAAGAAACTTTTCAATTACTTTAATAAAATCCAGATAAGCTCTACCTCTACTGGAATTCCCCATCTAGCAGTCTAACAATCCTGTTAAAATAAGGAAATTGAGCTAGTTCAGCATCACTTTTTCTTGAAGAAACCAGGCTCATGCTTAGTGATCCCTTCTAAATAATACAACACACTTCTTCATTTCTTAAGAAATTGATTTCCAAATTTAGCTGAAATCATATCAGAGTTCATTAGGTGGTTTTTTTCATCGTAAATCTAAATGAGCTGCAAAGTTTAACATTTCAATCTAATCATGATAAAATCACGTCTTAGTTCATTTTAGAAAGTCAACTTGCAATTGCCTAAAGGAGGAACGAAGAGGAATGTGCTTTTCTATGAAAAAAAAATATGTTTCTAGCTTGCAGTACAGCAGTTGTTTCAGTCATGTAAACAGAAGGTACCAAACATGCTTTTGAAAAATAACATGATTTATTGTAGAAATGAAAAAAGGACTTGGACTCTCACAACTGCCTTCCTTGCAGGTATTTAGAGCATTTTATCCTGATTGATCTTCTAATCCCTCACTTAGATCTTTTCCTTAGATAGTAACTTAGCTCACTCTCTCAACTCCTTCTAGGACTTTGTGTAAAATGTGTTCTGCCCTCTCTAAAAAATAAACAAATAAAAACAAAAATAAATCCATACACTATTTCCTCACTTCCTATTCCTTCCTCTTATTTTCTTTATAACAACTATATTGTATCATTCGAGTATCAACAATAAATGTATATTTGGGGGTTTTGTATGTATTGTCTGTTTTGCTAGAATATAAACCATGCAAGAGTCAGAAATTTATCTGTTATTTTCACAGCTATATGACCAAGGTTTAGAATAGTACCTGGCACACAGTAGCTTCTCAACAAATCTGTGTTTAATGAGTGAGTTACCCCAATGGGGTTGTTGAATAAATACTTCACGACAGGGTAATAAGAGAAGGCAGGCAAAAGAAAATCATTGAAAACACCACATCACAGCTGAAATAAAACTCGCCTAAACATGTTATGAAACTAATCAATATAAAATTAATTGAAATTATATTCAATGTTTTGCATACATATTTACTATTTTAGAGATATAATCCATAAGTATAAAATAATTCAAGAACAACTATCACATAAATTGCTTAGTAAAATAGGTCCAAAATGCCACTGTTTGTAAATAGTGGATTTTTCCAGTTATTATCTGAATTGCTTCTTTAATTCAAATATTAGAATAGACCGCCTATGCTATTATCTTTTATTACCAGGAAAGAAAAACTACTTAAACAAGTAGTTATTTAAATAAGTTTGCTTTTCAAATCTAACTTTTTTATTGATTTATAGTTGGCATTGTACTTAATATTTATTAGAAATACATAGTACCTTTGAATTATAGATAATTACTACCATACTTCTTCTGAAACTAAGTTTCATGCTTCATTTAAAGCAGAAAAGAATGTGGTCCTATGAAAGATTTCCAGAAAATACATAAAAAAGAAAATTGGGCTTTCCTCAAGGAGATGTGTGAGAACATGCAGAAGTTACTTTATTTCAACTACATCAATTGAACCAACCAGCCAAACCAATTTCTAAATAAGTAACTGATGGATGTATATAATGTTTATTAATTGAATTATTCTAGTGTTAGGTAAACAACTAATACACTTTATGGCTCACAATATATGCCTACATAACTTTGAGTCAAAACTGAGTTCAGTAGATTCCATTTTTAGCATCCAAATTTCTCCATTTTCCCCAGCTTTTCAGTTCTTACAGAATTGATCCTTCAAAAAGCTCCATCTGCCACCAAGAAACCAGCACTTCAAGACTGCAGAATATTCTCATTCTTTGTAATTTGCATTTTATCAAGAAGGATGAAGTACCACAACCCACAGGGCCAAACCCTAAAGACCAGCAAAGGGCAATGAGTGATTTAGTCACACAAACATTGACAAAGACAAAGCTGAGACCAGGTGGAATACCAACCTCTGATGGAGGAACAGTAGCCCAGAGTTAGCGCAGCACATTCATTATACAGGTTCTATCATCAAAAGGTTATTTGTGGGAAAGTTTCTGTAAAGCAGGAAGGCTTAAGGTTCCCAGCACTTGCAAGCTTGTTGTTATGCTCAGAATTCTCTATCCTCAGCAGCTGGTGTCTGAGCTCAAGGTCAAGACTGGTATTGTTCTGTGCCTTTGCACGGAACTTCCTCAGGCAGGGCATTACCATAGCTCCTGGGCAATCTTGTCCTACACCTTTGCACAGAAAGTTCCCAGGGTAAAGCATAGTCACAGCTGAGGCAGTCAAAGACCACAGTCCAAGTTACCACTCTCATAATGAAGGGAGGGATAGGCAATGTGGAAGAAAAGATATGAGGTCCTGGAAATCAGGGTGATTCACAGATTGATGAGATCAAAATCTATTCCCCTTTGTCCACTTCTAATCCAATCTCTGCCCATCATGACTGGTAACTTAAAAAGTTATTGGCAGGTTGCGGCATTTTAGATTGCTCCATAGGAAGCCTAAAGAACTCTAGTTGTTCAAGAACTCCACTTCTTTTTTTTTTTTGGTACTGGAGATTGAACTCAGGGCCACTTGACCACTGAGCCACATCCCCAACCCCATTTTGTGTTTTATGTAGAGACAGGGTCTGACTGAGTTGCTTAGTGCCTCGCCGTTGCTGAGGCTGGCTTTGAACTCGTGATTCTCTTGTCTCAGCCTCCCTAAGTGCTGGGATTACAGGCTTGCACCACCTTGCCCGGCTAAGAACCCCACTTCTAAGGCATTGTGATAAAATGACACCAAATAGTGACTACCTGACTCAGAAGCAGAGCACATACAAGGATATGGATATACAAACGTCTTCACCCTCAGATTCCTTTGTAAGCCAGGTCATAACACTTTTAAACACAATAGGAAATAGGCTCACATTTTTAAAATTTTTTTTAATTGTAGGTGGACACAATACCTTTTATTTATATGTGGTGCTGAGGATCGAACCCAGTGCCTCAGACGTGTTAGGCAAGCTTTCTACCAGTGAGCTACAAACCCAGCCCCAGGCTCACATTTTTTATGCTGCAATAAGGAGAAAACATGTGGGAGAGTTTATATCTATTTATTTCCTTCTCAGCATTAATTATATTGATGTTAGTATATTAACACAGGTAAGCAAGTTTTAAAGCAAGGAAAAAAATGGTTTTGCTATTGGCTATTTTACTCAAAGACATCAAAAGTAAAGGGAAAATTATTAGTATTAGTATTGAAAAGTATTGAGGAGAAAATGTATTTACCCACCCATAGGTTTCTTTTAACATTCTTTTATTTCAAAACAGCATTATTGATCAGGCTGTGCTAACTTTGCCTTTTGGCAACTTGTTTAAAGCAAGACATTTCAGTTGGCTGTGATCTAAAGTAATGTTTACTACTGTAGTTTACATTTAACATATATGAAAAGTTATTTTGTCATGTTGAGATATTGGTTTTCATTTTCTTTTAATTTTGAACAGTTCAACTCTAAAAGTCCCTCAATTAACCTTGCCAGAACAGACCATTCTTTTTTAAAGAGCCTATTAAATAAGTAAAAAGGATAAAATAATAAGTTCAAAGTGAAATGAGGAAAATAAGCATTACAGAAAGTTAGACTGAATTGCCAGTGAAATAAAACAATAAATTTCAATTTCTCAGCCTAATAACAAAACTCAGTTGACTACTGATTTTACTGGTCTTTAAGATTTCAAAACACTCTAGAGAAAATTCTATCTAAATTTTATCATAAAAGTAAAAATAGTAAAAAACAATTAGTATAATCTCTTGTTTCTATTCTTGGAAGGAGGAAAGGTTTATGATTCATTTTCATCTTACTTGGCTTCCTATCTGTAGCTCGTGTTTGGAATTATTTGGATTCTAAGGATGTGCTGTCATGAATGAGACTTTTCTGGATGGAAGGTGAAGTCATCATAATAGAAGTTTCCATGAGGAAATCACAGTTGCCTCTTTGCTCCCAAGTAGCATTCATTTTTTAGATTTCCTTAAAAGTTAGTCTCAACTGTTTCCAGAAATAGATTTTTCACCTTAGCAACAAACTCCTTCGCAATCAGGGCTGCACAGTGAAAGAACACAGGCTTCATAAGCTGAGAGATCTAAGTGACTGGAAGGAAGAAATGTTCAAAGAGGAAAGAAATATGAAAGGAGTGGTAGGAGGTGGGAGTGAAAGCAGAAAAGCGGAAAAAGAGAGAAGCAGGGAGAATGTGGAAAAAGGCAAGACTTTGTCATAAAAACTAACTCAACTTAATATTAGTATTTATTCTGTATGTTACCTTTTCTCTAAAAGATTTAATAAAGCCAGAATATATGTTATTATTCAATGCTTAAAACTTTTTAGGAAAAAAAATAACCTGAGATCATCACTGAGTTTTCAAATAAAACCACATACATTTCATTCATATCTAATCTGTTTTCAAAATCATTGTAAGGTGCACCTTAATAAAATGGCTGCAGTGTTTTAGAACACAACTGCACATTAATGAAGAAGTGGCTTATCACATGGTCTTCCTGGAGAAGGATGAACTAAATTTCAATGTCTTAAATTGATTTTCTTGACTAAGTGGCTACAAGGTAACTTTTCAATCTTGGGTGTTAGAATCCAGTAATATAGGAATCTATCAATAAATGCTTACTATGCTTTAAGAATTACATCTTATAGAAAAATGAAAGTGAGACTCTATTCTATTAGGAAGACAAATTCTAGTAGCATATTTCACCTATACTGGATAAATTTTTGTCTTTCCAGGAGAGGGGAAATGAAAAACCCTTTTGCTTAAAATATCACCTTGCAAAATCCCCTCCTTGATGAGATGTAGTGCATTGAGTTAGGATAAAGAGTTCCACAGAAACTTGAATAATACACAAAAAACATGTTTCCTTATCTTTGTAGCAATCATGCAGTGACATGTAGTAGTATTAGCTGTATGACCTTGTAAGCCTAATTTCTAAAACTGATGAACTGCATTGAAACACATTGAATTATGTTCAATATGCCTTGTGCATAACAACAGGCTGCTCTCACTTTCCAACAACTCTGATCCCATTTCATTTCATTCATACAATGGACCTGGGATAAGGCAGATACTACATCAGCATACATGTGCATGGAGGTCACCTACAATGCACACCTTCAGGGAAGAGTAGACACCCAGTAGAAAACCAGTCAGAATTGTTTCTTGAAGGGACAGTAGGGCAGCAGACAATGCATAAAAACTCTCCTTTTACTTTGTTGAACATTATTAAATAAATTTGAGGAGCTGGCAATTTCTTATCAGTGGTAATCAACAACCTGAAGAAGCATTGCTATCGACAACTGCAAACCTTGGGGTTGTGAGTTGAAGAAGTTGTCTTTCATAGGGTTCCAGCTGTCACTCTATCACTTCAGTAAACCATATTAATCTATTCCATATCCCTTGACAAAACTGTGGGCAATTATCTTCCATTTCCACAAGTTTTTATCAGAATTTATGTAGTATTATTTTAGTGAGAAATTAAAGTTAAACTTTCTAAGTAGGGGTATACCAGCTACATGAAAAATTGACATTCTTTCAGTTAGTGGATTCCAGAATTTGGAGAACCAACAAACATATAACTCACATGTAATTTTACTGCTTTATGCAGGGAACAACCTGAACAACCATACATGCAAGTTCTGGAGACTCACGTAGGTTGTTGTTATTCTTATTTAACAACAAGAGGCAATTTAAAAAGATCTATTGCCACATTTTTATAAAAGAAAGAATATATGAATATCCAAAAGTACAAAGTACATCATCTTAGAAACGAAATACAAACTTTTATACTAAATTGACATTAGAGTCATGAAAAACTCCCTGTATTATCCTTACAGCACATAACCAGTGCATCACAAACTGGTAAAAGAAAATACTTGTTGTCTTCCACAGATTCTAGTTTGAAAAATATTGCTCTGAGTACTATTTCAAAAACAAGAGAAAGGTCTTATAACACTTGGTGAAAATGAAGGTTTATAATTTCTGTTGCATGTAGTTACATCCCTGAAAGACTAACTCATCGGCTGTTGCCAAAATCAGTGACAGATTTTGACACAGCTGTGAAAGGGGCATCTGTGTGGCTATGGGGCTAGCTTCACATTCATTTGGTGGCTGTCAACATTTTATCTGGATGGTTGACTTCAGACACAGATGTTTTTCTTAGCAATTCCTGAATGAGACTCTGAAAATAAAAAAAGTAATTCCTACATATTCTATCTCCTTATCAACTCTAGACTCCACCTCCATCTCACCCACCCCATTGTCAAATGCCTCTCCAGAAAGATTTCCGTAGAGTAGGACCAGAAGAAAATATATGAGCCTTGGAGATGGAATGACTGAGCCCCAGACAGAAAAGGAACACAGCAGTGAGACGTAATAACATAGCTTCTATGCCTACAGAATGACATTTGAGGATGGATTTAGCTCTAGATCCAAAGCACCAAAGCACTGTGCTCTAAAAATCAAATGAGCTCCTCTTCTTTATCCAGGGACTGCCCTTCCAGACTCAACTAGCCAGCTTTACTTTTGAAGATTTTTCTTGTTTTACCAATTTTACCTTGCACAAAGCATATATTAGGTAAAATCAAATAAGGTAAGGATAGACATGTTATTAGGTCTCAAAATATATGTTTGTGAATTCCTGTGTGCTTTCCACAAGTAGGTTACAACCTAAGCTTTGAACTTGTTAGCAAATAAGTCAAAGGCAGAGGCACCATCAGCTAGGATTCAGTGTCTGCTTGCTTATAAACCAGCCAGTTGCAGAGAAGAACACATTCATGGCTGTTACTGACAGGAGAGAGAAATTTCTCCTGTGAGTCCTCATAAAGAGAAAACTGTAATGTAATGAAGAATCATGAATAGCCTCATGGTAAACACAGTAAGTACCAAAGATGTGTCATTCAGCATAAGCTTATGGCAAAATGCCACTTCACAATTTTGTAATCACACTCCCAAGAGGACGAAAACAGTGCTCCAGAATTTTTGCTTATCTAGATTAGATGGGGTAGGTTTAAGAGTGGCCATGTGGATGGACAGACTGTGTGTCCTTCAGACAATCCTTCATAAATACTGTTTCTCCCAGCGGAGCTTCAGAGAAATGCTGAACAGCAATGAGTTGAAGATTATATTCTCTGACAAGTACAGCTATTCTGTTTTTCCAGTTAAATGCAAAGCCATATGTTTTAACAGTTCCTCAACCCAGAGGACAGATTGACATTTTCTTAGGAAAGTTGACAAGTCTGACAAGAACAAATGCTTGAAGGGAAAGCCACTTCATCTGTACATGAAGATAAACAAGGGAATACCTATAGCAGGGCCCATATTCTTTTCAAAAAGCAATTAGTCTCCTGTTCACAAATAAAAGAATGATCAAAGTTCTAAAGATCAGTGTCATATAATAAAAGCATAATAATTTTAAGCTAGAATAATTTTAACAAAATACATGCCCACTTGCAGGAACAAAGATTTATTTAGCCCTGCTACTACCTACCAGCTGCCTCCAAAGATGTCTCACTTCAAACTATTCCAAAAAGAAGAGAATGCTACTCAGACAAAAAATATTTCATGTCCATTCTTCTAATGGGTGAAATAATCATTATAGTAAGGAAATAAAAGGCCAGAAAAATGTTTGGCTTGTTTTCTTATGCATGCTTGCTTGCAAAGGAATGGAAAATAGAGATGAGGTGATGTTACAGTTCTGAGAAAAATTCCAGTAATTCCTCTTCCTTTTGCCCCTTTCTGACACTTCTCCCATTCACCTGAGACGACAGGGTCTGAGACAGAACTGGTTGGCAATACTGCATCCATAAAAGCGCTGGAATGGGTAGATTAAGATGGTTCTCTCATTTAACAAAAAAACATTTCACTCATCTTACTGCTACTAAAAGGAACAAAAATAAATGCTATCTATTGGTCCATCTTAAGTCACCAAAGTTCTAACTAGTGATTTGGAACAAAAGCCTTGCTGTGATCTGGTCCTCTATATACATAATGCCCAGAGAGACCTGAAGGGACATTGACCAAAGGCAATATGTTGCATATACATATATATGGCAAAGTACATGTGTGACAGTGGTGAATAAAGAAATAACAGTACTATGGACTTGTAATCCCTTGGGAAAATGCAAACTTGCAATTAATGTATTGAATAAATTAATATTTCAAATAAATAAGAGATAATGTAATTATCTATAATTTGAGGAAAGAGATGTCTTAATAAAAAAAAAAGACTGATACCCAAGTTTCAACAATGGATACAACATCCAAACAAGGTAATCCATAAGAATGAGTGAACCAGAACAACACTGCCGATCAAATGGACATCAGAGACATGCACAAAGCATTTCACTCAGCATGCGCACAGCATTGTTCTCCAGCACACATGGAATGTCCTTCAGGACAGGTCACATATAATGCCATAAAACAAGTTCAATAAATTGAATAGATTGAAATCATATCGAATATCTTTTCTGACTAAAATAGTATAAAACTAGACTTAAACGAGAAAGGAAAACTTTGAAATTTGCAAATGGAAACTAAAACACACTCCTAAACAATGAATCAAAGAAAAACAAAAAAAAAAAAGTAAATCAGAAAATATCTTGAAGCTGGGAACGGTGGTGGCACAAGCCTGTAATCCCAGCACTTAGGGAGGCGGAGACAGAAGAATCACGAGCTCAAAGCCAGCCTCAGCAATGGTGAGGCACTAGGCAACTCAGTGAGACCCTGTCTCTACTTAACACACAAAATAGGGCTGGGAACGTGGCTCAGTGGTCGAGTGCCCCTGAGTTCAATCTCCAGCACCAAAAAAAGAAAAAAAAGAAAAGAAAATATCTTGAGACAAATGGAAATGAAAACAAAACATACCAGAACCTCTGGGATGCAGCAAAAGTTGTACTGAGATCTATATTAAAAGGGAGTAAGGATTTTTCAAATAACCAAACTAACATTACACCTCAAGCAACTAGGGAAGGAAAAACAAATTAAGATCATATTTATCAGAAGAGAAGAAGGAATAAGAATAAAAACATAAATGATGAAATAAAGACTAAGAAAAAATCAACAAAACTAAGAATTAGGTGTTTGAAAAAGATAAACAAAATGGTCAACCTTTAGGTTGACTAAGAGAAGAAGAGAGAAAACTCAAATGAAATTAGAAATAAAAGAGAAAATATTACAATTGATTGCACAGAAATAAAAAGAATCATGAGACAGCCATGAACAATCATACCCCAACAAATTAGATAACCTAGAAGAAATGGATAAATTCCTAGATACATAATCTACCAAGACTTAACCATGAAGTGATCAAAATCTACATAAACTAATAACAAAGAAAGAGATTAAGTTAGTAGTCAAAAACTTTCAAATAAAGGAAAGCTCAGAACCTAATGGCTTCACTGTTGAATTCTACTAAATATTTAAAGAATTTACATCACTTCTCTAACCCTTCTAAAAGTGAAAGAGGAAAGAACACTGTGACATTTATTTTAGAAGGCCTTGATTACCCTGGTACCAAAGCAAAAGATATACTAAAGGAAAAGAAAATTACAGGGCAATATCCTTCATAAACACAGAAACAAAATATTCCATGAAATATCAGCAAACAATTCAATAGCACATTAAAAGAATTATATGTCATGACAAAGTGGAATTTATACCTGAGATGCAAGCATTGTTCAACACATGCCAGTCAACAAATGTGATAAACCACATAAGCAGAATAAGGATAGAAACCACAGGAGTATCTTAATAAGAGCAGGAAAAAACATTTAATAAAATTCAATATTATGATAACAATGATCAAAACACTAAGTATAGAAGGGATGTACAACTTAAAGGCCATATATGAAAAGCCCATAGCTAATTTCCTACTCAAAGATAGGAATTTGAAATCTTTTCCTCTCAGGTCAGGAATAAGATAAAGTTTCCCACTCTTGCCACTCTTTGAAAAGAATATATACTTGGACTAGGCTTGTAGCTCAGGGGTCGAGCGCTTGTGTAGCATGTGCCAAGTCCTGGGTTTGGTTATCTGCACTACAAAAGAATTAAAATAGAAATAACTTGTTTAGGAATATACTTAACCAAGCAGGTGAATGACTTGTACAGTGAAAACAAAACAGATAACAAAAATAGTTAATGAAAAAATTTAAAAAAACAAATAAATGGAGGGGTATCCCATGGTCATGGGCTACAAAACTTAATATTGTAAAATGTCCATAATATACAAAATAAATCTACAGATCCAATGCTACTCCTACCAACATCCCAGTGGTATTTTTCTTTTCAGAAATAAAAAAAATAATCCTAAGGTTTATATGGAAACCATATTTAAAAGCTAAGAGATCTTGGAATAATATATAGCAAGCTCTGAAAGAAAATGGATGCTAACCAAGAATATTCTATCCAGCAATATCCTTCCATGATAAATAAAAATTAAAAGAATTCATAATTAGAAAACTTGTGCTACAAAACATACTCAATAAAATATTTCATGAAGAAGAAATGTAGAATAAAAATGAAAAACAGCAGAAAGAGAAACTATACTAGAAGAACAGTCAATCAAAGGAGAATCTAATTCAACTTAAAAATTAGAATCATCTCTCAATAATAACATTGAATGTAAATGACCTAAACTCATCAATCAAAAGACATAGGCTGGCAGATTGGATTAAAAACAAGACCCCTAGCCAGGCACAGTGGCACATGCCTGTAATCCCAGCACTTAGGGAGGCTGAGACAGGAGAATCGTGAGTTTGAAGATGTGGCTCAGCGGTTGACTGCTCCTGAGTTCAATCTCCAGTACCAAAAAAACAAACAAACAAACAAACAAAAAACCCAAGACCCCAAAATATGCAATCTCCAAGAGACTTATCTTATAGGCAAAGACATTCACATGGATCTTGTAAACAAGCAGGGGTTTCTATTCTCATATCAAATAAAGTAAACATCAAGCCAAAGTTAATCAGAAGAAGAAAAGGTCATTTCATACTGCTTGAGGGAATCATATAACAACAAGAAATAACAATTGTAAATATTTGTGCCCCAAACAATGGAGCATCTATGTACATTAAACAAACCCTTCTCAATATTAAGAATCAAATAGACCACAACTCAATAAAAATGGGTGACATTAACACATCTCTGTCATCACTGAACAGATCTTCCAAACAAAAAATTAATAAAAAAAAGAAACAGAACTAAAAATTATAATTAATAACTTAAACTTAATAGAGATGTATATTATATTCCACCCATTAATGACTAAATACACTTTCTTCTCAGCAGCATATGGATCCTTCTCTAAAATGGACCATATCTTATGCCACATTGCAACTTTCAACAAATATTAAAACTTTAGCCAAGCTAATCAAAGAAAATAAACAATTTAAATTATATAAAATTTGTGATGTAAAAATAAATATCATCACAGACACTTTAGAAGTACAGAGGATAATTAGACAATATTTTGAACATTTATACTCCAATAAATTAGAAAATTTTGAAGAAATCAACAAATTGTTAGAGACATGACCTACCCAAATTGAAACAAGAGGATATAGAAAATTGAAACTGAGAACACATCAAAAGCCTACAAACAAATCCAAGACTCTGGATTCTCAGCAGAGTTATTCCAGACCTTTAAAGAAGAACTGATTCCAATTCTCCTAAAATTGTTCCATGAAATAGAAAAGGAGAGAATTCTTCCAAACATCTTCTATTAAGCTAATATCACCCTGATACCAAAACCAGACAAAGAAACATCAAAGAAAGAAAACTTCAGACCAATCTCCTTAATGAATATAGATGCAAAAAATTTTAATAAAATATTGACAAATTGCATACAAAAACTCATTTAAGGGCTGGGGTTGTGGCTCAGTTGTAGAGCACTTGCCTACCATGTGTGAGGTACTGGGTTTGATTCTCAGCACCACATATAAATAAATAAAATAAAGGTCCATTAACAAGTAAAAAAATATTTTTATTTAAAAAACTCATTTAAAAGATAATACCATGATCAAGTAGGTTTCATCCTATGGATGCAAGATTGGTTCAACATACAGAAATCAATAAATGTAATTCATCACATCAATAGAATTCAAGATGCAAATCACATGATTATTTAAATAGATGCAGAAAAAGCATTTGACAGAATAGGGCATTCTTTTATGTTTAAAACACTAGGAAAAACAGGGATAGAAAGAACATATCTCAACATTATAAAATCCATATATGCTAAACACAAGGCCAACATCATTCTTTTTTTTTTTTTTTTTTTTTGTTAAATATTTTTTTAGCTGTAGATGGACATAATGTCTTTATTTTATTGCTTTGTATGTGGTGCTGAGGATCGAACCCACGGCCTCACGCATGCGAGGCAAGCGCTCTACCACTGAGCTACAATCCCAGCCCCCCAACATCATTCTAATAGAGAAAAATTGAAAGCATTCCCTCTAAAAACTGGAACAAGACAGAGATGCCCTTTTTCCCCATGTCTATTCAACATAGTCCTTGAAACTCTAGCCAGAGCAATTAGGCAAAAGAAATTAAAGAGATACAAACAAGAAAAGACCAGTATCTGTTTGCCAATGACATGATCCTGTATTTAGAAGACCGAAATAACTCTACTAGAAAACTTCTAGAACTAACACATGAATTCAGTAAATTATCAGGATACTAAATTAATACCCATAAATCAATTGCATTCCTATTCACCAATGATGAATCAGCTGGAATTAGGAAAACCATCCCACTCACAATAGACACAAAAAAGAAAAAAATAAAATACATGGGAATCAATCTAACAAGAGATGAAAGAGCTCTACAATGAAAAATACAGAATACTAAAAGAAGAAATTGAAGAAGACCTTAGAAGATGGCAAGATCTCCGTGTTCTTGGCTAGGCAGAGCTCTAATATTGTCAAAATGGCCAAAGCACTATACAGATTCAATGCAATTCCATACAAAATTCCAATGATGCTCTTCATAGAAATAGAAAAAGCAGTCATGAAATTCATTTAGAAAAATATGAGGCCCATAACAGCCAAAGCAATCCTTAGCAAGAAAGTGAAGCAAGAGACACCATAATACCAGACCTTAAATTATAGTGCAGAGCTATAGTAATAACAATGGCATGGTATTGAAACCAAAACAAGCAAATGACCAGTGGAACAGAACAGAAAACACAGAGACAAACACATAAATACAGTTATCTCATACTAGAAAAAGGCACCAAAAACAGATTAAAGATAGCCTCTTCAACAAACTGTGCTGGTTAACTGGAAATCCATATGTAATAGAATAAAATGTAATCCCTATCTGTCACCCTGTACAAAAATCAACTCAAAGTGAATCAAAGATCTAGGTATTAAATCAGAAACCCTGCCCACACTAGAAGAAAATGTAGGCCCATCACTCTAACACATGGGCTCAAGAACTGACTTCCTTAACAAGACCCCTAAAGCACAAGAAGTAAAATCAAAAAATCAATAAATTGGATGGCATCAAACTCAAAAGATTCATCACAGCAAAGGAAACAATCAAGAGCTTGAAAAGATTGCCCACTGAATGCGAGAAAATCTTTACCACCTGTACCTCAGATAGGGCATTAATTTATAGGCTTTAAAAAGAACTCAAAAAACTTAACACCAAAAAAACAAATAACCCAATTAATAAATGGGCAAAGGAACTAAACAGACACTTCTCCAAAGAAGAAATACAATCAACAAATATATGAAAAAAATGTGAAACCTCACTAGGAATTAGAGAAATGCAAATTAAAACTACACTGAGCTGTCATCTCACTTTATTCCACTCCTCAATATATATTCAAAGGAGGTAAAATCAGCAAACTGCAGTGACACAGTCACATCAATGTTTATAGCAACACAATTCAAAAAAGCCAAGCTTTGACATAGGTGCCCTTCAACACCTGAATGAATAAAGAAAATGTGGCATACATACACAATGGAGTATTACTCAGCCATTAAGAAGAATGACTTTATGACATTGGCCAGTAAATGGATGGATCTGGAGACTATCATGCTAAGGGGAATAAGCCAGTCCCAAAAAACCAAAGCTTGAATGTTTTCACTGATGTGTGCAAGCTAACCCCCAATATGGGGGCTGGGGAGCAGGAAGAAGAGAAGTTCAACAGATTAGACAAAGGGGAATGAAGGAAAGGGAGGGGGAAGAGCAAAAGTAAAGACAGTGGAATGAATTTGACATATATTTTCTATGTACATATGTGAATCCCACTATCACATACAACCACAAGAATGGGGTCCTAATTAGAATAAGTTATATCTCATGCTTATATAATAATATTAAAATGGATTCTGCTATCATTTATAACTAAAAAGAATCAATAAAAATTGTACTAACAGGGTAGATCTCATGTTAAGATGTCATTAAATTGTACACATCACATTAAATGTGTACAGTTCTGTACATGTCAATTATATTATAATAAAGCTGTTCTTAAACATGTCTAGGAAGATACAAAGAAAAATTGAGCCACAGAGGGAAACTACGTGACTGTGGAGTGATGATGTTTAATTTTGGTGATGTTTAATTTTTAGTGATATTTATTTATAATATGTACCTATCACACCTAGTATTTTTAAGATTTTTATCATAGAATTCAAATTTAGGTTTAAAAATAACTTTGATTCCCTTCTCTAATTTTAATTTCACATATCACCACACTAACAAAACCAAAGTCTAGGAGGTTTTGTGCATTGTTGTTATTGTTTGTGGTAATTATTTTATTTTCATATACAATCTTTATGAATATAGATATTAGGAAACAAAACTCCAAATTTCCTAGGCTACAGTACAAAAAAAGGTCAGTTTATCTTCACAGACAACCTGTCAAAGAAGAAAATCTAAGTCTTCCGTTCTCAGCACCCAAGGCAGTTTCACAAAGTCTTTCCTGCTTTCCAAATCTCAGTAACTCTCCAACCCTCTTAGTAACCATTTAAAATCTTCACTGGAGATTTTCCTAATAGCTTGTTGGGGATAGAATGTTAGTTTGGATTGGTGGTCCATGCTAAATGAAATATTTGGAAAAAGCTCTATTCATTGACAGGCAACATCACAGACCACTGGCTGAGCTGGAGAAGTATATCAGTCCCTCCTTGTTTTAAAAAGATACCAGAAAACACATTCCATGAGATATAAAAAGGAAGGAACCTGTAGACCTATTACAGCTGAATATATTTGTATAGAAGCAAGATCCAAACATTGCTTTTTTTTTTCCTTTTACTTCTGAATGGCATACTCATGATTTAGATCAAAAAGTCTCTAACTTCTTGGAATCATTTGCTAATCTGATCAAGTGAATCTACACACAAAATACTATGGTATGAGACAGATTTCTACATCCCAAGAAAACCCCTCTAATTACTTTACTATGTAAATGTGTATATATGCACATCTCTATACATGTGCATTACAACATATTTCATCTGCCTTTGATTTGGTAATCATAATTATAAAAAATACTCATTCGATCCCTCTTTTTTCACTTCCCATAGGAATATGTCATTCATTTTTCTACATTCCATTTTCTAAGTTGATAGAATATTCAATGCCTAGGTAAAAATTAAAAGAATAGGGAAATAGCTACAGATTTTTACAAGCACTACAGTAATTTGCAACCACTTTATCAATGATGTATCAGTTACGATGGTTTACTTCATGCTAAAGTACAAGTTAAGCTGTATTAAGCAAGTCTGGGGAGAATGCACAACACCTGAATCTCTAGCTACAATTCTATGCACTTCCTTACCATTTGAGAAACAATCTGAAATACAAGCAAGAGGAAATTTACAGTGATAACATTATATCTGACCATTTGATGCCATAAAATCTCTCTTTCAGGAAAGACTACTGTGTACCATTCCTTTCCTAGCTCTTGGCATGCTACAGGCATAAGTTACCGCATTTTGGAAACCTCAAAAAAAGGACTTTTTTAGCAGCTTTCACATTTTACCTTTTATTTGAAAGAGTTAACGTACCATTAGAAACAGCACATAGAAATAAGTTCTATCACACAGTATGCACCTTATTTGGCAGAAAGGAGGAAGAGTCATGTATACGTTCCAAATGTAGTTTATTTGGTTGGAAAAGCATAATACTTGCAAAAGAAGCATCTCCAAGGAATTGAAAAGTGATGATAGAATTGCAAGATAGCGGTACACCCACGACCAACTGCAATGCTCATCACTCACGTGCCACCACCACCATAGCAGAAGGAACCTTACTGACTGCAGCCATCTCCCTCCATTATTCATTTGGTTATTCACTGTAACTACTAAAAAAGCACCCATAAAAATTAAAATACTTCCAAATCACACACAAAAAAAGTACGCCATGATGATTTTCTCAAGAAAAAAAAAACTCTTAAAGGAATGAATGAAATTAAATTTGGCCAAAGTTTATCTCATATATTATAAATATAAATGGTCAAAATAGTATTAATCATAGTATTTGTTTTATGTCATGTATAAAAGTGGAGCAGGAGAAAGATAATCTTTCACCAGACTTAAATATATTCT
Organism: Xerus rutilus; assembly: GCA_028644305.1. Taxonomy (NCBI): domain Eukaryota; kingdom Metazoa; phylum Chordata; class Mammalia; order Rodentia; family Sciuridae; genus Xerus; species Xerus rutilus. The sequence continues at coordinate 49,765,560 of CM053401.1, read as the reverse complement.
TTTTATGTCAATTAAATATCAGTACATAATCAACCAGTGGTCAGATTTTTATAAATGTGCAAAAGAGCATAATATTGAAAAAAAATTCATCCTAGTACATAAACTTTGCATCTCCTGAGACTCTCAAGAAAGAATTTTACTATCTTTAGAAAGAATATTATGAAAATATTTAAACACAAATTTATTACAGGCACTAATGAACATAGACTTATTACAGAGATTATTCTTGGTAATAGAGTAGGACGGTGGGAAGTAAGGAAGTGAGGTACAAAGGGGACATATGGTTTGGTCACTTGGATTTTTTTTCTTTTTTCTTTTTTGGCTAGATGTATTCTTATATTACCTGAATGTCTGAAATTAAATGAACTCAATAGAGAAATATTAAAGTAATATATATAAATAAATATAGGAGGAAAAGAAAGAGGAGGAGGAAATGTGAACATGTATTTCAAGTAAAGACTCACAGTAAAAGAATCAAGCAGAGCTCATAATTAGAATTAAGTGCCCATGTTACCTCAATTTTTGATGAAAACCATAACACCATTATACATTTGCCCTTGTAAATAATACAAAAGACAGTCTTGTGTCCACTCTCTGGGCAGGTTGTAGCCTCTCTGGACAAGTTTTCAGCTTTCTTTTCTCTTTCAAGTTCTTTAATTTCCTCCTGCTTTAATATATCTTCCAATCCTAGGGACCTTTTCTCAGTCTCATTCTTCATAATCCCTAAAGAGTAAACACTCCATAGCCATCTGGATAACACTTTTTCTGTTCACCTCGCACTACTGAAGTTTGTCTCTCCAGTCTTAATGACTGTGAAAGGAACAGACCCCTAGGACAAAGTGCCTGATATTACTAAATGAGGAACTAGTTTATAGTAACCAGTCTGGTTAGATGAGGTTCCACAATTCAAACATCTATATAAAGTGAACACCATTTATCTTACAGAATGTTAATTCATGGCTTTATAGTTGCATTTTAACTGAAGTCTAAATCCAAATTGTCTATGGGAGTTACAACCAGTACCCTCTGGTTTAAAGAACAAATGATCTGCTCCTTTGTTTAAATACTTTAAATCTTATTGCTAAATATTATTTCTAAACTTTTCATTAATCAAATTCAGAGGTGGTGCCTTTTAAGAGAGAATTTTGCTCATTTACAAAACATTTGAAGGTTATTTTAATTGACTATGAACTGTATCCATAAAGAAATAAAGACAAATTTTTTTTCTTGTTTTTTTCCTCAGAAGTAGATTGAAATGTTCTATGATTTATTAAGGATACACAAAATATTCTTTGAAAGAATATTCTTGTCATCCTTTCCTGAAATTGTATAGCTCCATACCTCATGAATGAAATATTCTAGGAATGAAACATTTAATGTTGCATACATACTTAACATACGCCAGATATGGAGCCACAGAGTAGAGATTTCACAAAACCAACTACAACTAAAAAATATCTTTGTTACCGGAGTCCCTGGGAAAAGGCCCAGGACCTAGTGGTCCCTATAACAGACTAGGCTCAACCACCTGTCCCAATATACCAATTTAAGAGACAAGCAGTAGGGAGAGGCAGGAATGGAGCTTTTACTCGGTGTGGCCACACCAGGAAGAACAGATATCTGTAGTGACAAATACCTGTTTCTGAGGCACTAACAGAAATGTTGAGGTTTTATAGAGAAGTGGAACAAAGGCAAGGTTTAGTGGCGTGCAAGGCTGGGGATTTGCATAGCTGGTACAACAAGTTATTTGCTCAGGCCTTGGTCTGGTTGATCATTACTTAGCACTGTTCTGTGAAGCTCTGGGAAGGTCGGTATCGCTTGAGGGGTGATTTGGTTCCCATCATGAGAGGATTCCTCCCGCTTGGAGGAAAGCCCTGGTTTAGTCATGCAGTCACTGATCCTGCTGGGGGGTGATCTCATCAGGAGTGTTCTGTTCTGCTAGACTCGAGATTTGCCAATGCTTAGGGGTAGTTTCAGTCCCTTGTAGGCCTATTGTGCCTGCAGTCCAAGCTACCTGCAGAGGAAAGTAGCTCAGAGAAAATAAAGAAAAAAAAAAGTTAAAAAGGCAAATGGAGTCTGAGAGGAATAAAATGGAGCTGGTCAGGGCAGTTACTGGACCCTCATCACTTTCAAGTGGGTTTTAGGTAAAGTCATCAGAGATAGTGACCTTTCTAACTGGTTAGACTAAGGACAATCAGATTCAAAGAAAATATAATGTAGGATTTAATATACTGTTTGTCCATGGCAAGCTATTGACTGACACAAATATACCATTAAGCTGGTCTACCTCTTTCCTGTCCTTTATGTTCCTTCCTCTTTAACATTGAAAAATCATATTGAGCTTCTAAAAGACCCTAAAAATAAAATTATTACGTTTTATGCTAGGAGTTTCTCCCCTATTAACTTTATTATATTTTGTACATCTTTAAAACTTGTATTAAATCCTTTTAGGACAAAACAAGGTTATAAGTGAATTAAATATTGTTGATTTGCAGTCTCTTGGTACACAGTTGTCATCTAAGTCTTGTACTTCTCCCTCTGTAGTTGTTACATCTAAAGGTTTTGAGTGCCATTGTCCTGTAGAATTAGATAAAGTAAAAATAACAGTAAAATAAGAAGAGAAAAAATTTAGCAAAGTCTAGTGATAAAACAAGACAAAACACTGAAAACAAATCTTTAATTAGGTTTCATATCCTTCTGAGCAATTGAAACTCTTTTCAAAAAGATGAGTTAGATTGCAGCTTTTATTTGGTTGCTTAAAATTTTCCTCTTCCTAAATTTATATAGGAACTTTCTTTCAGAAAATATTTTCATTGAAATTGAATATACATTAAATTTAAAATATGCTAGCATGAATCTCTACTCTTCTATTGATATAGTTTTCTAACAAATGAAAGATTCTGCAGTGGAGAAAGAAAACTGTTTTCAAACCATTACAGACAAAACCATCAATGTCAGTTATGGTCCAGAAAATCCAATTTAGGATGTGTCTGAGAGGAACATACCTTCTCCCCCTCTGAAAAGAACAGACCCCAGACCTCTTAGTATAATTTGTGATGCATAACAATAACTAAAGTAGGAATGCATATAAATAATGTACCTGCATAATGCCATATATTGCAGGAAAATCTCTTAATTGAAAAAGACCACAAGGTTATGTAGAGACTGTTAAGTTGTTCTATTTTTAGCTGAGTAACTCTTCATCTGCCAACACTAGGAAATTACAGCCTTGACATTAATTATGGCTATGGAAGTATTACCTGAAAAATTAATTTTTATGCTATGAAACAGTTAGGTAGATAAACCAGGGAGAAAGTGCCACTGATACAGACAAGTTGTTCCTCTAGAGTCCAATGAGACCATCTGTGTCTTTTCCTGAGCTTTTCCTTTGGTTACATTTGAGCTGTTACATCCACTTGTGGCAAATGTTCCTATTTCAAAAAGGAACACTAGGGAAGAACAAAATAAAGCATTTTTTTTCCTTGTGACTGTCCTTATTAGTATGTATGCTCAAATGCATCAAACTAATGAGGCAATGTCATTACATGGAACAGCTGTATTGAGTATTCTGAAACTTTTAGTACATTGAAAGGATAAAGCAAAAAAAAAAAAAAAAGCTATTAGTTAAACACAAGTAGTCATATAGTAATAATGAAGATGGCCAAGCAATATGTTGACTTCACTAACAACTACTGCATGTAGTAGAAAGGGTAGAATTTTAACATATTCAGTTTTCCCCAAAGCCCAGGTTACTTAAAGCTACATTCCAAACAGAGTAGATGGTATAAAAACTTTTTACACCAGAAAATGTGATCCCAGCACAAATTCTACAATTTGTTTAAAAATAGGACAAGATGCATATTAACTTCTAATATCATCAATGTAATGCTCAATTCATTTGCTTAATCTTAAGGTTAAAATAAATGATATCCCCATCTTGCACATTTAAGTGAAAACCTAATGAAAATAATAAATTTTGGAGCAAATATAAACAGAAATTCTTAATCTTTATCCTCAGAATATAATAATAGTAAAATTAAATTCATAGTTAAATCATGCCATGAGCATTCTAAAATTATGCAGAAATGACAACTGTATAATTATAAATGGGAAACAAATATTTAAATCCTTCTTGGAGTTGTTGCTTAATGTATTGTTATAAGCTGAATTTTTTCAATTATGATAATCCTACAATCCCTTCTGGTCTTTATAAACACAGCAAATCCCATACAACAGTAGATACAGCTAATAAAACCCCAACCACCAAAATTCTCCAAACCTAAGAATCTGGTATTTCTTTCTATTCCACAGACTTCAAATTTAATGAAAGTTCACCCATAATCACAGAGCATGCTAGAAGGCTCTCCCGGTTGAAACTTTCCTGACACTGGTATAGTAATTTGAGTGATATTTCCCCAGATATCATAACTCTAGCTACCTCTAAATATTTAAGGAACAAAGTAACCTATTTTCCCCCATGCCATTGGTTGCCCTGCCTCTGATCCTGTAAACAATATGCTAAGCTTATTAGGTTAGCTTTATCATGTCTTTTGCTTCATTTTTTCCCTAACAGTTAAGCATAGATAGGTTTAAATAAAACAGTGATATTTTATTTATAGTATCACCACCCAAATTTCTCTTTTGTGCTTCCTTTCTCAATCCACTGCTATCGCAGACTCCTCCAAAACTGTGTCCTCATATTCTTCCTTGAATGTTCTTATCCCAGCTTTTATATCCCAGGTTATGAATTCATTCAATATCTATTGAGAACCCCTTATGTTCTAGGTACAAGACACAAGTTCAATATGCTTTTCCCCTCCCTTATTCATCCATGAAAATAGTCTCCCATTCTGTGCTCTTTCAGGGGCCTGCTCTTATTATTTCAATATAGTTGTCCTTGCTAAGATGTTGGGTGGAAATCCTATATTGTGTTTCTATTTAAATTACAGATAGTACTTAAAATAGAACTGCTCAATTTTAAGCAATTAAGTGATTATGCTGAAATGTTCTTTCACTAAAATTTTCAGGACACGGGATGTTTCTTATGATAGAGGTACAAGTAGAAGATTTAACTTTAGCTAAATGGATCAATGTAGGAGACACAAGGACTGAAATTATGTGGCCTATAGAGGTGAGATAAATAAGGACTAGCACAGCTGCAGGGAAAAGTGGAAAGAAGATCATGCTAGAAGCTCATAGAAGAGTATAGTGGCCTGCTACTGTCACTTCTCAACTTCATTTCTTCAAGCAGACTTGTAGTGATTGCTTCCAATCTTGACCCTTTCTAATTGTAAAATCCAAACTCAAAATGAAGTCACTCTGGTTCAGGCCTGCATGAATCTGCTAACCTACTTTTTGTGCTTCTGTGATTTAATGCTATGCTTGCTTCTCACAGATGGGGCCAAACCACAAGCTGCCAGACCCCCTGGCCAGTAACCTAAAGTTCCAGGAACTGGAAGGGGGACATAGGTGGCACCATCACGGTTGAACTGTAAATAACTATAGGTTAAACATTTGCCAAATCCTGCTTTCCCAAGTCACGTAACTCGCCCACCCTATAATAACCTCTGAAACTTTCATTTCGGGGTCACTCTCTGAAGGAAAGGAAAGCTGACCCCAATCCATTGGTCTGTGTACCTATTTCCTCAATAAACTTTGCTTCTTCTGCAGATTTGTCTGGGCTGCACTTCTTGGGGAGAGGTGCCAGTTGGATACATAATCTCATCTTGACACTGTAAATGTCATTTGAAATGGTATTTCTGAAACACTGTATTTGATAACTATTGCTACATAACAAATTACTCTAAGACCTAGTGATTTAAAATTTATTTCCTCTCAGTTTCTACATCATGAATCTGGGCGTAACTCAGCTGCATCTTCTGACTCAGAGTCCATCATCAGTCTACAATCAAGCCTTTATCATGTCTTTTACTTCAGGACCTGCAGAAACATTAGTACTTACCTAAGGGAGGATCCTACAAGTTCAGCTATGTGGTTGTTGAGAGAGTTCAGCAGGTTCTTAGAATAAGGACCTCATCTCTGTTCTCACAGTCTAACAGTCAGGTTGAGCTACTTGAAATTATTCAGTTCCACAAAAGCACAATGATTTATCTCTTATCTAGGCTTGGCAACATTCTGTTTTCACCTCTTGGAACATCACTTACAATATGGTATATGTGTGTACATAGGTAAGGCACAGGCTAGGAAAGATTACTGGGAGAATAAGTATAGAAATGTCTTCCATTCTTTTGGTCTTGATCTCATTTTTAATACTCTATTGTCTTACATCCCATTGCAGTAAAAGAAGAAGAAGGAGGAGGAGGAGGGAAAAGAAAAGAAAAGAAAGAAAGAAAGAAAGAAAGAAAGAAAGAAAGAAAGAAAGAAAGAAAGAAAGAAAAAGAAAAACCTTCAAAAAGTTTTTTGTACTGTTCTCAATCCTTCACCACCCTTCTCATGAAATTACTTCAGTTGGGTTTTTGTCTCTATCATGTTGCTCAATCAAATGATCAGTCCTCTGTTCTGATAAAACTTAAATGTCTGCAGGATTTCACACAGCTGATTTCTTCTCTTTGCTGCGCTTTCTTCCTACAGCATCCAAAATACTATAATCATAGTTTTCCTTTGACTTCACTAGTTGCTCCTTCTCTGATTTCTTTAAATATTCCTATTTTTTTTCCAAACCAAGCACAGTACTTTCTCCTTTCTCCTTCTCCATCTCTACTACTTTTTTGGTAATCTTTTTTGAACTCTTGACTTTAAATACCATCTATATGCTAATGACTCCCAATTTATACCGCCAAACCAGATTTCTTTCCTGATTTCCAGCATTGTATAATCCATAACTTAATTTTCAGTTCCATTTGACTGTTATATCATTCCTGGTCCTGATAAGAACCAGAAGGCACACTAAAATTAGAATATTTGAGTACAATTATTTACAAAGTGACCGTTTATAAAGGTGTGGTCAGGAAATGGGAACAATGATAGATGGTATGATAACTGATTTAGTACAAAAGGCCATTCAGATCCATAGAAACATTAAACAAGACTCAGAATAATGAAGCAGCTACTGGAAATTAGGAGATAATTTTACAGATGAAGGCACCAGGACAGCAATGGAAACATTTGGTTAGGAATAGAGAACTTAGAAAAACCTCCCTGTGAGGAAGCCAGAAAATACATCCATGAGATCATGGATCTCACTTTCCTTCCTCCCTTCAGTCTATGAGCTCCAGGTTAACTGAGCATAATCAAAAGCCCAAGGGCAAAGAGATTGTATTGATGAAATGAAGACAGATCAATTTATTTTGGAGGGGGGCAGACAGTAAGGTAGAGAGTAAAGAAAGATTCTTGGGAACAAAGGAAAGACATTCTACATTGATATGTAATAGGCAACTCAAAATTAACATTTCTAACACTAAGAACTCCTCCCACACACCAAATACTGCTACATTTTCAGCTCTCCTCTCTCAATGGATGGTCACTCCATCCTTCCAGTTGCTGAGGACTAAATCATTGGGGTCATTTTTGATTCCTTTATTTTTCACATATCTATATCTAATTTATCAAGAAATCATTTGGTCTGCATGTTCAATACATATATATGTACAGCATTAAATCAATACCCAGCATCCATGCAAAACCAGTAATACTTGACTACAACAACAAAGAAATAGTAGAACAAATATTTTTGTGGCAACATTTCTGAAACACCCTGAAAATTCATCTGTGAAGAAATGTGAATACGATTCTAGTTTTGATACTTATAGTAATAATTATGTGCAACTCTGCCTTTGCATGATATTCCTGTTCTTATATGCCATCTTTTTCTTAAACAAAAGTCAAATATGTAGTGCTAATACAGGTAAATGATTGAAAACTGCCATCAATTATATACCTACCATTTTACAGAGATTTGAAAAGGTCCATAGAAATTGCACATCTGCTTCAGTAAGTTTGTAATGGTAAGTGAAGAACTGAAGGCAGATTACTAAAAATAAATTTAAATAATCCGCTTTTATAAGGCATGCTAAGCTTTGCCTGTTTAAATCAGTTTGGGCAAAGACATTCTGAGTACAGCAGTAAAAATATGTGACTGTTTTGAAACTGTTCCAGTGCCAACAAATGCCAATATAATTAGCCAATTTACAAACCAGGTTGCGCTATTGTGCTGTCTTTTCAAACACAATACCATAAGCTTAACATAGTCTTTCCCAGCTTATCTACTCTTGGAAATCAAATTACTGTAGCTCATTCAACACAAAATTAAGTGAAATAATCAGATAATGTCTTCATAAGAAACAATTATCACTCTACTGCAAATTAAATTGGAGGTATATAAATAAGGCAACATTAATATTGTTCAGAAAAAATGAACAGTAGCTTAGATACATTGGGAATATCACATTAAATGTAGAATTATTAGCTTCCTATATGCTTATTAAGTTTTTAAACTTAAACTAAAACTGAGACTGAGGTCAAGAAAGAAAATGGCCTTTAAAATTCAACTACCAGGTTCAGTCCTTTGTAGGCTTCAAAGCAGACAATAAACATACATCCAAGAAAGATGCAGGGTTATATCAACTTACCTCTTCATCATGATACCTCAAACTCCATTTGCATTCATTCATTCTTTAATAATAGCTTTTTTTTCTTGCCAATTACCTGTTTTCTATTCAAAATGTATCCAATTTAATTTAAGAGAAATATGTAAAATGAAATAAAAAGTATGTTGAGCCAGGTAAAGTGGCTGATGTCTGCAATCCCAGAGGCTCAGGATGCTGAGGCAGAAGGATTGCAGGTTTAAGGCCAGCCTCAGCAACTTAGAGAGGGCCTAAGCAATATACTGAGACCCTGTCTCAAAATAAAAAATAAAAATGGCTGGGGATGTATCTCAGTGGCTAAGCACAGGGTTCAATCCCTGGTATCAAAAAAAAAAAAAAAAAAAAAAGTACGTTCAACCTCCACATTTACATTTATGAACCTTTGGCTGATTTGTAATAATATTATTGCTCCCTTCCTTAGCCCTCTAGAAACTTGGTCAAATAATTAGCAGTTTATTTTGTTTAAGCTACATGTATGTTTATTATTATAAAATAATAATGAGTGAAACTTTCTTGACTGCTTGTTGTCTGTTAGATAATGCAAACCAACTAAAATACATTAGTTAATTTAATAGCCATAATAACCTTGTTAGAGAGACATTAGTACCTCAATTCATTTTTTAAAAGGGTATTAAATTGGAATTATCCAGCTACAGACTACTTGAGAAAAATGGTTATGTTCACGAAAACATGGTAATAGTGATGGTTCATTAACTGTGAGGATTTCTATCACACCTCCTCTACAAAAAAACTACTTAGAGGTATACACTCTAAGTGAATGACAGAATGGCAAAATATCCACATTTAACAAGTGAGCCACCACTGACAGATGCTCTGAAAGAGAACAAGTTCAGAGGAGTATGGTATTCTCAGTCTCCTAGGGGAGTGACGCCTCCACTTGGGATTCTAATTTCAGTTTCTGTTACTAAGGAAGAGGAGAAAACCTGACAGCACAGGCCATGGAGGAGAATGAAGGAGAAACAGGGCTGTGAATTCTTAATTAACAGGATGTTCAGGGATGCCGGGGCAAGCTTTCTAAAGCCGCTGTGGAAGGCTGCATTTAGAATAGATACAGAAGCTACTTACTGCTATCACTAACTTCAGGAGGTAGAAAGGCAGTTTCCAAAGTTTTATAGTCAGTGGTGAGAAGGGAAATTATTTTCTGTGGAAACCCTGAATCTCTCTCTCTTTGAAAGCATTTTCATACTGCTAAATGACTTGGTTAATGGCATGGCTCAGAGGTTCCAAAACTCAGTTTCTGAAACTAATTCAAAATGTGCACTCAAGAAATGGAAAAAAAAATCATAAGCAAAAATTCTAAAGGACTTGTTATTTCAACTAATGTTAGATCCTCAGTAATCGGGGAGTTTTCTACACATTTTGAGAAAAATAAAAGTAATATAGACTCTCCTTTTTTCCAAGAAAATGTATTGATTAAATAGTGAAATATTTACTTCATGATGTATTCATGGGTACATACTGAAATTTTACCAAGTACCAGGCACCATGTTAGGGACAAGAACCACTAATAGAGTTAAAGAAGCTGTAATCTGGTCAGAGTGAAAACCAAACTCCCTGTGGTGAGCTACAGAAACCAGAAAGCTGTAAAACAGCGATGTCAGGAAGTAACCAGCACTCACAGCCAGCAATGTTATAGCTCCCTCAGGACATGCACAAACTAGAATGAGCATACAATATAAATATTTGTGAGGACAGAAAAATTGAATTTTTAAAAAATATATACCAAGGGCTTGAGACTTGTTTACAATCATAGTGGTCATCCACATTCTGATGGCTTGGCAGGAATTAGCCTTGGTGAATGCATCAGTAGTATATTAACATGTCCTGGAAACATATCTGATTGACATTATGCTAGGAGGTAGACAAACTAAGCAGAAGGACACATCACTTATCACCAAGGAGCTCAGAGTCCAGTGAGATTGAGAGACAAGTGACTTGATTACAGTACATCATATGTAATTGCCGGGATAGATATACAAATACGCAGCTGTAGGAGCCTCTCTGAGTCCATTCAGCTTAGTCACACTACAAGAAAATACTGGAAACTAGGTGGCTTATAAACAAAAGAAATTTATTCCTTGTAGTTCAGGAGGTTTGGATGTCTAAGGTCAGGGCACTGGTACATATCATGTCTGGTGAGAGCCCACTTTCTTGTTCTCACTGTGTCCCCACAGGATGGAAGGGGCTAATTAGTTCTGTTGAGACTTTATTATAAAAGCACTAATCCCATTCATGAGGGCACCACATTTATGACCTTATCACCTCCTGAAGACCCCACCTCTTAATAACTGTCACTTTGGGCCTTTGGATTTTCAACACAAGCAGTTTGGAGACAATCCACAACAGAGCCAAAGGATCCAGGGACTCTATAGACAACTAGGAAGAAAAGTAATTAAGAGACTGTTAGCAGCTTAATGTTAAAATCACTTACTGAAAATCAGAACTGTGAGAGGAATGGGTAATCTTGCTATACAGGGACCTTCAGAGCACAGGAAATGTAAAGGTAGAGGCCAGTTTTCAACATATTGCAGACAAATTTTGAGATGAAACCCAGTAACAATAGAGTTTCCAACTGGACCTAATCCAGAATTTCCAGTTCTGGAATCTAGGTTTCTGCACAGATGTGCCCACAAATGTCCTGAAACTCTCTTCCTGAAACAGTCTCTGCCAAGACAGCTGGACCCCAATTAGCACATATGCTCAGGTAGCTCCACTGTGGAAGTCAGAGTGGCCTTTCCTCTTGTAACCTGACTGTTCCTAAAGACCATAATTGTCATCATCCTTATAAACTTCAGCACTTTCCAGTCACATCTAGTTTGTGAAGCATCTTACATTTGGTTTTCACTTCTCCAATACTCTGGCACAGTTTTGAAAACTCCTCTTTCCTCCTCTTCACATCTGTTTTGTTTAACCAGAACCCGCATCTCCTTTCTTCAGAAACTCATCTCCACTCATCACATTTACTCATGGCTTCCCACAGCAAATACCGAGCAGAGATACAAAATCCTAACAATGTATATAAGAAAAGTTTTTTTTTTCCCCTCAAAAACAAAAAGAGGAGAAAGGTCTTTTTCCAAGCTCGTTTTCTCATCTCTAATGATATTAAACCATCATTTACTGAGTGGTCCCTCCATGCCTAGAACTCTTCTATGCACATCACAGGAATTACTTCATTTTACTCCTCACCACTGAATATGAAATGTATCATTTGATACAGGAAACAGTGAGGTAAATAAATGTGTCTGAGACTTCCCATCTTGCAAGCAAAAGTACTGGAGTATGAACCCAGGCAACATGGATTCAGAGACCATCCACTTACTTTGATTCTACTCTTCCCTTCCAGTATATGACAGTTCTTACTGTTAAGTTCCAAGTGAGTATATAAACAAAGTAACTGTTTGTTAACTAGCTGTGTTTATAGTAAATGAGCCAGAGATGATGGAGAATCAGCAATGATAACTGAAGGATATGGAAAACAAGAACCCCCAGGGAGAAAGGGAAAACAACAACCTCTAGGGAGGAAAGAGAACAATAGGTCCCAAGGAGAGAAGGAAAACAATGGGCTCTGGACTTTCACAATTTCCCATATCTACAACTGTTCCCCTCAACTGCCCAACACACATTTTGCTATGATTAAGTCTCACTAAACCCTATAAACTCAGACTCCTATTGTAACCAGTTGTCATCTTTTTTTAAATGTGCTTCTTTGGTGCTTAATAAAGCATCGCTGATCCGTTGAGGTCTGTCTCTGTTTCTTTTTCTTTCTCTTTTATTTTGCTTTGGATAACCACCCCACAGGTAATGGGTTAGGCCAGTCTAGGCATGGACCTGGAGGAAGGATTAAAAGCATCTTACAGAGATTACTCTGGTGCTAGGTAAAATAATTGTAAACCCCCCAAAAAGCCCTATAAAGAGTAATAACTAAGCAGATAGCATGTGGCTGCTTTCTGATGTGGAGATACGGCAAAGAAAGAGCAAAATCCACCACATGTGAAGGATTACCACCTTTTAATATTATACCAAGTGTTTCCACAGCAGTATATTTTGTATACACTAGTATTATGTACTCCCATATTGCAACACTGATGGTATTTTACTTCATTATTACCTATCCATCTATCTTTCTTCCCAAATTTTATAACTAGTAAAATTCTGTATATCACTAAGTTGGAAGAAAATTGAGGAGAGAGTCCACGTTTTCTCTTTTTCTTATATCTCAAAAAACTCCTAGAACAGCATTTTGGCAATAATAAGCATTTAATGAGTACATGCTAAAATTATATCTGCTATTAAAAATTTATATTCCTTTCATGGGGGAAACATTTCCCCCAAAAGCTTCTGAAAGAAATTAGATTAAAGAGGAAATGGAAAAGTTTATTTTAATCAGTTCACCAAGATGACATGCAGCAAAAAAGTGAAAAATATTAATAATTCTAAAAAGATCAAGGTGAAGGAAGTTTTAATATCTAGAAAGTGTTGCCATGGAGTAGAAAATGAATCAGAGAACACAAAATTCATTTCAGATGGATACAAATTAGATGTATCCATGCATGTAAAAATGCAAAGTTGCACTGGAAACAAGATGACTTTTTGTAAAGCTTTTAAACTCTAATCCATGGTACAAAATCAAAACCGGAGCCTGGCTATTGGCATCTATGCTGTTGTATTATCACAGCCCTAGAGCCAACTGTTATACAATGCACCTGTCTGCTCTTAGGTGACTTACTATAATCAAGAGTTTGTATATATTTTCTAGCTGCCTCAGTTTAGTCTCCTCTTCTCTAAACAAGCTTGAGAGAGTGAGAGAGAAAGGGAAAAGGAGAGAGGAAAAGGGGACATGCCTTACTTCATCCTCTGCCCATCCCTGATGAAGATTGCTTTTTCACCTTCAAATGCAGATAGTAAAACTAGCATTTTACAGTGTTGGCATTCTGATCTCTATAGAGAAACATTGCAGTAGTCAGATAAGTTGGCAATACTTGGCCAGCGTTTGTTCCATCATCACATGACAATCACCTACATCTCTAGGAGCTTACTTTGCAAAACGAGCTTCTTACCATTCCACAGCAAGCACAGACTACTAGTTGAGGAAACCAAGCCTTTTCTAGAAAACAGTGAGCTTTCCTTTGAAAATTACATAGGATATGAGAAACAATTACAAATAAAATTATAAGAAAATGTGAATTATCCACATCCTTATATGCAAAATACAGGCTCATTCCTTTTCTTCTTAAAATCATCATTAGCATTTGCTAAATGCATATCTTTGGCAAGCTAAAATGACAACCATACACATTATAATGTTTAATGATATTTTAATTATCAAAACATATTGTGATACCAATGTTTACAATTTAAAAAGAGAGAGATTTGAAACTGTTTCGGTGTTCATCCTGAAAAAGGTGATCCTTCCAGGTTACAAGTGGTTAAGACAAGGCTGTTCAGCATGTAGCTCACTAGAGACAGCAGAGGTCCAAAATTCAGGTCTTACCAATTTAAGGAAGGACTTGGAATATGGTAAAGGTCCAAATAGTAAATATTTTAGCATTTATAAGCCATTGTAGTCTCTGTTGCCACTTACAATTCATCTCTGCCCTTAGAGCACGAAAGCAGCCATAGATAATAAACAAACAAGTGTGTATATATTTACAAAAGAGATGGCAGACCAACTTCCGTCCATGGGCCACAGTTTACAGATCTCTGTCTTAAGGCATGAAGACAGCTGCAAGAAATTGGACATGGCTGTCGCCTTACATGGCAAAAGAGAGGATAATCCCTGGATCAAATGAAAATAATAAAGGGTTTCTGAATTAAAGCCAATATAAGGGTGATTCTTGGAATATTTATTAGGTTTTTCTTGTTGCTATCCAGATAGGCAATAGTTAAACAATTTATTAAAGGTCAAAGTAAGTTATATATATAAAGAAACTTTACCATAAGGAAAAGTCAGTGGACTGAGTATTCACATATAATGTCATCTACTTAAAATTTTTTGAAGGGAGGGAGAACCTGGGAGGAACCTTTCAGTATTTACAATAATTTTGTCATTAACTTAGCTTTAAAAATCATTTTACTCATTATAAAACATATCCAATTCTGTTATACCATATAAAATATATTTAACACAGTCCCATCTGACTTCTGAGTAACAAAGAAACGAAGTGTGTGCCTATGTAACATGCATACACACATATTCCTTGTGATAAAGTAACCAATTACACTGATTCTGCTACTGCTGCTCCTAATGATGATAACAACTAGCTATTACTAACAGTACCTTCTTACTGAGTGTTGGGAATTATTTTTGATCATTTTACAGAATTATTTCTAATTCTCAGTGATAACCAAATAGTCATTATAATCCCTCTTCTAGAGATATGGAAATACAAGCTTTAAGTTACCTTACTTAATACATAGTTACTGAGTGGCTACAACTGAGATTATTCTGACATTCATATATACAGATGTTCCACAAACAATAATGCAAAAATTTTAATTCTCTAATGTATAAGGTGAAAATTAATTAAGTTACACAAAGTTAATTATATTTATGGACTTCTGACCATTTCAGGACTTCTTACCTGCTAGGTAAGTTACTCCATAATAAAACAATAGATTAGCATAATGGGGAGCTGTAACTACAACTAGCCAGGTTTTCTTCATTTACTGAATAAGGCAAAATAGGAAGCACACCCACTATCAAAGGAGGCCTAACAAAGAATATTAGCTTATTAAAAAGTTTCAAATCATAACTACAAAACTAGGCACAATAACAATTTCAGACAGTAAATTGGGCAACAGAGAAATTACTTCTGAGAGAGAGTAAGTAAATGAAATATGCCTTAAAACCTTCCTGGATTTCTTCTTAGAGGCCCTTTCTGAATGATGGCATAGAGAGAGAAAAGGTAGAGTTCAGCAGTCAGAGTTCAGCCAAGTTGAGGATACAAAAAATGAAATTTGGGGAAGTTGATACAAAGATCCCAAAGTCTAGATTTCAATCATCTTACTTTTTTGACTCAGTATCAATCTGTGTGCATTTAGGATGATACTTCATGATTCCAACCAAAGAACTATTCATGGTGAAAGAACAAGCTATAAACTTGATAATTCTCAGTGCTCACCCAATGCTGGTAAATAATTTCATTCCAAATAATTTCATTCCATTCGGCTAGAGAAGCTGCAGTGAGTATCTGATAAAGATTCCACAAAGATAATGGTTTACTCTTAAGGAAAACTTAGTTCTAAACTAAAGAATACTCTAGAATAGGGGTCATTGTACAACCAGCCCACAGGTCACATTCAGCGATGGCCTAATTTTGTGTGGTTTATAACTGAGATTGAAGAATCATCATTATATTTTACAGAGTTGTTTAAAAAAAAGAAATATGTGACAGTACCATGCATAGCCCATAAAGCCTATTATAATTACTTTTTAATAGAAAAAGTTTGCCAATTTCTTCTCTAGACACCCTAAAACAATTTTGAAAATGAAGTTTAACAAGTTCAAACTGATCCAAAAGCAAGTTAATTTTCAAAACAGTTCTCAAGTTTCCTTAAAGGAGGGGGAAAAAATCAAGACACTTAGCAATGTAAAATCACAGTGAACAGAATGTAATCAAAAGAGCAGAAAAATATTTGAATAATTGCCAATAGTATTACAAATCTGATGAAAACTAAAATCCCATAGATCTATAAATATCAACAAACCCTAAGCTGAATAAAGAGATTATTTCAGAAGCCAGAGGAAAAAGATACTTAAAATATAAGAGATAAATATAAGAATGATACTGACTTCACCAAAAACACCAATGACAGCGGGAAGCAAATGGAATGATATCTTTTACATAATGAAAGAAACGATTTCTAAATCTGGAAATAAAGGGACTGTAAACCAGAAAAAAAATACAAAAAACCTACAAAAATAAATTTAAATAAAATGATTTCATAAAACAAGAACTTCAAAAATGCATAGCCAATAAATCTGAATTATTATGAATGTTAAAAGAAGTTACTCAAGAAGATAAAAAATATGGAAATTCAGATTTACACTAGGATTTAATGCTGAAAGTAATAAATACAATGGTAAATATAAAGGATTTTTCTCATTTTATAATTTAAATGCAAACCCTTTTAAAAATCAATGAACTGTGCTTATGAATTGTGTAAAATATTTACCAATAATAGCATGAATGACAGGAAGCAGGACATTAAAATATGCTATTGTTATATTTTGAAGTGCTAAAATATTATGTAAAAAAGTGATATTATATCAAGTTAAAAGTGTGTATTATAAACCCTAGAGTAACTGCTAAAAATTACAACAAACACATATATTCAATATACCAATGGATGCTATAAAATGAAATGCTAGAATACATTAAATCCAAGAGAAAGCATGATAAGAAGGGCTGAGAAGATAAATATTGGACAAATCTAAAGTAATATCAATGTGACAGACTATATGACAATCATTTTGCTCATCTTACAAGTGGTGTAAAAACCTCAACTAAAAAGCCAAACTATCAGACTAAAAAAGCAAGACTAACCAACTATATGTTATCTAAAAACAAAAAAAAAAATTTTTGAACACTTGCTTTACAAAAGATGATACAGGAGGCTGAGGTGGTGGCTTAGTGGTAGAGTGCTTTCCTTGCACATGCGAGGCCCTAGGTTTGATCCTCAACACCATGTAAACACAAACAAACAAAATAAAGGTATTGTGTCCATCCACAACCAAATATATATATATATACAAAAAAAAGTGGTACAGAACCACAATAGGCACATGAAAGATATTCAAAATCATTAGTCATGAGGAAAACACAACTTAAAACCACAATGAGACATCCCTGTATACTCATTTTAAAAGTCTAACAATACCAATTGAATCCTTGTTGATGGAAATGGGATTCTAACACACCACTGATTAGAGTACAAAATAATACAATCACTGTGTAAAATGATTTCTTTTGACATTAAATATATATTAGTCATACGACCTACAAATGTCATTCTATTTACCCAAGAGAAATGAAAAAATATGTACACAAAAATACTAGTACTATAATGTTTATAACAGCTTTATTCATAAAATCCTAAACTAGAAACAGCTCAAATGACCATCAGCAGGTGACAAGTTGCAGTATATTCATAAAATGGAATGTCACTCCATAAAGTAATAATAGATGCATGCAAAAATATGAAATAATCTCAAAATATGGTAAATGAGAAAGCCATATTTACCAGACACAACAGGTTACATACTGTGTGACTCCATTCATATGAAAGTCTAAAAAATACAGGCCAATTTATGGCAAGGGAAAGTAGATTAGTGGTTGCCCAGGGCTGAGTAGGGGTGAATCAAAGCAAAGAAGTATATGAAAACTCTTTGGGAGTATTAGAAATGTTCCATATCTTGATTAGGATTGTGGTTTTAAGAGAACGTACTTCTGTTAAAATTTATCTAACTGCACACTTAAGAATATTCATTTATTGTATGTGTATTATACTATTAAAGTTGATTTTAAAAGAATAAAAGATAATCCCCCCATTATAGGAATCCATGGTTACTAAATATACTCAATCTCAGAAAAGTTTTAATTTTTTTGAATATCCTCTCATGGTATTATGTAAAGCAGCCCTAATAATAATCCCCAATTCTTCTTATATTCTTCCTATGCTAATTGTTACTTGATGGCAATTATCATGGTTGCATTTTGTGCTTTTCAAAGAAACTACACTGCAAGACAAAAGTAATTAGTCTTGCTTTCATAAAAAGAATACTGAAAAGCTAATATGAATCTGACCCAGTACTCACCTCAGAGAGTTCCAATCTAGCGATCTGAGACATGTAACAGGATCGAAGAAAGTAACATAATGAATGAAGCGACCTAAAATTAGATAATAGTGATTGGAGACCCATATCAAGGGAATTCGTAAAATAACTTAAATATCATTAACATTGGGTTGTCCAAAACAATCAAGTGTTTTCCAAATGGCAATAAGAAATTCAACATCCAAATTCTATTATAAAACCTGACTTTGGGGAATGCATTGTCTAACGAAAATGCATATATATAAAGTAACCAAAAACATCCGTTTTAGGTTGGATTAAATTATGGTTACAAGTTATGAATGAATTCCTCATGGAAATTTTTGGAGCATTAACAAATGTGGTAGAAGAAGGAAATGAAATCAGGTGAAAGTAGAGAAAATAAAACTTGAGTCTGCACAAATCTGAGGACTTTATAAAAGCCAAGTGAAGGACAGAAGTGAGTCAAAATGTAGAAGAAAAAGTGAAAATAGAAAACAGACATTTATGCTTGAATTTAACTTGGTCTAAACAATCTGAACTGTCCTTATCTCCTATCTCATGCCTCTTTCACTTCAGGAAGTATCCATACCAAAAATAATAGTAGTAAGTCATCTTCCCAAATATACAAGTCTGGTCAATTTTCCAGTGATCGCTGATTCCCCGCTGCTGACAATGGTCACATCACAAAATCCTGTTTTATACACAATAGGAGGGCGTGAGTTGCACCTGTTTGTTTTCCGAAACTGCAGTGTATTTTTCGGAGCAACTAGCTCAGAAAAATCAAGTACAAGTTGAAGGTTATATGAAGAACAGGTGGGTGCTCTAGAAGGAGATTCTGATCCATTAATAACTGAGAATAAAACACCACAGGTAAAGCAGTAATCTTTGTTAAGCACCTCAGTTCTAAAAACTAGCTTCTTTTTAAATGTGAGAAAACTATGCTTGTGTGTGAGTCTATGTGATTTTTTTTTTTTTTTTGGTATATATCTCTCATTTGTTTCGCACTATGGATCTTTCAAGGATTCACTTATTTTACACAATTATGGAGCCATGCACTAAATACCTTGATTTTAGACACTGTACTAGACCTGAGTAACACAGAAATGCATATGAAACTGTTGCTTCAGTGGCTTCTGCCTCTAAGAAACTAGAAATAACCACAAGCAGTCCATCCTGCTTAGTAGAAGAGCATCTATGAGTTGATGACCAGAACAGTTTTGGAAAACTGAAATTCATCTTTCTTGTTTACAAGATTCAGGAGCTGCCAGGAGATCCTGCTATACCTTAGGCTAGAGACAAAGAGAGTTCAAAACCCTTGTTGCACTGAAGTAGGCATTATGAAATGACCAAGGTGCCTCCTCAGACCCTAGCAAGACACACTGGGAGGACATTAACACTGACCACAAATCCTGTTGAGGTGTAAAAAGGACACCAATCTTTGGCTAAAAAGTTTCAACCACTCATTTGTACAATCTATGTTTCTAGCACTTGT
>CM053401.1:49718819-49745130 GCA_028644305.1 Xerus rutilus | reverse complement strand
ACATTTGTTGAGGCAAATAGAAAAAAATTGTTACAATCATAATTTTTCTAACTTTGCACAAAATTATAAGCAGATTAAATTCTTCATATTAAACACCTTTATATGCACTTTCAATGAACAGTATATATATATATATATATATATTTATATATATTTTTTATCAACCATCTTTACTATACCCATTCCCCTTTCCTGCCCCTCGCCTTCCCCATGTCGCATCCAGTGTTTCTCTATTTCTCTTATGTTTCCCATTCCCACCTCCCTTATTCATCAGCATCCACTAATCAGAGAGACCATTTGGCATTTGGTTTTTTGGGATTGGCCTACTTCACTTAGCATAATGCGGCTATGTACTTCTTATGGAGAACAAAGGCTAGGAATTGTTAAGCCTGTCTTCTGACTTATTTACTAAGATGCCAGCTAGGGTGACCTGGAACCCAAGCTGGCCCCAACAGCTCTTAGCTTTCCTTCTCACCAGTATAAGGCAGGACAGAATGGGAACCAACAACTGGAGTTTTACCTGGGCAAAATAAATGGATGTACTACAAGGACAGGGCTAGGGCATTCTACATATGAAGTTCCAGAGTCTAATGTTTAGCTGTGACTGACCTTTGGAGTTTGGTTGGTATTTTCTTTTTAAGAGATAATAGTTTCACCCACCCAATTCCTGGGCAGATCCCAGTCCCTGCTGGGCCTCTGGATCTCAGGAACCTTCAGAGAACTCCACTCACAGAGCAAAGAGACCAACCTTCTGAAGGTCTCACATTTTCCACGGTCCACAAATGTGGGTTTCTCAGAATCAGAGCCGAAGTGCAAATGTGCCCACCTGTCCAGTTTCTGGGTTTTCTCCAGTTAATTCTACCAACCACCAGACCCAAACAGAAAGCATGCCGCACCCCACACTGTCTCCAGCCTGAGTCCCCTGGGTGCAATCTTTTCTGTGCCTGCTTCTGTGACACTCTAGGTGTAACAGAAGCCACATGAAGGGACAGTATGATGAGATGATACTTGTTAACTCCCAGGCTCCTGCAACAGAAAACTGCCACGTGTTCGCTTCAAGATGGCTTCTGCCTCTACTCTGCTCACCAGTGCAGCACTTTTCACATGCCAACTTGCTGAGCTGCCTTTGGGTCAGTTGAGATCAGGCTGCCTGCCTATTGCACAGGTCCCCTAATGCCAAACTTTTTCATATTTTCTCTTTCCGTTTACCTGTGTCACCCTCCCTCTGTAGTTAACCTGTACTGCTTGCATTACTGGCTGGGTTCCCAAGGTATTCTTTCCTATTATAATTTTCAAATCACCCAAATTTCATGTCTCTATGATTCTGATGATGAATTTTGGTGAACTGCCTGCTACCCACCTTGCTGGAGAAGAGAACTGCCACTGCTTGAATCCCGAGCCACAGAGCAACTGAAAAACACACACTTCCTCTACTCTACCATATTGTTTTCCCCCTTAAACTCTTTAATTTTAATGAAAGTATAAGAACTTCACCTTGCACCAGTTGATATTGAATATATATGAATCTTGCCTCTATCACTAACATAACATAACTGCACCCAAGGATTTTGCTAGAAGTACTTCTCTGTCAGGTTCTCTGAAGCTCTTATAGAGCATGATCTGCAAGAGATATAATTCTCCTAGTCCCGTGCTTCTCCAAGAATAAATCTAGACTATTGTCTGGGATCCTTAGAATCACTTTTATTAAATTGTGCATTAGATAGATGATTTGTCCTACAGTGAAAGTGCTATAAGAAACTGTTATAAGAAAATTTTACTGTCCATTCTTACATTCTATGTATTCCTCATAAAAACCAAGGGAGAAATTTTTCATAGATTTCAAATGCAGGTCTTCACCTCAAACTGGTATGGTTTATTATATGGACAACATAAATTTCACTACTATCCTAATTCTCTCTTTGTTTTGGTTCATTAGGGAACTCAGTATCAATGTGGTGTTCCACCTTTAGAGACTGTGAGAAATTCATAGCATGTATGCTACTTACTTTTCATGTAGCCCCATTATTCTTCCTTATTTTCCTTTCACTTTGTCTCATATTTTTTAAGTCATCTTACTATACATACTATAGTTTTGCCTGTCTGCTTAGAATATAAAAGAGGTATTTTGAGGCATGCAATAGACACTTTTTTAATTTTTTTTAAAACTACTCAAGGAAATGTCATTATCTTACTAGTATCAAAGACAAAAATGTTGTCATCATGTTCATTTCTCTTTCCTGGTTTCTCACATATATTCTGCCAATGAATCTTTTCTAACTGTACAGAATCACTAACCCCTAAATCACTTCTTATCAATCTAAATATGTCACTTTTTCCCATATGAAATTATAAAAAGAATGAGGCTTAGGTTTTCTTATAGTATTTACAGACTTTTTTTCACCATTCTTAATACCACCATTCCTCTCAGAGTTTCACCTTGAATGGACAATTACCTAAATCAGCAATGTTATTGCACACCTGATTTCAACCACCTGAGCACTTTCTGCTACTTATCCAGTATCAGTCTGATTCCAATTAGTTGTCAGGATGGTAGTGTTGATGACCCTGTGCACATCTGGCCTTGCCACATACATTATCTGCACTGTGACTAGACTGCCCTACTGCCTCATGTGAAACACCTCATGAAGGCTAACTAATTTCCTCAATATTGTCTTTCTACAATAGAATGAAGTTCCCAAACACCTGGCACTCAAGCACCACTGCCACCAGTGAAATTTGAAGACATGAAACTGATCACAATAGATCAGAGAGAATAGCTGATATTAAGAAAGAACTTGTAGTAGTTCCCTTATTTCAACACTGGACAGAGATCGGATTGCTAAATTTGAAAGACGCACCTTTATTCACAAACTAGAAATGAAATATGAAAACTGAAGTGGAAATATATACATATACATACATATTGTTACAAATACATATTTATAATTTTTAAATAACACTCCACTCTCAATAGTAAGGAGCAAGAGTAGCAAACTCCTACTATTTGCTATTAGTGTATTTCCAAAGATAATTTTCCAGTAAGATATAATGCCATGATTTGGCCCAGGACTGTCTAATATATAGAAAGCTTTTAAGAGTTTACAACAAACAGTCAGGTTCAGCCAATATATTTATGTATTTAAAATATCTAATAAAAATAGAAGTGATTCTTAAAGATAATATTAACCAGTGAAAATTACCCAACATTTCATTTTTAGCCATAAGACATACTTACACAATGTTAACTATGGAATTTAACATATGAGGTCATTTATTTATAATAACAGTTATTTATAAGAACATATCAGAAAGAACAATAAACTAAAACTAACCCTACCCACCTGAAATAGTTCTTAGGTGTAGTCTGCAGAACACCTGCTTCAAAGTTACCTGGGATGTCTGTTTACAGTAAATTCATGGGATACACTCCAACTTCTAGAACTAGAATTTCTGGCATTGGGACTCTGGAATCAGATTTCTTCATTCTGTTGTTTATTAGATGCATTAAAGTTTGATAATCTCAGCACAAGAAGACATGAATAAAAGCCTCACTCACAGCAGGGAGATTGGTTGTAACAGACAATACATAGCACACATAAACTAAAATGTTACTGTGATCCATGCAGGCAGCCAAGAAAGTAAGGTGGGATACCTTCCACAATTATATCAATACAATTGAGTTTGAAGCTTCGTTTTTGCTATCTATGTGAATTTCGAGTTTTTTAAATCAATAACTTCATTTCTATATTTGTAAAATAAGAATAATAATCTGACTCATAGTGTGGTTGTGAGGGTTAAGCTATTTAACATGAATAAAGTACTTGGAGCAATATATCACTTGGAAAAACATATAGAAAGAATCATTGTAAAATGACTAGATCCTTACCTGTAGATATCGTACTATTAGAGGTAAGTAACATCATTAGCCACATCCTAGAATATTTCTGGGCAAAATTGTAAGACACAGTTCATCCTTTACTGTGGGGGTTGCAGTCTGTAGGAGCATCTCCATACCTTCCCACCCCTCCTTTCCATCCTTCCCCATTCTATGCTAATAGACTGTGCTCTTGCCAAAGAGCGCCCCTTTGTTTGTGACCTTTGGATCTGATTGGTCCAAGAGTGCATTTAAGCCTCTATAGTTTCTAGAAAAAACTGGTGTTTTTTGCTCCTCTCCCCGGTGTGTTTCTTGTCCCGGATATCTCTGCGTCTCACTGGGGCGAAGCAAATTTTTACCTACACCCCAGGGCCTGGAGAGATTGGCTCTGCGGATCGCCACCGTCCAAAGAGACCCCTTTTCGTCTAGCCCGGGGACCCCTTCTCCATCTCTCTTGGACTCCAATTCGTCGAGAAGACATGTGGCTCTTTCCTCCCCACCCTTATCAAAGTGACAGCAGTCCATCCTGAGCCAGCGGGTTGAAGGGGCACCCCCATATTCACCTAGCCGTGGAAGTTGGGAAGAGTTGGAGCCAACTGGTTGCCTGTTCCCAGTCCTGCCGCAAGACAATCAGACACACTAGAGGGTACAGTCAGAGCAGGCACCCGTTTATTTACGGAACAAGCATTCAACATATAGGGCCATTTGGCCAATCAGAGACAATGCACGTAGATAACAGCTGTCCATGTGGCAAGGCACTTAAGCCCCCTGAATTCTGGCCACGAGCTGCACGTTCGCGGAACCAACAGTAATTGTAAATCAATCACATATTTCCTCCTTCCTTTGTGCCTTTTCCATTTATACACAATGGGTAGTCATTAGGGCATAGCATAGAGCTAGCCCCTCACACTTTACATCACCCCTTTCCTATCTGATATCTTCCACTCTTGGAGGAAAGATCGGCCTTCCTGGATTAAATACTATTTTTTGTTCTCACCTGCCTACAAAGCTTGTTACAAGTTTACTTCACTGAAAATTATCTGCTGTCTATCACATCATCTCATGACCTATTGTTTCCAGTAATGAGTCTAAAATGGTGTACTACTGTTGTTTTAGAAGAACTGTTACAAGGCACACATCTTTACCTTAGGTTTTCAGGGACTAACCCTTGTCTTATAGTTTTCTAATGCCCTAAAAAACACAATGGTAAAAAGCACAGGATGCACAGAAGATACTTCAGAACAGATGAATCTCTTAGCAGTGAGGCATGGCCTAATTGTTCCATACTTTCACAACGAAAGCTTGTAAAAATTAGTACACCAGGCCAAAGCTACTTTTGCCAGATTGATTTTATCACAAAGTATCTACTTTCATCAGCTTTAAGTTCCATTCAACTCAGAGATAAGCCATATTTGCCTTTGTCCCTGAATTCTACTCCTTCACTGTGTACATGATTTTGATAGTCAAGAGTAAAATACCTTCCCTTGCCTATGCTCTTCTAGCCATTCATCAACTATCCCCTTTCTTTATTGACTTCAAATGCTCAATATACCTATGTCTTAGTTTCTTCATATAAGTGAAAGCATTACTATTTAGAGTTCTAGTTTAAATTAGACTATGCTTGAATCTCTATTCTACCATTAACCCTGCTGTCCAG
Organism: Xerus rutilus; assembly: GCA_028644305.1. Lineage (NCBI taxonomy): Eukaryota > Metazoa > Chordata > Mammalia > Rodentia > Sciuridae > Xerus > Xerus rutilus. Next base: position 49,739,599 of record CM053401.1, on the reverse strand, counting down.
AATAAACCACTTATCCTCTTTCCCTCAGTTTCTTCATCTATAAAACAGAGTTGATAATTATACTTCATAGGGTTGCTGAAACATATAGACATATAATATATATGAAGCAATGGAATGATTAATCTTATGTGTCAGCTTGGCTAGGCCATAGCACACAGACATTTTGACAAATGTCAATCTAGATGTTGCTGTAACATTAATTTTTAGATAAGATTAACATTCGAATCAGTAAAGATTACCCTTCATAATGTGATTGGGACTCATGCAATCAGTTGAAGACTTTAAGAGAAAAAAATTGAAGTCACCCTCACCCGACCAAGGAAGAAGGAATTCTACCTCCAGACTGACTGTTTTGGGGCTTAAGCTGCAACATCAACTCCTCCCTGGTTCTCTAGCTTGTCACTTGCCATGCAGATTTCAGACTAGCTAGCCTCCATGATCATATAAGCCAATATATTAAACTAAAAATCTTTCTCTCTTTCTCTCTAGATAGATAGATAGATAGATAGATAGATAGATAGATAGATAGATAGATACACACACATTTCCTATTGGCTCTGTTTTTCTGGAGAACCCTATCTAATATAAGCATAATCCGGCACAACTGAGAAAGACAGTCTTGGGTGCTGTGGAGCCTATTCTATCTGTTCCTCACTCACTGCTATTTGCTATCCTCGCAGTCAGGAAGCCATGCCTCAGTCATGGTTTTTAAAGATACCAGAAAGACACTTGTGGAATCAGAAATGGTAATTAATGAACTAGATTTACCCTACAGCCACAACATGAAACCCCTAAAGAAAGTGTGCGCTGAGTTGATCAGAAGCACAAAAGAAAAGAATCTAAAAGTGAAAGAACCAGTTCAGATGCCTACCAAGAGAATCACGCCAAAAAAAATGCCTTGTAGTATATGTTCCGTTGTGGAGCTGGGGCCTTCCAAGAAACTGAGGCATCATGATGTCTCCCTTTTCAATCCTGAATTCCTGCAATCAAGTCAGAAAAGATTTCATACATGTAGCTTAGAATAATAGGATTGAGTTTATTGAAAGGATAGCAAAGCGGAAGGGGATATTGTCAAGGCAGAGAATGGGTCCTCTCAGAGAGGAGAGGTACAACATGCCTCTCCTACACTCTAGTTTTATTGGAGATCCCAGAGAAGTTTCCAGAGAGTCCCGTCCTGGTCCGTCTCTTGACTTTTGACTAACATCAAGATGACATCAGACTTTCAAGTCCCCACTGCCATGACAACTCTAGGTCAACTTGGCCCATGCTAACCAGTTTTAAGTGCATTCTTAACCATACATTTTTACAGATTTCAGTGTTAGGAGGAACTATCATAATCTCCCAGAGTTTCAGGATCTGGTCATAAAAATGGGTCCCTCCTGTTAGGTCAGTCCAGGGTGTCCACTTAGGGGCGGCCAGCCAGACGCTGATGTCAGCAGTAGAGGCGCCTCCTGTCAATCAGTGGGCTTTTCCTGACTCATCCAGGAAGGACTCTGACCTTCTCTTCCTGCCTTAAGCCCTCCCATTCCTGACCGGGCCTTTTAAAAGTTTCTGTACCCCAGAACATGTGCACGATTCTCCTGTCCACACTCTGATGGACGGGAGAGTTCAGCCTGAGAGCATGTATTTCCAATAAAGCCTTGCCTAGCGGTTTTAATTCATCTCCTTTGGTCATCTGGCTTTACACTTCCCATTGACATTATTTGATCATGCATTTCTACTGCAGTTAACAAGGAGTTTGCTGAGCAATGTGACATATCCTGTCCACTTGCATCAGGCAGGGTTGCAGGTAAATTTCTTCTTGGAAAAGGAAGCATGTGGGGGTCAGCAGAGCAGGCTCATTTTATAGAATTATATTCTTAACCTCATGTCCCCACCATCCTTTAATAGTTCTGTCTGTCTCCTAACAGTTCTAAGTGTGGGATCATTTCCAGGTGAAAATTCACAAACCACTCACTGACTTAGACAGTTCTTAAGAGATTACTAAGCAGAATACTTCCATTAATGTTGAGCCAGAAGAGAAGAAGTCACCATCACAGATGCCTAAGTCAACTATTTTAATAAATTGATTATCCATTAACAACAACAAAAATATCTGGCACACTGGAAGAACTTAATAAATGTAATTTTTATTATAACAGCTTTGAGGACTTAATCAATTATGTATGTAAAATATTTAGCAGACTGATATATAGTAAATAGATTTTTATAGTATTAGCCATTTCTATATTTCTAGAACCAACAGTATGTGACATAATAAATATTTGTTATCTGAATGGATGAAAGTGAAACTGGAGTTTTGAGATGAGATTAGATTCCCCACTTCACCAATTTTCTTCTGGGTTCTTATCTCACAAATTTGAAGAACAAAATCCATGAGCAATAACAGAAGAGAAAAGTAAATGGAGTAGGATTTGTTTAAGTGAGAAGAGAGAGAACTCCTATGATGTGGGAGGGAGCCTGAAAGCAAGAAAACCCAATTTGGTGTGCTAGCTTAGGGGCTTATATGGTTTTGGAGTATGAGCATTGATCAAAATCTATCTTAAACAGGCATTTAAAAAGTTACAAAGGCTATTGATTGTGTCCTTTATACACAGTTTTAAATCCTTCCTGTAACACCCATTCAGTTCACTCTGATCTTTAATTTTTCTACCTCTCTGGGACACATGAGCCTCATGGTATTTTACATTTGAAAAAGGCCCTGACATGACCCTTAATATTTTCACCTGCTGGCCTCCCAGTGGGCTCTCTGTTTTTGAATAAGACCTCAGCTGGGGTCCACTGCCTGACCATTGTGTATTCTTATTCAAGAGGATAACAAAATATATAATACGCAAAATATAGCAGTCATTTTTTTAAAGTTCACATATTTTTCATGTTGATTATATTGCTTTTAATATTATGTATTAAAAATATTATTCTGAATACTCTATCGGTGGAATATAAGAAACTCAGAGAGAAGGGAAGAGATTTCAGAGTGGCCACATCAACTGTGTTCAGAGAAAGAGAACTGTCCTGGGTTTAGAAACAAAAAAATACAAATATATTTTAAGAGTAATCAGTCCAGGTGTGGGAGGAGGGGTGGATAAAAACACCACCAAGGAAGGATGACCATCCATTAGCCAATACTTACATTCCAGATACCAAAGCAGAGGAAAGTCAAGAGGTCCAAGAGCATTGGTCAAACATAAGATCCACATGGAAGTTAGAAGGTAGAAGTTTAGTCACAACTCTATCTGGAAAACAGAAACATTTGAACCCAAATCCTCTAATGCTACACTCTCTCATTTACTGCTATGCTTCTTAAAAGAAATGTCTACCTTATCTGTTATTTCTGTCAAAGAAAAATTGTACCCAGCAGAGTTAAACAGATATACAAGACTATTCAAGACCACTGTGTAGATGCAAAGAATATTGCAATAGGAAAACAAGACTGAGCTCTGCTAAAACAAAAGGCAGATGTTTTGAACCCAGAGGTGAGCTAATGGGATAAGAATGAAAGACACTGGGGAGGAGGAGTTTATCAATGGGATTAAGTCACCTGTGCTTGTTCAACTGGCACCAATGAAAATTAGGCTCTTATCCACCATAGACCTCAGGAAATAGGACCTATCTTTCTTTTCACATTTCAATGGGATAACTCTCAAGTCCTTGAGAAAGATGTTTCTAAACTGTAAAACTGAAAAAAGGCTGGGAGAAGATTTACATCTCAAAAGACCAGAGAAAGGGTTTGACACTGCAAACGCTTTTATAAATTCTCTAAGAAAAAGAAAAGTCAGTGGAAGAAAAAAAATTTAACCAGGCTGAGAGAATTGTTAAGATCATCTTGGTCACCTCTCCCTAAACTACATTTTCTCCTTTACCCATGCAATTCGATCTCTTTTACCACATCATTCAATCTGCTTTTCCTTAAGCCTCATATGCTTATTTAATGTCGGTATCACTGTAAGGTAAAAAACAGCCCTTTTGTAATTAAAAGCCCAAGGCAGTTCCTGCCCCAGGGGGTTCCACTCTGGAATCTTCCACGTGGGAAACAAAGCCTTACCGCTCAGGTTAGCACATCAAAAGAAGACCGCTACTGCTTATCTGCCCCCAATTTTGAAGTGACCAATCCCTAGCTCGCCACGCAGTTTGTAGTAGGTTCTATAAAATCCCTCCCGCGCGTCCCCTCTCTCTCTCTTTCCTCTTTCCTTCGCCCGGGCGCCCACTCTCCTGAATAAAGGATTTCCTGGCTGCGCAGAGGTGTCCGTGTCTGGCTGGCCATTACCCTAACAATCACTAAACTTGTGTATTGCTTGGTTTGTCTGTAGCACTTAAACTATTAACTAACATCTCCCAAATATGTTCTACTTTCTTTAAATTCCATTATAATGTGCTGTCCTAGTTCTCCCCCTCTTCAGATATTGCTTGGAGCAGTTGGAAGTCTATCTCTGTTTATTTGCTTGTTTGTTTTTAATTTGATTCCCTGGCTCCTTCTCTCATCTCCTTTCTCTAACTGTTGCATTCAGTTATACAACAGTTTTTCTTTCACCAAATATTTCTTCCATCATCCCAAGATAAATATCTTCTCAGAAGACAAAATATTTTGTTCACTAGACAAAAGAGAAACATAGCCATGTGATTAGTAAATAAAATTTGTAAAACAGAAGCAATTGCTATTTGACCTGTGATACTAAAATTTGTAATTTTTTTCATCACAATAAAAATGGGAGAAAAATTGTACCCTTTTTATAAAACCTCCCATTGCTATGCTTTGGGTTTCTGTTAGCACTCACTGTCACTATTCTAGTTATGCTGTGCTGTGGCTCCCATGAGATCTCATCTACTGCTCAGTTCCACCTGAATGTCACAAGCATTTACAACTCAACAGGCCTCAAATTCAACTTATAACTTTATGCCACACCAGCTAATCCCACTATGATCTCCCATCTTATAAATGACTTTTCCATCCACAGTACTGATCGACTTTTCTCCTTTCTGTCACCTGCTATCCAATCCATCACCAAATCCTATTCCCTCTCCTGACCAGCTAGTCATTCTTTCACATCTTTATCCATACTGTCAATGTTTTATGTCTATTTTCATCATTTCTTATCTGGATTATTTCAGTAGCCATCTAACAAGTATCCTTATATCCCAAATTCCCTGACTGAAATACCTCCTTTACATTACTATCAAATTCTTTCTAAGCTGTACATCTCTCCATTGTTAGCTTCCTAGGTCAGATTTTGCAACAGATATCCAGTGCCCTCATGATAAAATTCAACCTCCTCATCATGGTGAATAACATCCTCCACAAACCTCTGCCTGCTTCTCCAGCAGCAGCATCTCTCACCCATCTTACCCTCAAAACCCATGCTTCAGCCAAACTGAACTATTTGTAGATGCAGGAATGTGACATTGCCCCTTGGCATGCTTTCATCCCATGGTGGCTTTCAGGCTGTAAAGGCCCCTGCCCATCATTACAACTTCATTTTTCCACCAAACTAATTTTGCTAAGACTCACTTCCTCATGAAATCTGTCCCTGTACCAGTCCCAGGCTAACCTGAAAAGCTCTCTCCTCCGTGAGTTCCTGGAGACTGCACTTACCTCTTTCACAGTTCCCATTATATTGTATAGCAATGGTTCATTTATTCCCTGTCTTCCCTCTTCAGTAAGAAATTTTTGCAGGTGAGCACTAATCTCTTCTATTTCTATTACAAGTTGAGTTCACGTGGCCTTGAACATGAACTAAGAAAGGTAAAATTTTAGAGCTATGAGAATCAAATTATAAAATTATAAATATATAAACCTTAATCAGATGTGTTAAGTGAATGATGATTACATGATAACAAAGAGAAATTGTCAAACATCTTAGTGTAAGCCCCATTCAGAAACCCAGAAAAACAGCCTATTGGATAGCATTGGTCACATGCAAACTATATAATTTAATGTTGCAAGTTTCAATTAAAAGTTAGATGGAGGAGAGCATCAAAACTCACATGATCTGCAACAAACATATAATGTTACCCAATGTTTAAATAACACTTTACAGCCCCTGGAACTTAATGGTATCCCATAGTTTGCCAATATCTCACAGGAGAGTTTCTCAAGACCCCTAGTCAATCATGGGCCCCAAAAGACTGGAGCTCCTGAATCATGCTCCAAACCAAGATAGGCAACAAGTGCAACAAGCTAACTTCTGACAATACAAGGTGTCTCTACCAGTTTCTTTTCCCAGCCCATGCCTCTTAGGTAGAAAGCACAGAGCTCTTTGGGGATACATTCAATATCAACAAAGGTAACTTCCATGCTCTATATTTCCTAATATTAATATCAATTATTCCTGTAATGGCTACTCCTTAATTTAAGACCTTCACTATCTGTGGATACTTGCTCCCTAAAGAGAGTTCTCATGTTATCTTACTCTCTAAGACAGTGGTTCTGAAACTTGAGTGCACATGAGAATCAGTTGTTTAAAATTTCATAGTTTAGAAGGAGAATAGGAAAGTAGGACAATGAAGTTAGAAAATTTAACAGATTTTGGTCTGAGAATAGACAAATTTTATCATTAAGTAGAAGGACAAAGCTTTTTAAAAAGATAGTCACAAGTGATTCTACAAGTTGGAGTACATGTTTAGGTTTAGAAAATATAATATTGAATGTGCAATAATATATAAAATAATAGTATGTAAAGTAAGATAATCCCATTAATGCTAGTATCCCCAAGAATCAGTGGACGTATAGAAATACATGCCTGAAAGAAGGAGTCAGCAAGATTGTGCTATTTTGTAAAGGGGACCATTGTGCCTCAAATTTTATTCAGTCTCTTAGAAGACAAAAGCAGCCTGTCCAATGATCAATAAAATCATGAACAAAATTATATAGACTTGGGCATTGACTGAAATAAATTTTCTAGTTTGCCACATGGACTTTCATTTTAGTCACAAAATCAAAATGATTCTCAACTTCTTTTTTTATGCCAAGCTACCAGAAGCCTTTCTAAGTACCTATTGAGGACCCACATATCATTGGCAACATTTTCCAAAGGCTATTCATGTGTTCTAGGCCAATTCCAGGATCCTGTGAATAATGCCTTCTGTAACATGATAGAGTTTTGGGATAATAGAAAACCATGAGACCTAAAGAGGTAGGTCATGTTCTGGCTCAGCATTTACTAGCTATATGATTTCTATTGAAGTTACTTGGGATAATTTCAAATTTTAAGTTATATTTAAATTTTAAGAACTATGATGAATATAATTTTTTATGAGGGATAGAATAGAAACATTTGCCTTGAGAAATGGGAGACTTTGGTCTGATAAGTTATATCTTATATAATAACAGGCAAATTCCACCATTATTCAAACAGGAGAACTTTACCATAAATTTAATTTTAACTTTTTAACAATTAAAATAGTAATAATAATACAACATATGAAATCAAATAGTTATGCTTATGGTATCTCACACTATGACTTATGTAATAATTTCATACAAAATTTAAGGCAATAATAAAAATGAATTCTGAACACTGAGGTGTAGTCTGTCATATCCGATAGGAGTGTCTGCTTAGGACAAGGGGCTAGCCACTCTGGTAAAGCTGGCCAAACTTGACCACCTTAGGGCGAGGATGGTCACACCAGAAAATCCAATCATGTTTTAGAATGTGGGATTTTCTTCACACACTGTCAACCTGGCATCTGAGATCAAACACATAGGGAATGAATCAATCAAGCATGTCTATGTAATGAGAATTCAAGAAAATCTCTGAACCCCGAGGCTTGAATAACCTTCTCTGGGTAATAAGACTCTGTGCACATAGTCACATTATTTGTAAGAAGTGATACATCCTAAGTGCATGTGAGACTTCACATGTGGTACCCTCCCAGAAACTGCTTTATGAGTCCCTCCCTTTGGCTGAGTTTGATCTGTGTTCTTTCCCTATAATAAGCTACAATCATGAGTTTAATAACTTTCTGTGGATTTCAAGTTCTTCTAGTAAGTTATGAAAGCTAAGAGTGGTTTTGAGGTCCCCTCAAACTTATGATGGATGTCAGAAGTAAGGAAAGTGTTATAAACTATGTCCTCAAAACTCAGTTTTCTAACTCTGAGTAAAAGGATATCATATCACTTAATTTCATATAAATGACAATTCCCAATGCAGAATTTACCATTTGTGGTAAAGTCCTCAAACAAAAAGATCAAATAAGCAATTTACTGAACACTTCTTAAACTATTTTTATTATAGTTTGAAGTTACCAAACAAAAAGATGCACCTCTAAGAATTTAATCCTTGTTTAGTTGAAGACATTTCCCTAACTTTGTGTCAAGGTCATTCCCACATTTTTTCCAAATAACCAAGGTTGTTTTCATTGTTCTTGTCACTGTTGTCCTTGTTGATTGTATAACTGAAAACAACAATCACTAAGGTTTTGTCTTTCTATAAAATCATAATGATTTGGTCAAAATTGTTATATCTAGACCAGAGTTCTGAGACACCTTACAGATATTTTATATTCAGGAAATGATATCCCATTCACCTCTTCTCTGGTTTTGGAGAGCATTTAAATCTCTTTAAGATCAACCCCAGGGGGAGTCTATATCATATCCTAGATCATCTGCTGACACCATAGGATAAAATCACAAATGATTGCTATAGTTTGTTTTATTTTCAGTAAAAAGATTTTAAAAGTTTGATTAACTTGTACTCAGTGCTCTGTCTTTACTAGCAGTGGTACTCAGCTGAGTGTGATTTTATGCCCAGGGCCATACAGCAATGTATAGAGAAATATTTCGTTGTGACAATTGGGGGAAAGCTACTACCATCATATACTAGGCAGAGGCCAGAGGTGCTACTATGTCTTCTACAATATGCTGAATTACCCTGTCCCAAATATCAAAAGTGCCATGGCTGAAAAATCCTGCTGCAAAGATAAGTTATAGTTCTAAACTGAATGTTCCTGAGATTATCACAGAAGTCCATCATGGATCTTTCTGAAAACATAACTGTTCTCTCATATATAAAGGAGAAACCATACCTACAGATGCAAAGCAGAGATTCTCACCGATCTGAGTAAAATCCTGAAGTTTTTAAGGTTCATAGGGATTATACACCAGAATCTGTTGGAGAAATTACAACTATAGATGTCTCAAGTTCCTCTTTAAGAGATTCTCAAACAATATGTATATGTTGGGACCTAAGAATCTCTATATGTGACCAGCTTTCCTGGTGGCTGTAACGAGAAAAGCATCTTTGCAAAATGCTAACCTAGAGAAACATCTGGAGTCCTTGTTTAAACTACAAATAATCAAACCTACCCTAGGTCACTGAATCAGAATTTCTAGAGTTCAGGCCTAAAAACTCATATTTTTAACAATTGTGCCCTTATTTCTTTTATTTTAGATATGTTGGAGAAATAATGGCTAAAAGAATATCTTAAAAACCAAGATCTATGATGATGGTTTATAGAAAAAGCAGCATCCTTTAATGAGAATGCAATTATTGAGGAGAAAAAAAGTTAAAAACCAAATTTGACCCATCAGCCACCAGAAAAGATAGGACCATTAAATTTTTTATTACAAAAAATAAAATAAAGTTTAAAGTCCAACAGGATACTATGGATGAAGTGCTTAACCTCTCTCCTCTGTGAAGGTATTGTCACTGATTCTATTGTAAATGCATTATATAGAGAGAAGTGTCATCAATAATTGTCCCTTTCAATGGCTATTATAGCAAGATTTTTCTCAGCCACTGCTTTGTATTATATGCTGGTATTTGTGAATATTTCCATAATGGCTGATAAAGGCAATATAAAATGGCAGCCAGGGCCCATGATGGGCTCAACCCTCTGACAGTTTCCCAGGTGACCTTACTTGTACATGAGTGTAAGAACTCAGCCTCAGAGTTTACTCCTGTTAATATCTTTCACTCAAGCTCTTCAGAGACAGCTCAACGGTGATGAGTGTCTAGATGGCTCACTTGTGTCAGGCTTCCTGCCATTTGACTAAGGGACCACAAGTGAGTCATATTTCATAAGCTATGGAAAGTCTATATTGGGTAGCCATAGAAAATAAATGACTCATCCAGAGGCCAGCTGTTCCATAAAGTTATAAGGAAAGAAGGGGACAGAATTAATTGAAAACAACTGCTGCTAGTTTTCAGAATGTCATCACACTTCCTCAGTTTGGAAAGAACATTAGCTATTATTTTAATCAATCTACTGGAGTCTCCTATATTCACTATTTCAATCAGCTTGTTTGTCCAAAATCTGGCTATGTGATGAATTATCCTGGGAAGTATTGTTTTTGTTTTTGTTATGTTTTATTGGACCTCACCTCAGCTTTGCTACACTAAAATCTCTAGGACTAGTAGAATTTCTAACACAAAGCTGTACTTTCTATCTTCAGGCAGCTTTTTTAAATGCCTCATTCTATTATCACAAAATGACTCCTCATAACTTCCAACCATTGGTTCTAGTTTAGTCACCTAAGACCTGTCTTATTTTCTTTTGACTAAATTTTGTCACTCTTTTTACTCTCCAACCTGGGACATAATAATGAAACAAGTCCCCAACACCTGCTTGGTCTCTCCTAAATGTTTTCTTGTTAGGGTATCATATCCCAGAAGAAGTGTAAACATTCTAGTGCAGAGTGAAGCAGGGAAGGCATCTCCTGCATTCTCCCACACTCTACTTCTATTAGTGAACTCAGCTGTTTCATTTACTTACCACATTGATATTAACCTTAGCTAGATCTGAATACCCCTTTGCAATCATTTTACATATCTCTGATCAGATTCCTCTCCAAATCTCCCACAGAGCCTAGTCAAAATCTTTATTTAAGTTCTGTTTAATTCCCATCTCCAAACTCTTACTCTTTGCTAAGGGCACCATCCTCATAAACCATGGAAAAAACACAGGCCTACTGTGTCCCAACCCACCAAATTAAAAAACCACCAAATCAGAGCCACACATATCAGAGATCTTACCTAGCAGCTAGTTTCACTAATAATGTAAAGCAAACAATCACCCAAGAGGTACATGATGAATTATCCTGAGAAGATGTCTGAAATATCCTGTGTGGCTCAGGTCCTTCCTTCCTACATTGTACAGAAGCCATCTGGACCAGAGTAATACATGAGATTTCTAATCGAGGGCTTATGGGTCTGTTTACACAGCAGGGAGGGTTTAGTAATGAAACAACTCTATTTTATACTCAGAGAGTTATGTAGATGCTGTGACACTTCCCATGCCTTAGAACTCTGAAGGTTCTATATGTATCTACCATAAGTAACTCTAAGCCAGGGACAACCTAAAGGACATTCCATAAATAAGGACTCTTCATATAACAAATATCATTAGTCTCTTTATCTGAAGGACTATTTACCATGCTCACAAGGAGATTAGTCTAGGTAAACTGACTTCTTTTCTTTCCCTCAGAAACATCATCTGATATTCAAGACAGAAATGAATCAGAAGGCTGATCTTTTAACTCCTTCCTCCTCAATATCTATTCTTATTATTATTTATTGTTCTCATAGAGAAAGAGCCCTGCTTAATGTTAATCAAATACTCTGAATATGATTGCCTTATGTATTTTTTTCATTATACCCTCTGGTATTTTTTATGTCTTCTTTTCTCTCTTATCAAGCCCTCTGTATTAGTTAGCTTTTTATTATTGTGACAAAATGCCTCATCCAAACAACTTAAAGAAAGAAAGATTTATTTGGGTTCACAGTTTTAGAGGTTTCAGTCTATGGTCAGCTGGTTCATTTGCTATGAGCCTATGGTGAGGCAAAGTATCTTAGTGAAGATATATGGAGAACCAGAGCTGCTGACCTCATGGCGGCCAGGAAGCAGAGAGAGGAAGAGGGAGAGAAAGATAGTTTTAATATATTCCTACTATCTACTAGCATCTTCCCCTCAGTATATATGTGTGTGTGTGTGTGTGTGTGTGTATATATATATATACTCATTTTTCCCATTTGAAAACCATTCCTCAGTAAGTTATGTCAGAAATATCTAATATCTCCTTTGTCTTAATAGTACAACTAAAAATTTTGACATTTGTTTAAACCTAAATGTGACTGTTACCCTTCATATGAAGCATTTGGGTGTTTCCTGGGTCACATAAGACATTTTTAGTTGCTTACTGAATTTTCCATCTGTGTGTCCCATAAGTGCCTAAAACTCAAAATATCCAAAACTAAAATTGTCATCTCTAACTTCTGTTCTCCAGCACGTTTCCATATCTTTTTCCCAATTTTAGTGAGTAGAACACATACATACCTAGATGTCCAAACAGGAAATTATGCAAAATGTTCTTTCCCCACTGAGAGTGACATACGGTTAGTAAGTGCTGTTTTTTTGTACCTCCACAATAATTCTCAAATCCATTTTCCTTTCACCACCAATTATAGTGCATGCATTAAAGTGTTTACCATGTGAGTTCAATAACTCAATATCCAAATCAAGTCATGGCAGACCACATTTCTCCATATTTTCTAATCATTGTAAGAAATCTTACCAAATCCTGAAGTCAGGTTGTACTAAATCTAACATTTTTCTAATCTGCTAGTTCAGAAACCTTTTTTAATTAAGGAAATGAGACAGAATTGTGGTAATATGATTTAGTATATGACATTACTTGTACACTGTCTGACTTCTTTGCATTTGCTTTTTGCCTTTATTGCTGCTGCTGTTGTTTTAGCTTTAGTTTTTCTGTCAGTTCTTACCCACAGCCATAGAATCTTTTGGATCCTCAGTTGCCATGGTGACATTTTTAAACAAGATTTAGGGGCAAAATATCAAGATTGGCTTGAATCTCCAAATATAATTTGGCCTGGTGCAAATTTGGATGAAAAAATCTCTCTAGCAGAGCCAAAATTCTAATTTTCCATCACAGAAATCATTTTGAGTCTAATTTTCAGAATTCCCTAACAACTCTGTTTTAGTCAGCATTTTCATCACTGTGACAAAAAGACCTGGCAAAAACAATTTTAGAGGAAGAAAAGTTTATTTGGGGCTCACAGTTTCAGAGATCTCAGTATATAAATGGTCAACTCTATTGCTCTGGACCCAAGGTGAGGCAGAATACAAAAAATAAAATATGGCAGATACAAAAAATAAATTACAGCAAAAGTGTATTAAGGAGGAAAATAGTTCAGGACATGGCAAACAGGAAAGAGAAAGTGAGAGCTCCTCTCACCAGGGACAAAACAGAAACCCCAAAGGCACGACCCCAGTGACCCACTTCCTCCAGCTACATGCTTTCTGCCTAAAGTTACCATCCAATTAATTCCTTTTGGGGGATTAATGTACTGACTAGGTTAAAGCTCTCATAACCCAGTCATTTCACCTCTAAACTTTCTTTCATGAGCTTTTGGGAGATACCTCATATCTAAACCATAATAAACTCCTAATGGTTAAAGATCTACAACATCTAGTAAATGTTTTTATTCTAAAATATATGCATAGTTATAATAAATATATATTATGTATGCTTATATGTGTATATAAGCATATATCTTCTACTATATAATATAAATAAAGAGATTTATTTAAAATAATTGACTTAATTTGATCGAGTTGTGAGGGTTGGCATGTCTGAAATCCACAGAAGAGGCCAGCAGGCTAGAAACTCAGGCAGGCATTAATTAATGTTTCAGTCTTAGGTCCACAATTTTTAGAGGTGGCCTCTAGGCAAGCAACTCAGTATGAATCAGTACTGTAATCTTGAGGTTACATTGCTTCACTGGGTAACCTCAGGTTTTGCTTTTAAGCTCTTCAAGTGATTGGATGAAACTCATTCACATTACCAAGGGTAAGTAACACTTAAAACCAATATATCGTAGATATTAACCACATCTACAAAATACCATCATAGCAACACCTAGATTAGTTTTTAATGATTAAATAAACTGACATTCAAAATTAACCATCACAACGATATAACAATTTCTTCTAGTCTTTTCCTCCAGGCTAAATCCATGTGCAGGATTACACATGTGAAAGCTGTGATAAAACATACCACAAAGGAAATTCTTTAAACAGGAGCTTCTTGAGTTGAACAGTCAAGAGTTTATAATAGTGAAGTAGAAGGAAGATAAGTAGAGTAGGGCAAGCAGATCTGGAGGAGGAAAGAAGGAAGGAAAGTGAAGGTACTAGGGAAGGAATTTGATCAAATTAGGTTATGTGCATGTATGAATATGGCATAACGAATCCCACTATTATGTATAATTGTAATACACCAATATAAATAAATTTTAAAATCTGAAAAAAAGTTTATATTTTTTATAATTGCATTCATATGTTCTTGATAAAGAAGGCACCGGTGCCTTCATATTCTCAGGGATGTGTTCAGCTACACTAATTCAATTATTTGCAGTTGGCTTCACAAAGAGCTCTTGTGCTGATCAGGGAATTATGCCTGGTTGATGGTCTTACAAGTATCTCTCATGACCTGAAATATATCTTCAACTTCTCTTTTTCAAGACTATTTTCAGAATTCTCTAAAGGAGATAAAATCATCTACCCACCCCTATCTTGTACCTAGCTATCTGACACTCTAAAATAATGGAACACATAAAAATAATAATATAAAAATATTCTCAAAGCAAGATCTTCTTCCAACTTCTCCTCCTCATTCCTTTGTTCTGCCATTTCTTATAAGAACAATCCCTCTCAGAATGTAGTGTACCACCATCACTATTCTTTACATTCTTTCATACCTTGTCCTTTTCCAAAAATTAGTCTTGCTGTCTCAAGTGCAAATAAAAAGATACTAATGGAGATGAGAAATATTATGGCTACTTCAAAATCACAGCCTATCTTTACACTGGAAGGATGCCTAGTAGTCATAAAGAAGCTTCAAGGAGGCTGGCTGAGAGGTAGGTTTGGAGAGATGTAAGCCATCAGACCATACAGACAGTATTTACAGGATTTTATTACAAGATTAAATAAGCTTACCAAGGAAGTAAACATAGGTAGAGAAAGGAAGGAATACAAGAACTGAAGCTTGAGGTCCTCTAGCTTTAAGAAGCCGAAAGATGATAGGACTAGCAAAGAAGATTGAGAATTCTCCACTGACTATGTAGGAGGGAAATATTCTAGAAACAAAGGAGTAAAGTATCTCAAAGAAGAGACTGTATCAAATGTAAAAGATATACTATGTTAAAAGACACCATCAGGCTAAGTAAGATGAGGATGGGCATTGACTATTAAATTTGGCAGTGGTCACTGGTGACCTTTATGATTGTAATTCCACTTGAGCAGTGGGAATGAAAGCCTGATTGGAATCGGTTCCAGAGAGACTAGGCAGAGTGGAATTAAACATAGTGAGTCGATGACTTCAACTTTTGCTGTTAAGAAAAGTCAAGAAATGGAGCCGTGGTTGGAAAAGAAATGTGAATGGAATATTATTTGCTTGCATATGATGAGCAAAAATAGAAACATATTTGAAAGTTAATGAAAATAAGTAGAGAGAGAAACTCCAATGAAATCTAGGGGAAAATTATGATGCAGAAGGAAAGTGGAGATTTGACAAATTTGTGTCCTTAAGGAGGCAGGAAGAGATAGATAGAGTCTGAGGAAGGGGTTGGTCTTTGACAGAATTAGGAAGAATAGATTTGTTCTATTTACTGTAAAAGCAGTAAATAAGGTACAATCCATGAGGACAGATGCTTATCAATGAATAAGTATGAAAAAGTGTGGGTGGTAGATTCACAAAAGTTCTCATGGAGAAATATTGACTGAACTAAGACTTGAAGGACAAACAGGATTTCCTAAGTTAGAGAGAGTTAATGGTGATGAAGAGCATTCCAAATAGGAAAATTTTCAGTCCTGACAAGATGGCATGTATCCATTTCTCCCTTCTTCACCCTGCTCAATATAAACATTGGAGATAATGAAAGAGACAACCCAAGGAGAACTCTGAAGGAAGAAAACGGAAGGCAAATTGGTTAGGACTAGAGGAACAGCAAGGTGGCAGGGCGTTTTACAATCCCTACCCAACCCAAAACAGTGACTCTGGCCCACTATTTCCAGACTTACAACCTCACAACAGAAAGTAGGCTCATTTCTCCCTTGGACTGAAAAGGAGTACATCAATAAGACCAGGCAAAACTTGTAGGCACCTGCCCCAGCAGTGGAGATAGGTCATGAGTCCCAGTGGTAATAAGGAGCCAGAGGAAGCATTCTTCACCACTCCTCTACCCACACATTTCCTTCCCTAAGGAAAGTGGACCTGAAAGGAGGAATCCTGAAACACTAATGTCTAACCCAGGAGTCTCTTTATCCCCAGACATCTGAGATTCTGCCTTCCACAATAAGAAATATGGTGTAACTGGAAGCACCAGAAGAGTGATTCCAAGCATATAAGCACCTGCCAGGGAATTCTTTTCTTGCAATGGGAATAAAGCTCCTCTTCCCACCTAGAGGCTTCAGGCCAGAGGAAGTTCCTTCTACTTCTTCAGGTGGCACTAGCAGGAACCAGTGGGAGTCCCTGAGTAAGTTAAGCAGACCAAAATAGCACCACAAATGCTCCAAAAATTAAATTTTCATTGGAACCATCATTCACAAAAGTAGGCCAGAGAGCTGGGGCTGTAGCTCAGAGGTAGAGTGCTTGCCTAGCAAATTTGAGGCACTGGGTTCGATCCTCAGCATCACATAAAAACAAATAAATAAAATAAATGCATTGTGTTCATCTACAACTAAAAAAAAGTATTAAAAACAAAAGTAGGTCAGAACTTGCATGCTAAGCCTAAACAAAGAGGCTGCCTACTAAAATAAAAGATTTAAATGGGATGGGATGCAGATTTGTTAACATAATAGCAAAATGTCCAAGATACAGATAAATAAAACACAGGGAACCAAGAAGAGGCATTGAAGTATAACAATCATTGTCAGGTATAGCAAGAACTGAACTATAGAAAAGGGATGTCACCAGAGAGGAAGTATCCAAGTAATAATTATTAGAGCCAGAGTCAGCATCTGCTGCTTACTATGTACTAGTACTATTCTAAGAACTTAATATGGGTTAATTCTTTTGTTACAACAATCCTGTAATTAGGCTTAGTTCTTACTACATCTATTTTTCAGATAGGTAAACTGAGGCACCAGCAGGTTGATTAACTTGAAATAGCCATACAGTTCATAAGTGAGAGTCAGGATTTGCAA
The DNA here is from genome assembly GCA_028644305.1 of Xerus rutilus. Taxonomy (NCBI): domain Eukaryota; kingdom Metazoa; phylum Chordata; class Mammalia; order Rodentia; family Sciuridae; genus Xerus; species Xerus rutilus. The sequence goes on along the minus strand of CM053401.1, from coordinate 49,722,442 downwards.
ACAGGCAGTTATACTCTTAATCTCCACTTCATACCACCTATACGTAGGGTCATATAAAGCATATGAGAGGGGGCAGTGAAAAGCCATAGCTATCTTTCTAAGATATCTAGATTTTTATTCTGTAGGCAAATGACTACATGAGCATATCTGTGTTTTAAAAAAATAACTTTGGAAATAAGAAAGAGGAAGAGGAAGAAAGAAAACAAAAGGAAAAGCAAACAAAGCAAAGGGTATCAAGAAACTAAACTACCTTAGTGTCAATATTATTGGTAGGAAACCGTAACAGGGATAAAAGGGTTCCCTAGCAAGAAGACATAATAATTATAAATGTTTATGGAGTTAATTTCAAAAATTCAAAATACATGAAGTAAAAAATTGATAGAACTTCAAGGAGAAACAGATGAATCCACAATTGTAGCTAGGAGTTGCAACATATCTCTCTCAATGATCTAAAGAATGGGTAGCTTGAAAATCAATAATGACATAGATGAACTGAATACCAATAACCAATTTTTGATTCTAAAACTTACATTTATAGAACCCTCTAACCCAAATAGCAGAATATTAAACACAGAGCACTTATCAAGATAGGCCATGTTAGGCCATAAAGCAAATCTCAATAAAAAGTCAAAGCAGAAAATCATATTTTATTATAAAAAAGTAATTAAATGAAAAATCAAGAGCAAAAAGGAATCTAGAGTTCCTCACCCCAAAATATTTGGAAAGCAAATGCATCCTGTTAAGTATTGCAATTGTCATAGAATAAATAAAAAATACAATTACAAACTATTTTAGCTGAATGAAAATGAAATCATAAATTATTAGAATCTATGGAATAAAGCCAAAAAAATGCTCCAAGAATGATAGTACTAAGGCCTATATTAGAAAAGTAAAGATATCAATAATTTTAGATTCCTTCTGAAGAAATGAGAAAAATAAGTAGAAATAGAAGGATAGAAAGGATAAAGAGCAGAAATCAGTTAAAGAGGAGAAATCAATGAGACCAAAGTCTAACTTTTTTAAGAAATCAACAAAACTAAATAAATCTTAAGCCAGACTCAGTTGGGAAGAAAAAGATGTCTTCAGAGAAGACACAAGCTACCGAGATCTATTTGCATTATGTATGAATAATTATGCCATAATTAGAGATAAAACATTATTACATATCATACAGTTATAAAAATGATAAGAAGAATGTTACAACAGATAACACAAATAGCCCTATTTCTATTAAAGAAATAGAATTTTCAATTAAAAAAAAATCCCAGAAATGGAACTATAGGCCCAGATAGTTTCACACTGGTGAATTCTATAAAACATTTAGGTAATAACTACTACCAATTCTGCACAATGTCTTCCAGAAAAACAAAGAGGAGAAAATACTTCCCAATTCATTATGAGGCCAGCATTATACTGATACTAAAACCAGATAAAGGCATTACAAGAAAAAACTAAAGGTCTATATTCCTCATGAACATAGTTGTTAAAACTCGTAAGAGGAAATTGATCAATAGGCACTAAATTTCTCTTAAAAAAATGAGTTCTAATGTTCTATTGCATATTAGGATTAGAGAAAAGGATTTTGATAAATGCTTAAGATAGATGTGTTTACCCTGATTTGAACATTTTCCAATGTATATATCAAAATGTCACATGGTACCCCATAAAAATGTACAACTTTATGAGTTGATTTTGTTTTATTGTAGCACATTGAACCCCAAAATTCATGAAAATAATAGTACATCATGATCAATGAAGGATTATCTAGCATATGAAAAGTTGGTCTAAGATATGAAAACCAATGAAACTCACCATATTAATAAAAACTGAAAAGTACAGCCATCTCATTAGATCCATAAAAAGCATTTGCTAAAATTCAACAACCATTTCTAATGAAAAAACTCTCAGCTATAAGAGGTCATTTCCTGAACCAGATAAATGTCATCAGTGAAAAACCTATAATCTATGTCATATTTAATGGCAAAAGTCTATTATAAGCTTTTCCCACAAGATCAGTAATGAGGCAAGGATATTTGTTCTCACCACTTGTACTAAAGGTTCTAACCAGTGAAATAGGACAAACAAAACAAATTGAAAGTATTTAGAAAAAACAGAAAAAATTTAAAACTATATTTACGAATGACATGATGGTCTCTGCCGAAAATTGAGTCATCTACAAAAAAGTTGTCAAAGCTAATTAATGAAATAAGCAAATTGTAAGCATTCAAGGCCAATATAAAAAGTCAATTCTATTTCTATATAATATCAACCAAAAAACTGGAAAGTAAAACGAAAAAAAAATTAATAGCATTGAAGAACAAAATAAGGATAAATTCAATAAAATTAAAAACTATAAATTATTCCTCAGGTAAATTAAAGAAAGCCTAATGAAAGGAGTTGTATATTTATATGTGTTCAAGGATCAGAAGATTTATTATTAAGATATTACTTCTTCCCTAATTTTTATTTAGATTCAATGAATTCCACTGAAAATTAACCACCTGGTTCAAAAATTTGTGTGAAAATACAGAAGACATAGAATTATTAATACAACTTTTTAAAAGAAGAAACATATTAGAAAAAATCTGATTTAAAAATTTGTTATAAAGTTATTATTATCAAAACAATGTTGAGTTGATGTAAACATAATTATATATCAAAGGAACAAAGTAGAGGATACACCTCTATATATATTATGGTCAATTTTTAACAAAAGCTTCATGGCAGTTCAATGAAGACAAAATAACTTAATAGTGCTAGAACAAGGGACTACCCATTATGTCCAAAAATAATTAATTTTACCTTTCCTCCCACCACACACAAAATTTACTGACAAAATAGCTTAGATTTAACTATAACATACAGAATAATAAAATTTATGGAAGAAAATGTCAGAAGAAATTTTAGTGATCTTGTTTGGCAAAAATATTTCTTAAATATAACACAAAAAAAAAATAGAAGAAAGTGCTTCACCAAAGATATTCAGGTGGAAAATAAGCACATGAAAAGATGCCAGAATCATTAATCATTAGGGAAATATTAAAATTACAAAAAGATATTGCTATATTCCCACTAGATCAGCTACATTAAAAAAGACTAAACATACCAAGGGCTGTTAAGAATGATGTAGAAAAAATTTCAACTCCAACAGCTGTCATTATGTAAAAATATATCTCAATTTAGAAAATCATTTGGCAGTTTTTTTAAAAGTTTAACATTCTACCACAAAATCTAGCCTAGGTATTTCCTTGAGAGAAATGAAAACATACATATGCACAAAGACACAAATGTAAATGTCCATAGCAGCTTTATTTATAATAGCCCAAAACTATGAACAACTCAGATGTCAACAAGTGAGTGAATTTTTAAAACATGCAAAGTAATATGGCTAATGTGTATGAGGAAATGTACTAGGCAATAAAAAAGAACACAATATTGATATGTTCAATAGGAATGAATCTAAAAATAATCATGTTGAAAATGGGATGGATTCAAACTAAAAAGCTTCTTCTCAGCAAAAGAAATAATCAATGAAGTGAACAGAGAGCCGATATCCTGGGAACAAATCTTTGCCATACACACATCTGATAGAGCACTAATCTCCAGGATATATAAAGAACTCC